>JAKSZU010000071.1:0-600000 GCA_026018925.1 Tupaia tana
CCCTAACCCTAGGCGGACACCTTAAGCTCAACCTCAACCCTAACCTGACCCTGACGCTATCTCCAACCGTAACACTGAACCGAAAACTAACAGTAACCCTAAACTTACTCCCTCAAACTAAGTTCAAACCTAACCTAACCTGAAGCCTAACTCAAACCATAGACCTAACCCTAACCCTAGGTGGACACCTTAAGCTCAACGCCAACCCTAACCTGGCCCTGACGCTAACTCCAACCATAACAGTTACCCGAAAACTAACAGTCGCCATAAACTTACTCCCTCAAACTAAGTTCAAACCTAACCTAACCTGAAGCCTAAATCAAACCATACACCTAACCCTAACCCTAGGCGGACACATTAAGATCAACCCCAACCCTAACCTGACCCTCACGCTAACTCAAACCGTAACACTGAACCGAAAACTAACATTAGCCCTAAACTTACTCCCTCAAACTAATTTCGAACCTAACCTTACCTGAAGCCTAACTCAAACCATAGACCTAACCCTAACCCTAGGCGGACACCTGAAGCTCAACCCCAACCCTAACCTGACCCTGACGCTATCTACGACCGTAACACTGAACCGAAAACTAACAGTAGCCCTAAACTTACTCCCTCAAACTAAGTTCAAACCTAACCTAACCTGAAGCCTAAATCAAACCATACACCTAACCCTAACCCTAGGCGGACACCTTACGCTGAACCCCAACCCTAACCTGACCCTCACGCTAACTCCAACCGTAACACTGAACCGAAAACTAACAGTAACCCTAAACTTACTCCCTCAAACTAAGTTCAAACCTAACCTAACCTGAAGCCTAACTCAAACCATAGACCTAACCCTAACCCTAGGCGGATACATTAAGCTCAACCCCAACCCTAACCTGACCCTGACGCTAACTCCAACCATAACAGTTACCCGAAAACTAACTGTAGCCCTAAACTTACTCCCTCAAACTAAGTTCAAACCTAACCTACCTGAAGCCTTAATCAAATCATACACCTAACCCTAACCCTAGGCGGACACCTTAAGCTCAACCCCTACCCTAACCTGACCCTCACACTTACTCCAACCGTAAAACTGAACCGAAAACTAACAGTAGCCCTAAACTTACTCCCTCAAACTAATTTCAAACCTAACCTAACCTGAAGCCTAACTCAAACCATAGACCTAACCCTTAGCCTAGGCGGACACCTGAAGCTCAACCCCAACCCTAACCTGACCCTGACGCTATCTCCAACCGTAACACTGAACCGAAAACTAACAGTAGCCCTAAACTTACTCCCTCAAACTAAGTTCAAACCTAACCTAACCTGAAGCCTAAATCAAACCATACACCTAACCCTAACCCTAGGCGGACACCTTAAGCTCAACCCCAAACCTAACCTGACCCTGACTCTTACTCCAACCGTAACACTGAACCGAAAACTAACAGTAGCCCTAAACTTACTCCCTCAAACTGAGTTCAAACCTAACCTAACCTGAAGCCTAACTGAAACCATAGACCAAACCCTAACCCTAGGCGGACACCTTAAGCTCAACCCCAAACCTAAAATGGCCCTCACGCTAACTCAAACCATAACAGTTACCCGAAAACTAACAGTAGCCCTAAACTTACTCCCTCAAACTAAGTTCAAACCTAACCTAACCTGAAGCCTGAATCAAACCATACACCTAACCCTAACCCTAGGCGGACACCTTAAGCTCAACCCCAACCCTAACCTGACCCTCACGCTAACTCCAACCGTAACACTGAACCGAAAACTAACAGTAGCCCTTAACTTACTCCCTCAAACTAATTTCGAACCTAACCTAACCTGAAGCCTAACTCAAATCATAGACCTAACCCTAACCCTAGGCGGACACCTGAAGCTCAACCCCAACCCTAACCTGACCCTGACGCTATTTCCGACCGTAACACTGAACCGAAAACTAACAGTAACCCTAAACTTACTCCCTCAAACTAAGTTCAAACCTAACCTAACCTGAAGCCTAACTCAAACCATAGACCTAACCTTAACCCTAGGCGGACACCTGAAGCTCAACCCGTACCCTAACCTGATCCTCACGCTAACTCCAACCGTAACACTGAACCGAAAACTAACAGTAACCCTAAACTTACCCGCTCAAACTAAGTTCAAACCTAACCTAACCTGAAGCCTAACTCAAACCATAGACCTAACACTAACCCTAGGCGGACACCTGAAGCTCAACCCCTACCCTAACCTGACCCTCACGCTAACTCCAACCGAAACACTGAACCGAAATCTAACAGTAGCCCTAATCTTACTCCCTCAAACTAAGTTCAAACCTAACATAACCTAAAGCCTAACTCCAACCATAGACCTAACCCTAACCCTACGCAGACACCTGAAGCTCAACCCCAACCCTAACCTGACCCTGACGCTATCTCCAACCGTAACACTGAACCGAAAACTAACAGTAGCCCTAAACTTACTCCCTCAAACTAAGTTCAAACCTAACCTAACCTGAAGCCTAACTCAAACCATAGACCTAACCCTAAGCCTAGGCGGACACCTGAAGCTCAACCCCAACCCTAACCTGACCCTGACGCTATCTCCAACCGTAACACTGAACCGAAATCTAACAATAGCCCTAAACTTACTCCCTCAAACTAAGTTCAAACCTAACCTAACCTGAAGCCTAACTCAAACCACAAACCTAACCCTAACCCTAGGCGGACACCTTAAGCTCAACCCCAACCCTAACCTGACCCTCACGCTAACTTCAACCCTAACACTGAACCGAAAACTAACAGTAGCCCTAAACTTACTCCCTCAAACTAAGTTCAAACCTAACCTAACCTGAAGCCTAACTCAAACCATACACCTAACCCTAACCCAAGGCGGACACTCTCAGCTCAACCCCAACCCTAACCTGACCCTCACGCTAACTCCAACCGTACCACTGAACCGAAAACTAACAGTAGCCCTTATCTTACTCCCTCAAACTAATTTCGAACCTAACCTAACCTGAAGCCTAACTCAAACCATAGAACTAACCCTAACCCTAGGCGGACACCTGAAGCTCAACCCCAACCCTAACCTGACCCTGACGCTATCTCCGACCGTAACACTGAACCGAAAACTAACAGTAGCCCTAAACTTACTCCCTCAAACTAAGTTCAAACCTAACCTAACCTGAAGCCTAAATCAAACCATACACCTAACCCTAACCCTAGGCGGACACCTTAAGCTCAACCCCAACCCTAACCTGACCCTCACGCTAACTCCAACCGTAACACTGAACCGAAAACTAACAGTAACCCTAAACTTACTCCCTCAAACTAAGTTCAAACCTAACCTAACCTGAAGCCTAACTCAAACCATAGAACTAACCCTAACCCTAGGCGGATACATTAAGCTCAACCCCAACCCTAACCTGGCCCTGACGCTAACTGCAACCATAACAGTTACCCGAAAACTAACTGTAGCCCTAAACTTACTCCCTCAAACTAAGTTCAAACCTAACCTACCTGAAGCCTTAATCAAATCATACACCTAACCCTAACCCTAGGCGGACACCTTAAGCTCAACCCCTACCCTAACATGACCCTCACACTTATTCCAACCGTAACACTGAACCAAAAACTAACAGTAGCCCTAAACTTACTCCCTGAAACTAATTTCAAACCTAACCTAACCTGAAGCCTAATTCAAACCATAGACCTAACCCTAACCCTAGGCGGACACCTTAAGCTCAACCCCAACCCTAACCTGACCCTGACGCTATCTCCAACCGTAACACTGAACCGAAAACTAACAGTAGCCCTAAACTTACTCCCTCAAACTAAGTTCAAACCTAAACTAACCTGAAGCCTAAATCAAACCATACACCTAACCCTAGCCCTAGGCGGACACCTTAAGCTCAACCCCAACCCTAACTTGACACTCACGCTAACTCCAACCGTAACACTGAACCGAAAACTAACAGTAACCCTAAACTTACTCCCTCAAACTAAGTTCAAACCTAACCTAACCTGAAGCCTAACTCAAACCATAGACCTAACCCTAACCCTAGGCGGACACCTGAAGCTCAACCCCTACCCTAACTGACCCTCACGCTAAATCCAACCGAAACACTGAACCGAAAACTAACAGTAGCCCTAATCTTACTTCCTCAAACTAAGTTCAAACCTAACATAACCTGAAGCCTAACTCCAACCATAGACCTAACCCTAACCCTAGGTAGACACCTGAAGCTCAACCCCAACCCTAACCTGACCCTGACGCTATCTCCAACCGTAACACTGAACCGAAAACTGACAATAGCCCTAAACTTACTCCCTCAAACTAAGTTCAAACCTAACCTAACCTGAAGCCTAACTCAAACCACAGACCTAACCCTAACCCTAGGCGGACACCTTAAGCTCAAACCCAACCCTAACCTGACCCTCACGCTAACTCCAACCCTAACACTGAACCGAAAACTAACAGTAGCCCTAAACTTACTCCCTCAAACTAAGTTCAAACCTAACCTAACCTGAAGCCTACTCAAACCATAGACCTAACCCTAACCCTAGGCGAACACCTGAAGCTCAACCCCAACCCTAACCTGACCCTGACTCTTACTCCAACCGTAACACTGAACCGAAAACTAACAGTAGCCCTAAACTTACTCCCTCAAACTAAGTTCAAACTTAACCTAACCTGAAGCCTAACTGAAACCATAGACCAAACCCTAACCCTAGGCGGACACCTTAAGCTCAACCCCAACCCTAAAATGGCCCTCACGCTAACTCCAACCATAACAGTTACGTGAAAACTAACAGTAGCCCTAAACTTACTCCCTCAAACTAAGTTCAAACCTAACCTAACCTGAAGCCTGAATCAAACCATACACCTAACCCTAACCCTAGGCGGACACCTTAAGCTCAACCCCAACCCTAACCTGACCCTCACGCTAACTCCAACCGTAACACTGAACCGAAAACTAACAGTAGCCCTTAACTTACTCCCTCAAACTAATTTCGAACCTAACCTAACCTGAAGCCTAACTCAAATCATAGACCTAACCCTAACCCTAGGCGGACACCTGAAGCTCAACCCCAACCCTAACCTGACCCTGACGCTATTTCCGACCGTAACACTGAACCGAAAACTAACAGTAACCCTAAACTTACTCCCTCAAACTAAGTTCAAACCTAACCTAACCTGAAGCCTAACTCAAACCATAGACCTAACCTTAACCCTAGGCGGACACCTGAAGCTCAACCCGTACCCTAACCTGATCCTCACGCTAACTCCAACCGTAACACTGAACCGAAAACTAACAGTAACCCTAAACTTACCCGCTCAAACTAAGTTCAAACCTAACCTAACCTGAAGCCTAACTCAAACCATAGACCTAACACTAACCCTAGGCGGACACCTGAAGCTCAACCCCTACCCTAACCTGACCCTCACGCTAACTCCAACCGAAACACTGAACCGAAATCTAACAGTAGCCCTAATCTTACTCCCTCAAACTAAGTTCAAACCTAACATAACCTAAAGCCTAACTCCAACCATAGACCTAACCCTAACCCTACGCAGACACCTGAAGCTCAACCCCAACCCTAACCTGACCCTGACGCTATCTCCAACCGTAACACTGAACCGAAAACTAACAGTAGCCCTAAACTTACTCCCTCAAACTAAGTTCAAACCTAACCTAACCTGAAGCCTAACTCAAACCATAGACCTAACCCTAAGCCTAGGCGGACACCTGAAGCTCAACCCCAACCCTAACCTGACCCTGACGCTATCTCCAACCGTAACACTGAACCGAAATCTAACAATAGCCCTAAACTTACTCCCTCAAACTAAGTTCAAACCTAACCTAACCTGAAGCCTAACTCAAACCACAAACCTAACCCTAACCCTAGGCGGACACCTTAAGCTCAACCCCAACCCTAACCTGACCCTCACGCTAACTTCAACCCTAACACTGAACCGAAAACTAACAGTAGCCCTAAACTTACTCCCTCAAACTAAGTTCAAACCTAACCTAACCTGAAGCCTAACTCAAACCATACACCTAACCCTAACCCAAGGCGGACACTCTCAGCTCAACCCCAACCCTAACCTGACCCTCACGCTAACTCCAACCGTACCACTGAACCGAAAACTAACAGTAGCCCTTATCTTACTCCCTCAAACTAATTTCGAACCTAACCTAACCTGAAGCCTAACTCAAACCATAGAACTAACCCTAACCCTAGGCGGACACCTGAAGCTCAACCCCAACCCTAACCTGACCCTGACGCTATCTCCGACCGTAACACTGAACCGAAAACTAACAGTAGCCCTAAACTTACTCCCTCAAACTAAGTTCAAACCTAACCTAACCTGAAGCCTAAATCAAACCATACACCTAACCCTAACCCTAGGCGGACACCTTAAGCTCAACCCCAACCCTAACCTGACCCTCACGCTAACTCCAACCGTAACACTGAACCGAAAACTAACAGTAACCCTAAACTTACTCCCTCAAACTAAGTTCAAACCTAACCTAACCTGAAGCCTAACTCAAACCATAGAACTAACCCTAACCCTAGGCGGATACATTAAGCTCAACCCCAACCCTAACCTGGCCCTGACGCTAACTGCAACCATAACAGTTACCCGAAAACTAACTGTAGCCCTAAACTTACTCCCTCAAACTAAGTTCAAACCTAACCTACCTGAAGCCTTAATCAAATCATACACCTAACCCTAACCCTAGGCGGACACCTTAAGCTCAACCCCTACCCTAACATGACCCTCACACTTATTCCAACCGTAACACTGAACCAAAAACTAACAGTAGCCCTAAACTTACTCCCTGAAACTAATTTCAAACCTAACCTAACCTGAAGCCTAATTCAAACCATAGACCTAACCCTAACCCTAGGCGGACACCTTAAGCTCAACCCCAACCCTAACCTGACCCTGACGCTATCTCCAACCGTAACACTGAACCGAAAACTAACAGTAGCCCTAAACTTACTCCCTCAAACTAAGTTCAAACCTAAACTAACCTGAAGCCTAAATCAAACCATACACCTAACCCTAGCCCTAGGCGGACACCTTAAGCTCAACCCCAACCCTAACTTGACACTCACGCTAACTCCAACCGTAACACTGAACCGAAAACTAACAGTAACCCTAAACTTACTCCCTCAAACTAAGTTCAAACCTAACCTAACCTGAAGCCTAACTCAAACCATAGACCTAACCCTAACCCTAGGCGGACACCTGAAGCTCAACCCCTACCCTAACTGACCCTCACGCTAAATCCAACCGAAACACTGAACCGAAAACTAACAGTAGCCCTAATCTTACTTCCTCAAACTAAGTTCAAACCTAACATAACCTGAAGCCTAACTCCAACCATAGACCTAACCCTAACCCTAGGTAGACACCTGAAGCTCAACCCCAACCCTAACCTGACCCTGACGCTATCTCCAACCGTAACACTGAACCGAAAACTGACAATAGCCCTAAACTTACTCCCTCAAACTAAGTTCAAACCTAACCTAACCTGAAGCCTAACTCAAACCACAGACCTAACCCTAACCCTAGGCGGACACCTTAAGCTCAAACCCAACCCTAACCTGACCCTCACGCTAACTCCAACCCTAACACTGAACCGAAAACTAACAGTAGCCCTAAACTTACTCCCTCAAACTAAGTTCAAACCTAACCTAACCTGAAGCCTAACTCAAACCATAGACCTAACCCTAACCCTAGGCGAACACCTGAAGCTCAACCCCAACCCTAACCTGACCCTGACTCTTACTCCAACCGTAACACTGAACCGAAAACTAACAGTAGCCCTAAACTTACTCCCTCAAACTAAGTTCAAACTTAACCTAACCTGAAGCCTAACTGAAACCATAGACCAAACCCTAACCCTAGGCGGACACCTTAAGCTCAACCCCAACCCTAAAATGGCCCTCACGCTAACTCCAACCATAACAGTTACGTGAAAACTAACAGTAGCCCTAAACTTACTCCCTCAAACTAAGTTCAAACCTAACCTAACCTGAAGCCTGAATCAAACCATACACCTAACCCTAACCCTAGGCGGACACCTTAAGCTCAACCCCAACCCTAACCTGACCCTCACGCTAACTCCAACCGTAACACTGAACCGAAAACTAACAGTAGCCCTTAACTTACTCCCTCAAACTAATATCGAACCTAACCTAACCTGAAGCCTAACTCAAATCATAGACCTAACCCTAACCCTAGGCGGACACCTGAAGCTCAACCCCAACCCTAACCTGACCCTGACCCTATTTCCGACCGTAACACTGAACCGAAAACTAACAGTAACCCTAAACTTACTCCCTCAAACTAAGTTCAAACCTAACCTAACCTGAAGCCTAACTCAAACCATAGACCTAACCCTAACCCTAGGCGGACACCTGAAGCTCAACCCGTACCCTAACCTGACCCTCACGCTAACTCCAACCGTAACACTGAACCGAAAACTAACAGTAACCCTAAACTTACCCCCTCAAACTAAGTTCAAACCTAACCTAACCTGAAGCCTAACTCAAACCATAGACCTAACACTAACCCTAGGCGGACACCTGAAGCTCAACCCCTACCATAACCTGACCCTCACGCTAACTCCAACCGAAACACTGAACCGAAATCTAACAGTAGCCCTAATCTTACTCCCTCAAACTAAGTTCAAACCTAACATAACCTAAAGCCTAACTCCAACCATAGACCTAACCCTAACCCTACGCAGACACCTGAAGCTCAACCCCAACCCTAACCTGACCCTGACGCTATCTCCAACCGTAACACTGAACCGAAAACTAACAGTAGCCCTAAACTTACTCCCTCAAACTAAGTTCAAACCTAACCTATCCTGAAGCCTAACTCAAACCATAGACCTAACCCTAAGCCTAGGCGGACACCTGAAGCTCAACCCCAACCCTAACCTGACCCTGACTCTATCTCCAACCGTAACACTGAACCCAAAACTAACAGTAGGCCTAAACTTACTCCCTCAAACTAAGTTCAAACCTAACCTAACCTGAAGCCTAACTCAAACCTAGACCTAACCCTAACCCTAGGAGGACACCTTAAGCTCAACGCCAACCCTAACCTGGCCCTGACGCTAACTCCAACCATAACAGTTACCCGAAAACTAACAGTCGCCCTAAACTTATTCCCTCAAACTAAGTTCAAACCTAACCTAACCTGAACCCTAACTCAAACCATACACCTAACCCTAACCCAAGGCGGACACCTTAAGCTCAACCCCAACCCTAACCTCACCCTCACGCTAACTCCAACCGTACCACTGAACCGAAAAATAACAGTAGCCCTTATCTTACTCCCTCAAACTAATTTCGAACCTAACCTAACCTGAAGCCTAACTCAAACCATAGAACTAACCCTAACCCTAGGCGGACACCTGAAGCTCAACCCCAACCCTAACCTGACCCTGACGCTATCTCCGACCGTAACACTGAACCGAAAACTAACAGTAGCCCTAAACTTACTCCCTCAAACTAAGTTCAAACCTAACCTAACCTGAAGCCTAAATCAAACCATACACCTAACCCTAACCCTAGGCGGACACCTTAAGCTCAACCCCAACCCTAACCTGACCCTCACGCTAACTCCAACCGTAACACTGAACCGAAAACTAACAGTAACCCTAAACTTACTCCCTCAAACTAAGTTCAAACCTAACCTAACCTGAAGCCTAACTCAAACCATAGAACTAACCCTAACCCTAGGCGGATACATTAAGCTCAACCCCAACCCTAACCTGGCCCTGACGCTAACTGCAACCATAACAGTTACCCGAAAACTAACTGTAGCCCTAAACTTACTCCCTCAAACTAAGTTCAAACCTAACCTACCTGAAGCCTTAATCAAATCATACACCTAACCCTAACCCTAGGCGGACACCTTAAGCTCAACCCCTACCCTAACCTGACCCTCACACTTATTCCAACCGTAACACTGAACCAAAAACTAACAGTAGCCCTAAACTTACTCCCTGAAACTAATTTCAAACCTAACCTAACCTGAAGCCTAATTCAAACCATAGACCTAACCCTAACCCTAGGCGGACACCTTAAGCTCAACCCCAACCCTAACCTGACCCTGACGCTATCTCCAACCGTAACACTGAACCGAAAACTAACAGTAGCCCTAAACTTACTCCCTCAAACTAAGTTCAAACCTAAACTAACCTGAAGCCTAAATCAAACCATACACCTAACCCTAGCCCTAGGCGGACACCTTAAGCTCAACCCCAACCCTAACTTGACCCTCACGCTAACTCCAACCGTAACACTGAACCGAAAACTAACAGTAACCCTAAACTTACTCCCTCAAACTAAGTTCAAACCTAACCTAACCTGAAGCCTAACTCAAACCATAGACCTAACCCTAACCCTAGGCGGACACCTGAAGCTCAACCCCTACCCTAACTGACCCTCACGCTAACTCCAACCGAAACACTGAACCGAAAACTAACAGTAGCCCTAATCTTACTTCCTCAAACTAAGTTCAAACCTAACATAACCTGAAGCCTAACTCCAACCATAGACCTAACCCTAACCCTAGGTAGACACCTGAAGCTCAACCCCAACCCTAACCTGACCCTGACGCTATCTCCAACCGTAACACTGAACCGAAAACTGACAATAGCCCTAAACTTACTCCCTCAAACTAAGTTCAAACCTAACCTAACCTGAAGCCTAACTCAAACCACAGACCTAACCCTAACCCTAGGCGGACACCTTAAGCTCAAACCCAACCCTAACCTGACCCTCACGCTAACTCCAACCCTAACACTGAACCGAAAACTAACAGTAGCCCTAAACTTACTCCCTCAAACTAAGTTCAAACCTAACCTAACCTGAAGCCTAACTCAAACCATAGACCTAACCCTAACCCTAGGCGAACACCTGAAGCTCAACCCCAACCCTAACCTGACCCTGACTCTTACTCCAACCGTAACACTGAACCGAAAACTAACAGTAGCCCTAAACTTACTCCCTCAAACTAAGTTCAAACTTAACCTAACCTGAAGCCTAACTGAAACCATAGACCAAACCCTAACCCTAGGCGGACACCTTAAGCTCAACCCCAACCCTAAAATGGCCCTCACGCTAACTCCAACCATAACAGTTACGTGAAAACTAACAGTAGCCCTAAACTTACTCCCTCAAACTAAGTTCAAACCTAACCTAACCTGAAGCCTGAATCAAACCATACACCTAACCCTAACCCTAGGCGGACACCTTAAGCTCAACCCCAACCCTAACCTGACCCTCACGCTAACTCCAACCGTAACACTGAACCGAAAACTAACAGTAGCCCTTAACTTACTCCCTCAAACTAATATCGAACCTAACCTAACCTGAAGCCTAACTCAAATCATAGACCTAACCCTAACCCTAGGCGGACACCTGAAGCTCAACCCCAACCCTAACCTGACCCTGACGCTATTTCCGACCGTAACACTGAACCGAAAACTAACAGTAACCCTAAACTTACTCCCTCAAACTAAGTTGAAACCTAACCTAACCTGAAGCCTAACTCAAACCATAGACCTAACCCTAACCCTAGGCGGACACCTGAAGCTCAACCCGTACCCTAACCTGACCCTCACGCTAACTCCAACCGTAACACTGAACCGAAAACTAACAGTAACCCTAAACTTACTCCCTCAAACTAAGTTCAAACCTAACCTAACCTGAACCCTAACTCAAACCATAGACCTAACCCTAACCCTAGGCGGACACCTGAAGCTCAACATCTACCCTAACCTGACCCTCACGCTAACTCCAACCGAAACACTGAACCGAAAACTAACAGTAGCCCTAATGTTACTCCCTCAAACTAAGTTCAAACCTAACATAACCTGAAGCCTAACTCCAACCATAGACCTAACCCTAACCCTAGGCAGACACCTGAAGCTCAACCCCAACCCTAACCTGACCCTGACGCTATCTCCAACCGTAACACTGAACCGAAAACTAACAATAGCCCTAAACTTACTCCCTCAAACTAACTTCAAACCTAACCTAACCTGAAGCCTAACTCAAACACAGACCTAACCCTAACCCTAGGCGGACACCTTAAGCTCAACCCCAACCCTAACCTGACCCTCACGCTAACTCCAACCCTAACACTGAACCGAAAACTAACAGTAGCCCTAAACTTACTCCCTCAAACTAAGTTCAAACCTAACCTAACCTGAAGCCTAACTCAATCCATACACCTAACCCTAACCCTAGGCGGACACCTTAAGCTCAACCCCAAACCTAACCTGACCCTCACGCTAACTCCAACCGTAACACTGAACCGAAAACTAACAGTAGCCCTTAACTTACTCCCTCAAACTAAGTTCAAACCTAACCTAACCTGAAGCCTAACTCAAACCTAGACCTAACCCTAACCCTAGGTGGACACCTTAAGCTCAACGCCAACCCTAACCTGGCCCTGACGCTAACTCCAACCATAACAGTTACCCGAAAACTAACAGTCGCCCTAAACTTATTCCCTCAAACTAAGTTCAAACCTAACCTAACCTGAACCCTAACTCAAACCATACACCTAACCCTAACCCAAGGCGGACACCTTAAGCTCAACCCCAACCCAAACCTGACCCTCACGCTAACTCCAACCGTACCACTGAACCGAAAACTAACAGTAGCCCTTATCTTACTCCCTCAAACTAATTTCGAACCTAACCTAACCTGAAGCCTAACTCAAACCATAGAACTAACCCTAACCCTAGGCGGACACCTTAAGCTCAACCCCAAACCTAACCTGACCCTGACTCTTACTCCAACCGTAACACTGAACCGAAAACTAACAGTAGCCCTAAACTTACTCCCTCAAACTGAGTTCAAACCTAACCTAACCTGAAGCCTAACTGAAACCATAGACCAAACCCTAACCCTAGGCGGACACCTTAAGCTCAACCCCAAACCTAAAATGGCCCTCACGCTAACTCAAACCATAACAGTTACCCGAAAACTAACAGTAGCCCTAAACTTACTCCCTCAAACTAAGTTCAAACCTAACCTAACCTGAAGCCTGAATCAAACCATACACCTAACCCTAACCCTAGGCGGACACCTTAAGCTCAACCCCAACCCTAACCTGACCCTCACGCTAACTCCAACCGTAACACTGAACCGAAAACTAACAGTAGCCCTTAACTTACTCCCTCAAACTAATTTCGAACCTAACCTAACCTGAAGCCTAACTCAAATCATAGACCTAACCCTAACCCTAGGCGGACACCTGAAGCTCAACCCCAACCCTAACCTGACCCTGACGCTATTTCCGACCGTAACACTGAACCGAAAACTAACAGTAACCCTAAACTTACTCCCTCAAACTAAGTTCAAACCTAACCTAACCTGAAGCCTAACTCAAACCATAGACCTAACCTTAACCCTAGGCGGACACCTGAAGCTCAACCCGTACCCTAACCTGATCCTCACGCTAACTCCAACCGTAACACTGAACCGAAAACTAACAGTAACCCTAAACTTACCCGCTCAAACTAAGTTCAAACCTAACCTAACCTGAAGCCTAACTCAAACCATAGACCTAACACTAACCCTAGGCGGACACCTGAAGCTCAACCCCTACCCTAACCTGACCCTCACGCTAACTCCAACCGAAACACTGAACCGAAATCTAACAGTAGCCCTAATCTTACTCCCTCAAACTAAGTTCAAACCTAACATAACCTAAAGCCTAACTCCAACCATAGACCTAACCCTAACCCTACGCAGACACCTGAAGCTCAACCCCAACCCTAACCTGACCCTGACGCTATCTCCAACCGTAACACTGAACCGAAAACTAACAGTAGCCCTAAACTTACTCCCTCAAACTAAGTTCAAACCTAACCTAACCTGAAGCCTAACTCAAACCATAGACCTAACCCTAAGCCTAGGCGGACACCTGAAGCTCAACCCCAACCCTAACCTGACCCTGACGCTATCTCCAACCGTAACACTGAACCGAAATCTAACAATAGCCCTAAACTTACTCCCTCAAACTAAGTTCAAACCTAACCTAACCTGAAGCCTAACTCAAACCACAAACCTAACCCTAACCCTAGGCGGACACCTTAAGCTCAACCCCAACCCTAACCTGACCCTCACGCTAACTTCAACCCTAACACTGAACCGAAAACTAACAGTAGCCCTAAACTTACTCCCTCAAACTAAGTTCAAACCTAACCTAACCTGAAGCCTAACTCAAACCATACACCTAACCCTAACCCAAGGCGGACACCTTCAGCTCAACCCCAACCCTAACCTGACCCTCACGCTAACTCCAACCGTACCACTGAACCGAAAACTAACAGTAGCCCTTATCTTACTCCCTCAAACTAATTTCGAACCTAACCTAACCTGAAGCCTAACTCAAACCATAGAACTAACCCTAACCCTAGGCGGACACCTGAAGCTCAACCCCAACCCTAACCTGACCCTGACGCTATCTCCGACCGTAACACTGAACCGAAAACTAACAGTAGCCCTAAACTTACTCCCTCAAACTAAGTTCAAACCTAACCTAACCTGAAGCCTAAATCAAACCATACACCTAACCCTAACCCTAGGCGGACACCTTAAGCTCAACCCCAACCCTAACCTGACCCTCACGCTAACTCCAACCGTAACACTGAACCGAAAACTAACAGTAACCCTAAACTTACTCCCTCAAACTAAGTTCAAACCTAACCTAACCTGAAGCCTAACTCAAACCATAGAACTAACCCTAACCCTAGGCGGATACATTAAGCTCAACCCCAACCCTAACCTGGCCCTGACGCTAACTGCAACCATAACAGTTACCCGAAAACTAACTGTAGCCCTAAACTTACTCCCTCAAACTAAGTTCAAACCTAACCTACCTGAAGCCTTAATCAAATCATACACCTAACCCTAACCCTAGGCGGACACCTTAAGCTCAACCCCTACCCTAACATGACCCTCACACTTATTCCAACCGTAACACTGAACCAAAAACTAACAGTAGCCCTAAACTTACTCCCTGAAACTAATTTCAAACCTAACCTAACCTGAAGCCTAATTCAAACCATAGACCTAACCCTAACCCTAGGCGGACACCTTAAGCTCAACCCCAACCCTAACCTGACCCTGACGCTATCTCCAACCGTAACACTGAACCGAAAACTAACAGTAGCCCTAAACTTACTCCCTCAAACTAAGTTCAAACCTAAACTAACCTGAAGCCTAAATCAAACCATACACCTAACCCTAGCCCTAGGCGGACACCTTAAGCTCAACCCCAACCCTAACTTGACACTCACGCTAACTCCAACCGTAACACTGAACCGAAAACTAACAGTAACCCTAAACTTACTCCCTCAAACTAAGTTCAAACCTAACCTAACCTGAAGCCTAACTCAAACCATAGACCTAACCCTAACCCTAGGCGGACACCTGAAGCTCAACCCCTACCCTAACTGACCCTCACGCTAAATCCAACCGAAACACTGAACCGAAAACTAACAGTAGCCCTAATCTTACTTCCTCAAACTAAGTTCAAACCTAACATAACCTGAAGCCTAACTCCAACCATAGACCTAACCCTAACCCTAGGTAGACACCTGAAGCTCAACCCCAACCCTAACCTGACCCTGACGCTATCTCCAACCGTAACACTGAACCGAAAACTGACAATAGCCCTAAACTTACTCCCTCAAACTAAGTTCAAACCTAACCTAACCTGAAGCCTAACTCAAACCACAGACCTAACCCTAACCCTAGGCGGACACCTTAAGCTCAAACCCAACCCTAACCTGACCCTCACGCTAACTCCAACCCTAACACTGAACCGAAAACTAACAGTAGCCCTAAACTTACTCCCTCAAACTAAGTTCAAACCTAACCTAACCTGAAGCCTAACTCAAACCATAGACCTAACCCTAACCCTAGGCGAACACCTGAAGCTCAACCCCAACCCTAACCTGACCCTGACTCTTACTCCAACCGTAACACTGAACCGAAAACTAACAGTAGCCCTAAACTTACTCCCTCAAACTAAGTTCAAACCTAACCTAACCTGAAGCCTGAATCAAACCATACACCTAACCCTAACCCTAGGCGGACACCTTAAGCTCAACCCCAACCCTAACCTGACCCTCACGCTAACTCCAACCGTAACACTGAACCGAAAACTAACAGTAGCCCTTAACTTACTCCCTCAAACTAATATCGAACCTAACCTAACCTGAAGCCTAACTCAAATCATAGACCTAACCCTAACCCTAGGCGGACACCTGAAGCTCAACCCCAACCCTAACCTGACCCTGACGCTATTTCCGACCGTAACACTGAACCGAAAACTAACAGTAACCCTAAACTTACTCCCTCAAACTAAGTTCAAACCTAACCTAACCTGAAGCCTAACTCAAACCATAGACCTAACCCTAACCCTAGGCGGACACCTGAAGCTCAACCCGTACCCTAACCTGACCCTCACGCTAACTCCAACCGTAACACTGAACCGAAAACTAACAGTAACCCTAAACTTACCCCCTCAAACTAAGTTCAAACCTAACCTAACCTGAAGCCTAACTCAAACCATAGACCTAACACTAACCCTAGGCGGACACCTGAAGCTCAACCCCTACCATAACCTGACCCTCACGCTAACTCCAACCGAAACACTGAACCGAAATCTAACAGTAGCCCTAATCTTACTCCCTCAAACTAAGTTCAAACCTAACATAACCTAAAGCCTAACTCCAACCATAGACCTAACCCTAACCCTACGCAGACACCTGAAGCTCAACCCCAACCCTAACCTGACCCTGACGCTATCTCCAACCGTAACACTGAACCGAAAACTAACAGTAGCCCTAAACTTACTCCCTCAAACTAAGTTCAAACCTAACCTATCCTGAAGCCTAACTCAAACCATAGACCTAACCCTAAGCCTAGGCGGACACCTGAAGCTCAACCCCAACCCTAACCTGACCCTGACTCTATCTCCAACCGTAACACTGAACCCAAAACTAACAGTAGGCCTAAACTTACTCCCTCAAACTAAGTTCAAACCTAACCTAACCTGAAGCCTAACTCAAACCTAGACCTAACCCTAACCCTAGGAGGACACCTTAAGCTCAACGCCAACCCTAACCTGGCCCTGACGCTAACTCCAACCATAACAGTTACCCGAAAACTAACAGTCGCCCTAAACTTATTCCCTCAAACTAAGTTCAAACCTAACCTAACCTGAACCCTAACTCAAACCATACACCTAACCCTAACCCAAGGCGGACACCTTAAGCTCAACCCCAACCCTAACCTCACCCTCACGCTAACTCCAACCGTACCACTGAACCGAAAAATAACAGTAGCCCTTATCTTACTCCCTCAAACTAATTTCGAACCTAACCTAACCTGAAGCCTAACTCAAACCATAGAACTAACCCTAACCCTAGGCGGACACCTGAAGCTCAACCCCAACCCTAACCTGACCCTGACGCTATCTCCGACCGTAACACTGAACCGAAAACTAACAGTAGCCCTAAACTTACTCCCTCAAACTAAGTTCAAACCTAACCTAACCTGAAGCCTAAATCAAACCATACACCTAACCCTAACCCTAGGCGGACACCTTAAGCTCAACCCCAACCCTAACCTGACCCTCACGCTAACTCCAACCGTAACACTGAACCGAAAACTAACAGTAACCCTAAACTTACTCCCTCAAACTAAGTTCAAACCTAACCTAACCTGAAGCCTAACTCAAACCATAGAACTAACCCTAACCCTAGGCGGATACATTAAGCTCAACCCCAACCCTAACCTGGCCCTGACGCTAACTGCAACCATAACAGTTACCCGAAAACTAACTGTAGCCCTAAACTTACTCCCTCAAACTAAGTTCAAACCTAACCTACCTGAAGCCTTAATCAAATCATACACCTAACCCTAACCCTAGGCGGACACCTTAAGCTCAACCCCTACCCTAACATGACCCTCACACTTATTCCAACCGTAACACTGAACCAAAAACTAACAGTAGCCCTAAACTTACTCCCTGAAACTAATTTCAAACCTAACCTAACCTGAAGCCTAATTCAAACCATAGACCTAACCCTAACCCTAGGCGGACACCTTAAGCTCAACCCCAACCCTAACCTGACCCTGACGCTATCTCCAACCGTAACACTGAACCGAAAACTAACAGTAGCCCTAAACTTACTCCCTCAAACTAAGTTCAAACCTAAACTAACCTGAAGCCTAAATCAAACCATACACCTAACCCTAGCCCTAGGCGGACACCTTAAGCTCAACCCCAACCCTAACTTGACCCTCACGCTAACTCCAACCGTAACACTGAACCGAAAACTAACAGTAACCCTAAACTTACTCCCTCAAACTAAGTTCAAACCTAACCTAACCTGAAGCCTAACTCAAACCATAGACCTAACCCTAACCCTAGGCGGACACCTGAAGCTCAACCCCTACCCTAACTGACCCTCACGCTAACTCCAACCGAAACACTGAACCGAAAACTAACAGTAGCCCTAATCTTACTTCCTCAAACTAAGTTCAAACCTAACATAACCTGAAGCCTAACTCCAACCATAGACCTAACCCTAACCCTAGGTAGACACCTGAAGCTCAACCCCAACCCTAACCTGACCCTGACGCTATCTCCAACCGTAACACTGAACCGAAAACTGACAATAGCCCTAAACTTACTCCCTCAAACTAAGTTCAAACCTAACCTAACCTGAAGCCTAACTCAAACCACAGACCTAACCCTAACCCTAGGCGGACACCTTAAGCTCAAACCCAACCCTAACCTGACCCTCACGCTAACTCCAACCCTAACACTGAACCGAAAACTAACAGTAGCCCTAAACTTACTCCCTCAAACTAAGTTCAAACCTAACCTAACCTGAAGCCTAACTCAAACCATAGACCTAACCCTAACCCTAGGCGAACACCTGAAGCTCAACCCCAACCCTAACCTGACCCTGACTCTTACTCCAACCGTAACACTGAACCGAAAACTAACAGTAGCCCTAAACTTACTCCCTCAAACTAAGTTCAAACTTAACCTAACCTGAAGCCTAACTGAAACCATAGACCAAACCCTAACCCTAGGCGGACACCTTAAGCTCAACCCCAACCCTAAAATGGCCCTCACGCTAACTCCAACCATAACAGTTACGTGAAAACTAACAGTAGCCCTAAACTTACTCCCTCAAACTAAGTACAAACCTAACCTAACCTGAAGCCTGAATCAAACCATACACCTAACCCTAACCCTAGGCGGACACCTTAAGCTCAACCCCAACCCTAACCTGACCCTCACGCTAACTCCAACCGTAACACTGAACCGAAAACTAACAGTAGCCCTTAACTTACTCCCTCAAACTAATATCGAACCTAACCTAACCTGAAGCCTAACTCAAATCATAGACCTAACCCTAACCCTAGGCGGACACCTGAAGCTCAACCCCAACCCTAACCTGACCCTGACGCTATTTCCGACCGTAACACTGAACCGAAAACTAACAGTAACCCTAAACTTACTCCCTCAAACTAAGTTCAAACCTAACCTAACCTGAAGCCTAACTCAAACCATAGACCTAACCCTAACCCTAGGCGGACACCTGAAGCTCAACCCGTACCCTAACCTGACCCTCACGCTAACTCCAACCGTAACACTGAACCGAAAACTAACAGTAACCCTAAACTTACTCCCTCAAACTAAGTTCAAACCTAACCTAACCTGAACCCTAACTCAAACCATAGACCTAACCCTAACCCTAGGCGGACACCTGAAGCTCAACATCTACCCTAACCTGACCCTCACGCTAACTCCAACCGAAACACTGAACCGAAAACTAACAGTAGCCCTAATGTTACTCCCTCAAACTAAGTTCAAACCTAACATAACCTGAAGCCTAACTCCAACCATAGACCTAACCCTAACCCTAGGCAGACACCTGAAGCTCAACCCCAACCCTAACCTGACCCTGACGCTATCTCCAACCGTAACACTGAACCGAAAACTAACAATAGCCCTAAACTTACTCCCTCAAACTAACTTCAAACCTAACCTAACCTGAAGCCTAACTCAAACACAGACCTAACCCTAACCCTAGGCGGACACCTTAAGCTCAACCCCAACCCTAACCTGACCCTCACGCTAACTCCAACCCTAACACTGAACCGAAAACTAACAGTAGCCCTAAACTTACTCCCTCAAACTAAGTTCAAACCTAACCTAACCTGAAGCCTAACTCAATCCATACACCTAACCCTAACCCTAGGCGGACACCTTAAGCTCAACCCCAAACCTAACCTGACCCTCACGCTAACTCCAACCGTAACACTGAACCGAAAACTAACAGTAGCCCTTAACTTACTCCCTCAAACTAAGTTCAAACCTAACCTAACCTGAAGCCTAACTCAAACCTAGACCTAACCCTAACCCTAGGTGGACACCTTAAGCTCAACGCCAACCCTAACCTGGCCCTGACGCTAACTCCAACCATAACAGTTACCCGAAAACTAACAGTCGCCCTAAACTTATTCCCTCAAACTAAGTTCAAACCTAACCTAACCTGAACCCTAACTCAAACCATACACCTAACCCTAACCCAAGGCGGACACCTTAAGCTCAACCCCAACCCAAACCTGACCCTCACGCTAACTCCAACCGTACCACTGAACCGAAAACTAACAGTAGCCCTTATCTTACTCCCTCAAACTAATTTCGAACCTAACCTAACCTGAAGCCTAACTCAAACCATAGAACTAACCCTAACCCTAGGCGGACACCTGAAGCTCAATCCCAACCCTAACCTGACCCTGACGCTATCTCCGACCGTAACACTGAACCGAAAACTAACAGTAGCCCTAAACTTACTCCCTCAAACTAAGTTCAAACCTAACCTAACCTGAAGCCTAAATCAAACCATACACCTAACCCTAACCCTAGGCGGACACCTTAAGCTCAACCCCAACCCTAACCTGACCCTCACGCTAACTCCAACCGTAACACTGAACCGAAAACTAACAGTAACCCTAAACTTACTCCCTCAAACTAAGTTCAAACCTAACCTAACCTGAAGCCTAACTCAAACCATAGAACTAACCCTAACCCTAGGCGGATACATTAAGCTCAACCCCAACCCTAACCTGGCCCTGACGCTAACTGCAACCATAACAGTTACCCGAAAACTAACTGTAGCCCTAAACTTACTACCTCAAACTAAGTTCAAACCTAACCTACCTGAAGCCTTAATCAAATCATACACCTAACCCTAACCCTAGGCGGACACCTTAAGCTCAACCCCTACCCTAACCTGACCCTCACACTTATTCCAACCGTAACACTGAACCAAAAACTAACAGTAGCCCTAAACTTACTCCCTGAAACTAATTTCAAACCTAACCTAACCTGAAGCCTAATTCAAACCATAGACCTAACCCTAACCCTAGGCGGACACCTTAAGCTCAACCCCAACCCTAACCTGACCCTGACGCTATCTCCAACCGTAACACTGAACCGAATACTAACAGTAGCCCTAAACTTACTCCCTCAAACTAAGTTCAAACCTAAACTAACCTGAAGCCTAAATCAAACCATACACCTAACCCTAGCCCTAGGCGGACACCTTAAGCTCAACCCCAACCCTAACTTGACCCTCACGCTAACTCCAACCGTAACACTGAACCGAAAACTAACAGTAACCCTAAACTTACTCCCTCAAACTAAGTTCAAACCTAACCTAACCTGAAGCCTAACTCAAACCATACACCTAACCCTAACCCTAGGCGGACACCTGAAGCTCAACCCCTACCCTAACTGACCCTCACGCTAACTCCAACCGAAACACTGAACCGAAAACTAACAGTAGCCCTAATCTTACTTCCTCAAACTAAGTTCAAACCTAACATAACCTGAAGCCTAACTCCAACCATAGACCTAACCCTAACCCTAGGTAGACACCTGAAGCTCAACCCCAACCCTAACCTGACCCTGACGCTATCTCCAACCGTAACACTGAACCGAAAACTGACAATAGCCCTAAACTTACTCCCTCAAACTAAGTTCAAACCTAACCTAACCTGAAGCCTAACTCAAACCACAGACCTAACCCTAACCCTAGGCGGACACCTTAAGCTCAAACCCAACCCTAACCTGACCCTCACGCTAACTCCAACCCTAACACTGAACCGAAAACTAACAGTAGCCCTAAACTTACTCCCTCAAACTAAGTTCAAACCTAACCTAACCTGAAGCCTAACTCAAACCATAGACCTAACCCTAACCCTAGGCGAACACCTGAAGCTCAACCCCAACCCTAACCTGACCCTGACTCTTACTCCAACCGTAACACTGAACCGAAAACTAACAGTAGCCCTAAACTTACTCCCTCAAACTAAGTTCAAACTTAACCTAACCTGAAGCCTAACTGAAACCATAGACCAAACCCTAACACTAGGCGGACACCTTAAGCTCAACCCCAACCCTAAAATGGCCCTCACGCTAACTCCAACCATAACAGTTACGTGAAAACTAACAGTAGCCCTAAACTTACTCCCTCAAACTAAGTTCAAACCTAACCTAACCTGAAGCCTGAATCAAACCATACACCTAACCCTAACCCTAGGCGGACACCTTAAGCTCAACCCCAACCCTAACCTGACCCTCACGCTAACTCCAACCGTAACACTGAACCGAAAACTAACAGTAACCCTAAACTTACTCCCTCAAACAAAGTTCAAACCTAACCTAACCTGAAGCCTAACTCAAACCATAGACCTAACCCTAACCCTAGGCGGACACCTGAAGCTCAACCCCTACCCTAACCTGACCCTCACGCTAACTCCAACCGAAACACTGAACCGAAAAATAACAGTAGCCCTAATCTTACTCCCTCAAACTAAGTTCAAACCTAACCTAACCTGAAGCCTAACTCAAACCACAGACCTAACCCTAACCCTAGG
Organism: Tupaia tana; assembly: GCA_026018925.1. Taxonomy (NCBI): domain Eukaryota; kingdom Metazoa; phylum Chordata; class Mammalia; order Scandentia; family Tupaiidae; genus Tupaia; species Tupaia tana. The sequence goes on from JAKSZU010000071.1 coordinate 23,010, forward strand.
CGGACACCTTAAGCTCAACCCCAACCCTAACCTGACCCTCACGCTAACTCCAACCCTAACACTGAACCGAAAACTAACAGTAGCCCTAAACTTACTCCCTCAAACTAAGTCAAAACCTAACCAAAACTGAAGCCTAACTCAAACCATAGACCTAACCCTAACCCTAGGCGGATACATTAAGCTCGACCCCAACCCTAACCTGGCCCTGACGCTAACTCCAACCATAACAGTTACCCGAAAACTAACTGTAGCCCTAAACTTACTCCCTCAAACTAAGTTCAAACCTAACCTACCTGAAGCCTAAATCAAACCATACACCTAACCCTAACCCTAGGCGGACACCTTAAGCTCAACCCCAACCCTAACCTGACCCTCACGCTAACTCCAACCGTAACACTGAACCGAAAACTAACAGTAACCCTAAACTTACTCCCTCAAACTAAGTTCAAACCTAACCTAACCTGAACCCTAACTCAAACCATAGACCTAACCCTAACCCTAGGCGGACACCTGAAGCTCAACATCTACCCTAACCTGACCCTCACGCTAACTCCAACCGAAACACTGAACCGAAAACTAACAGTAGCCCTAATGTTACTCCCTCAAACTAAGTTCAAACCTAACATAACCTGAAGCCTAACTCCAACCATAGACCTAACCCTAACCCTAGGCAGACACCTGAAGCTCAACCCCAACCCTAACCTGACCCTGACGCTATCTCCAACCGTAACACTGAACCGAAAACTAACAATAGCCCTAAACTTACTCCCTCAAACTAACTTCAAACCTAACCTAACCTGAAGCCTAACTCAAACACAGACCTAACCCTAACCCTAGGCGGACACCTTAAGCTCAACCCCAACCCTAACCTGACCCTCACGCTAACTCCAACCCTAACACTGAACCGAAAACTAACAGTAGCCCTAAACTTACTCCCTCAAACTAAGTTCAAACCTAACCTAACCTGAAGCCTAACTCAATCCATACACCTAACCCTAACCCTAGGCGGACACCTTAAGCTCAACCCCAACCCTAACCTGACCCTCACGCTAACTCCAACCGTAACACTGAACCGAAAACTAACAGTAGCCCTTAACTTACTCCCTCAAACTAAGTTCAAACCTAACCTAACCTGAAGCCTAACTCAAACCTAGACCTAACCCTAACCCTAGGTGGACACCTTAAGCTCAACGCCAACCCTAACCTGGCCCTGACGCTAACTCCAACCATAACAGTTACCCGAAAACTAACAGTCGCCCTAAACTTATTCCCTCAAACTAAGTTCAAACCTAACCTAACCTGAACCCTAACTCAAACCATACACCTAACCCTAACCCAAGGCGGACACCTTAAGCTCAACCCCAACCCAAACCTGACCCTCACGCTAACTCCAACCGTACCACTGAACCGAAAAACTAACATTAGCCCTTATCTTACTCCCTCAAACTAATTTCGAACCTAACCTAACCTGAAGCCTAACTCAAACCATAGAACTAACCCTAACCCTAGGCGGACACCTGAAGCTCAATCCCAACCCTAACCTGACCCTGACGCTATCTCCGACCGTAACACTGAACCGAAAACTAACAGTAGCCCTAAACTTACTCCCTCAAACTAAGTTCAAACCTAAACTAACCTGAAGCCTAAATCAAACCATACACCTAACCCTAACCCTAGGCGGACATCTTAAGCTCAACCCCAACCCTAACCTGACCCTCACGCTAACTCCAACCGTAACACTGAACCGAAAACTAACAGTAACCCTAAACTTACTCCCTCAAACTAAGTTCAAACCTAACCTAACCTGAAGCCTAACTCAAACCATAGAACTAACCCTAACCCTAGGCGGATACATTAAGCTCAACCCCAACCCTAACCTGGCCCTGACGCTAACTGCAACCATAACAGTTACCCGAAAACTAACTGTAGCCCTAAACTTACTACCTCAAACTAAGTTCAAACCTAACCTACCTGAAGCCTTAATCAAATCATACACCTAACCCTAACCCTAGGCGGACACCTTAAGCTCAACCCCTACCCTAACCTGACCCTCACACTTATTGCAACCGTAACACTGAACCAAAAACTAACAGTAGCCCTAAACTTACTCCCTGAAACTAATTTCAAACCTAACCTAACCTGAAGCCTAATTCAAACCATAGACCTAACCCTAACCCTAGGCGGACACCTTAAGCTCAACCCCAACCCTAACCTGACCGTGACGCTATCTCCAACCGTAACACTGAACCGAATACTAACAGTAGCCCTAAACTTACTCCCTCAAACTAAGTTCAAACCTAAACTAACCTGAAGCCTAAATCAAACCATACACCTAACCCTAGCCCTAGGCGGACACCTTAAGCTCAACCCCAACCCTAACTTGACCCTCACGCTAACTCCAACCGTAACACTGAACCGAAAACTAACAGTAACCCTAAACTTACTCCCTCAAACTAATTTCAAACCTAACCTAACCTGAAGCCTAACTCAAACCATACACCTAACCCTAACCCTAGGCGGACACCTGAAGCTCAACCCCTACCCTAACTGACCCTCACGCTAACTCCAACCGAAACACTGAACCGAAAACTAACAGTAGCCCTAATCTTACTTCCTCAAACTAAGTTCAAACCTAACATAACCTGAAGCCTAACTCCAACCATAGACCTAACCCTAACCCTAGGTAGACACCTGAAGCTCAACCCCAACCCTAACCTGACCCTGACGCTATCTCCAACCGTAACACTGAACCGAAAACTGACAATAGCCCTAAACTTACTCCCTCAAACTAAGTTCAAACCTAACCTAACCTGAAGCCTAACTCAAACCACAGACCTAACCCTAACCCTAGGCGGACACCTTAAGCTCAAACCCAACCCTAACCTGACCCTCACGCTAACTCCAACCCTAACACTGAACCGAAAACTAACAGTAGCCCTAAACTTACTCCCTCAAACTAAGTTCAAACCTAACCTAACCTGAAGCCTAACTCAAACCATAGACCTAACCCTAACCCTAGGCGAACACCTGAAGCTCAACCCCAACCCTAACCTGACCCTGACTCTTACTCCAACCGTAACACTGAACCGAAAACTAACAGTAGCCCTAAACTTACTCCCTCAAACTAAGTTCAAACTTAACCTAACCTGAAGCCTAACTGAAACCATAGACCAAACCCTAACCCTAGGCTGACACCTTAAGCTCAACCCCAACCCTAAAATGGCCCTCACGCTAACTCCAACCATAACAGTTACGTGAAAACTAACAGTAGCCCTAAACTTACTCCCTCAAACTAAGTTCAAACCTAACCTAACCTGAAGCCTGAATCAAACCATACACCTAACCCTAACCCTAGGCGGACACCTTAAGCTCAACCCCAACCCTAACCTGACCCTCACGCTAACTCCAACCGTAACACTGAACCGAAAACTAACAGTAACCCTAAACTTACTCCCTCAAACAAAGTTCAAACCTAACCTAACCTGAAGCCTAACTCAAACCATAGACCTAACCCTAACCCTAGGCGGACACCTGAAGCTCAACCCCTACCCTAACCTGACCCTCACGCTAACTCCAACCGAAACACTGAACCGAAAAATAACAGTAGCCCTAATCTTACTCCCTCAAACTAAGTTCAAACCTAACCTAATCTGAAGCCTAACTCAAACCACAGACCTAACCCTAACCCTAGGCGGACACCTTAAGCTCAACCCCAACCCTAACCTGACCCTCACGCTAACTCCAACCCTAACACTGAACCGAAAACTAACAGTAGCCCTAAACTTACTCCCTCAAACTAAGTCAAAACCTAACCAAAACTGAAGCCTAACTCAAACCATAGACCTAACCCTAACCCTAGGCGGATACATTAAGCTCGACCCCAACCCTAACCTGGCCCTGACGCTAACTCCAACCATAACAGTTACCCGAAAACTAACTGTAGCCCTAAACTTACTCCCTCAAACTAAGTTCAAACCTAACCTACCTGAAGCCTAAAGCAAACCATACACCTAACCCTAACCCTAGGCGGACACCTTAAGCTCAACCCCAACCCTAACCTGACCCTCACGCTAACTCCAACCGTAACACTGAACCGAAAACTAACAGTAACCCTAAACTTACTCCCTCAAACTAAGTTCAAACCTAACCTAACCTGAACCCTAACTCAAACCATAGACCTAACCCTAACCCTAGGCGGACACCTGAAGCTCAACATCTACCCTAACCTGACCCTCACGCTAACTCCAACCGAAACACTGAACCGAAAACTAACAGTAGCCCTAATGTTACTCCCTCAAACTAAGTTCAAACCTAACATAACCTGAAGCCTAACTCCAACCATAGACCTAACCCTAACCCTAGGCAGACACCTGAAGCTCAACCCCAACCCTAACCTGACCCTGACGCTATCTCCAACCGTAACACTGAACCGAAAACTAACAATAGCCCTAAACTTACTCCCTCAAACTAACTTCAAACCTAACCTAACCTGAAGCCTAACTCAAACACAGACCTAACCCTAACCGTAGGCGGACACCTTAAGCTCAACCCCAACCCTAACCTGACCCTCACACTAACTCCAACCCTAACACTAAACCGAAAACTAACAGTAGCCCTAAACTTACTCCCTCAAACTAAGTTCAAACCTAACCTAACCTGAAGCCTAACTCAATCCATACACCTAACCCTAACCCTAGGCGGACACCTTAAGCTCAACCCCAACCCTAACCTGACCCTCACGCTAACTCCAACCGTAACACTGAACCGAAAACTAACAGTAGCCCTTAACTTACTCCCTCAAACTAATTTCGGACCTAACCTAACCTGAAGCCTAACTCAAATCATAGACCTAACCCTAACCCTAGGCGGACACCTGAAGCTCAACCCCAACCCTAACCTGACCCTGACGCTATCTCCGACCGTAACACTGAACCGAAAACTAACAGTAACCCTAAACTTACTCCCTCAAACTAAGTTCAAACCTAACCTAACCTGAAGCCTAACTCTAACCATAGACCTAACCCTAACCCTAGGCGGACACCTGAAGCTCAACCCGTACCCTAACCTGACCCTCACGCTAAATCCAACCGTAACACTGAACCGAAAACTAACAGTAACCCTAAACTTACCCCCTCAAACTAAGTTCAAACCTAACCTAACCTGAAGCCTAACTCAAACCATGGACCTAACCCTAACCCTAGGCGGACACCTGAAGCTCAACCCCTACCCTAACCTGACCCTCACGCTAACTCCCACCGAAACACTGAACCGAAATCTAACAGTAGCGCTAATCTTACTCCCTCAAACTAAGTTCAAACCTAACATAACCTAAAGCCTAACTCCAACCATAGACCTAACCGTAACCCTACGCAGACACCTGAAGCTCAACCCCAACCCTAACCTGACCCTGACGCTATCTCCAACCGTAACACTGAACCGAAAACTAACAGTAGCCCTAAACTTCCTCCCTCAAACTAAGTTCAAACCGAACCTAACCTGAAGCCTAAATCAAACCATACACCTAACCCTAACCCTAGGCGGACACCTTAAGCTCAACCCCAACCCTAACCTGACCCTCACGCTAAATCCAACCGTAACACTGAACCGAAAACTAACAGTAACCCTAAACTTACTCCCTCAAACTAAGTTCAAACCTAACCTAACCTGAAGCCTAACTCAAACCATAGACCTAACCCTAACCCTAGGTGGACACCTTAAGCTCAACGCCAACCCTAACCTGGCCCTGACGCTAACTCCAACCATAACAGTTACCCGAAAACTAACAGTCGCCATAAACTTACTCCCTCAAACTAAGTTCAAACCTAACCTAACCTGAAGCCTAAATCAAACCATACACCTAACCCTAACCCTAGGCGGACACATTAAGATCAACCCCAACCCTAACCTGACCCTCACGCTAACTCAAACCGTAACACTGAACCGAAAACTAACACTAGCCCTAAACTTACTCCCTCAAACTAATTTCGAACCTAACCTAACCTGAAGCCTAACTCAAACCATAGACCTAACCCTAACCCTAGGCGGACACCTGAAGCTCAACCCCAACCATAACCTGACCCTGACGCTATCTACGACCGTAACACTGAACCGAAAACTAACAGTAGCCCTAAACTTACTCCCTCAAACTAAGTTCAAACCTAACCTAACCTGAAGCCTAAATCAAACCATACACCTAACCCTAACCCTAGGCGGACACCTTACGCTGAACCCCAACTCTAACCTGACCCTCACGCTAACTCCAACCGTAACACTGAACCGAAAACTAACAGTAACCCTAAACTTACTCCCTCAAACTAAGTTCAAACCTAACCTAACCTGAAGCCTAACTCAAACCATAGACCTAACCCTAACCCTAGGCGGATACATTAAGCTCAACCCCAACCCTAACCTGACCCTGACGCTAACTCCAACCATAACAGTTACCCGAAAACTAACTGTAGCCCTAAACTTACTCCCTCAAACTAAGTTCAAACCTAACCTACCTGAAGCCTTAATCAAATCATACACCTAACCCTAACCCTAGGCGGACACCTTAAGCTCAACCCCTACCCTAACCTGACCCTCACACTTACTCCAACCGTAAAACAGAACCGAAAACTAACAGTAGCCCTAAACTTACTCCCTCAAACTAAGTTCAAACCTAACCTACCTGAAGCCTTAATCAAATCATACACCTAACCCTAACCCTAGGCGGACACCTGAAGCTCAAACCCTACCCTAACCTGATCCTCACGCTAACTCCAACCGAAACACTGAACCGAAAACTAACAGTAGCCCTAATCTTACTCCCTCAAACTAAGTTCAAACCTAACATAACCTGAAGCCTAACTCCAACCATAGACCTAACCCTAACCCTAGGCGGACACCTGAAGCTCAACCCCAACCCTAACCTGACCCTGACGCTATCTCCAACCGTAACACTGAACCGAAATCTAACAATAGCCCTAAACTTACTCCCTCAAACTAAGTTCAAACCTAACCTAACCTGAAGCCTAACTCAAACCACAAACCTAACCCTAACCCTAGGCGGACACCTTAAGCTCAACCCCAACCCTAACCTGACCCTCACGCTAACTTCAACCCTAACACTGAACCGAAAACTAACAGTAGCCCTAAACTTACTCCCTCAAACTAAGTTCAAACCTAACCTAACCTGAAGCCTAACTCAAACCATACACCTAACCCTAACCCAAGGCGGACACCTTAAGCTCAACCCCAACCCTAACCTGACCCTCACGCTAACTCCAACCGTACCACTGAACCGAAAACTAACAGTAGCCCTTATCTTACTCCCTCAAACTAATTTCGAACCTAACCTAACCTGAAGCCTAACTCAAACCATAGAACTAACCCTAACCCTAGGCGGACACCTGAAGCTCAACCCCAACCCTAACCTGACCCTGACGCTATCTCCGACCGTAACACTGAACCGAAAACTAACAGTAGCCCTAAACTTACTCCCTCAAACTAAGTTCAAACCTAACCTAACCTGAAGCCTAAATCAAACCATACACCTAACCCTAACCCTAGGCGGACACCTTAAGCTCAACCCCAACCCTAACCTGACCCTCACGCTAACTCCAACCGTAACACTGAACCGAAAACTAACAGTAACCCTAAACTTACTCCCTCAAACTAAGTTCAAACCTAACCTAACCTGAAGCCTAACTCAAACCATAGAACTAACCCTAACCCTAGGCGGATACATTAAGCTCAACCCCAACCCTAACCTGGCCCTGACGCTAACTGCAACCATAACAGTTACCCGAAAACTAACTGTAGCCCTAAACTTACTCCCTCAAACTAAGTTCAAACCTAACCTACCTGAAGCCTTAATCAAATCATACACCTAACCCTAACCCTAGGCGGACACCTTAAGCTCAACCCCTACCCTAACCTGACCCTCACACTTATTCCAACCGTAACACTGAACCAAAAACTAACAGTAGCCCTAAACTTACTCCCTGAAACTAATTTCAAACCTAACCTAACCTGAAGCCTAATTCAAACCATAGACCTAACCCTAACCCTAGGCGGACACCTTAAGCTCAACCCCAACCCTAACCTGACCCTGACGCTATCTCCAACCGTAACACTGAACCGAAAACTAACAGTAGCCCTAAACTTACTCCCTCAAACTAAGTTCAAACCTAAACTAACCTGAAGCCTAAATCAAACCATACACCTAACCCTAGCCCTAGGCGGACACCTTAAGCTCAACCCCAACCCTAACTTGACCCTCACGCTAACTCCAACCGTAACACTGAACCGAAAACTAACAGTAACCCTAAACTTACTCCCTCAAACTAAGTTCAAACCTAACCTAACCTGAAGCCTAACTCAAACCATAGACCTAACCCTAACCCTAGGCGGACACCTGAAGCTCAACCCCTACCCTAACTGACCCTCACGCTAACTCCAACCGAAACACTGAACCGAAAACTAACAGTAGCCCTAATCTTACTTCCTCAAACTAAGTTCAAACCTAACATAACCTGAAGCCTAACTCCAACGATAGACCTAACCCTAACCCTAGGTAGACACCTGAAGCTCAACCCCAACCCTAACCTGACCCTGACGCTATCTCCAACCGTAACACTGAACCGAAAACTGACAATAGCCCTAAACTTACTCCCTCAAACTAAGTTCAAACCTAACTAACCTGAAGCCTAACTCAAACCACAGACCTAACCCTAACCCTAGGCGGACACCTTAAGCTCAACCCCAACCCTAACCTGACCCTCACGCTAACTCCAACCCTAACACTGAACCGAAAACTAACAGTAGCCCTAAACTTACTCCCTCAAACTAAGTTCAAACCTAACCTAACCTGAAGCCTAACTCAAACCATAGACCTAACCCTAACCCTAGGCGAACACCTGAAGCTCAACCCCAACCCTAACCTGACCCTGACTCTTACTCCAACCGTAACACTGAACCGAAAACTAACAGTAGCCCTAAACTTACTCCCTCAAACTAAGTTCAAACTAAACCTAACCTGAATCCTAACTGAAACCATAGACCAAACCCTAACCCTAGGCGGACACCTTAAGCTCAACCCCAACCCTAAAATGGCCCTCACGCTAACTCCAACCATAACAGTTACGTGAAAACTAACAGTAGCCCTAAACTTACTCCCTCAAACTAAGTTCAAACCTAACCTAACCTGAAGCCTGAATCAAACCATACACCTAACCCTAAACCTAGGCGGACACCTTAAGCTCAACCCCAACCCTAACCTGACCCTCACGCTAACTCCTACCGTAACACTGAACCGAAAACTAACAGTAACCCTAAACTTACTCCCTCAAACTAAGTTCAAACCTAACCTAACCTGAAGCCTAACTCAAACCATAGACCTAACCCTAACCCTAGGCGGACACCTGAAGCTCAACCCCTACCCTGACCTGACCCTCACGCTAACTCCAACCGAAACACTGAACCGAAAAATAACAGTAGCCCTAATCCTACTCCCTCAAACTAAGTTCAAACCTAACCTAACCTGAAGCCTAACTCAAACCACAGACCTAACCCTAACCCTAGGCGGACACCTTAAGCTCAACCCCAACCCTAACCTGACCCTCACGCTAACTCCAACCCTAACACTGAACCGAAAACTAACAGTAGCCCTAAACTTACTCCCTCAAACTAAGTTCAAACCTAAGCTAACCTGAAGCTAACTCAAACCATACACCTAACCCTAACCCTAGGCGGACACCTTAAGCTCAACCCCAACCCTAACCTGACCCTCACGCTAACTCCAACCGTAACACTGAACTGAAAACTAACAGTAGCCCTTAACTTACTCCCTCAAACTAATTTCGAACCTAACCTAACCTGAAGCCTAACTCAAATCATAGACCTAACCCTAACCCTAGGCGGACACCTGAAGCTCAACCCCAACCCTAACCTGACCCTGACGCTATCTCCGACCGTAACACTGAACCGAAAACTAACAGTAGCCCTAAACTTACTCCCTCAAACTAAGTTCAAACCTAACCTAACCTGAAGCCTAAATCAAACCATACACCTAACCCTAACCCTAGGCGGACACCTTAAGCTCAACCCCAACCCTAACCTGACCCTCACGCTAACTCCAACCGTAACACTGAACCGAAAACTAACAGTAACCCTAAACTTACTCCCTCAAACTAAGTTCAAACCTAACCTAACCTGAAGCCTAACTCAAACCATAGACCTAACCCTAACCCTAGGCGGATACATTAAGCTCAACCCCAACCCTAACCTGGCCCTGACGCTAACTCCAACCATAACAGTTACCTGAAAACTAACTGTAGCCCTAAACTTACTTCCTCAAACTAAGTTCAAACCTAACCTACCTGAAGCCTTAATCAAATCATTCACCTAACCCTAACCCTAGGCGGACACCTTAAGCTCAACCCCTACCCTAACCTGACCCTCACACTTACTCCAACCGTAACACTGAACCGAAAACTAACAGTAGCCCTAAACTTACTCCCTCAAACTAAGTTCAAACCTAACCTAACCTGAAGCCTAACTCAAACCATAGACCTAACCCTAACCCTAGGCGGACACCTGAAGCTCAACCCCAACCCTAACCTGACCCTGACGCTATCTCCAATCGTAACACTGAACCGAAAACTAACAGTAGCCCTAAACTTACTCCCTCAAACTAAGTTCAAACCTAACCTAACCTGAAGCCTAAATCAAACCATACACCTAACCCTAACCCTAGGCGGACACCTTAAGCTCAACCCCAACCCTAACCTGACCCTCACGCTAACTCCCACCGTAACACTGAACCGAAAACTAACAGTAACCCTAAACTTACTCCCTCAAACTAAGTTCAAACCTAACCTAACCTGAAGCCTAACTCAAACCATAGACCTAACCCTAACCCTAGGCGAACACCTGAAGCTCAAGCCCAACCCTAACCTGACCCTGACTCTTACTCCAACCATAACACTGAACCGAAAACTAACAGTAGCCCTAAACTTACTCACTCAAACTAAGTTCAAACCTAACCTAACCTGAAGCCTAACTGAAACCATAGACCAAACCCTAACCCTAGGCGGACACCTTAAGCTCAACCCCAACCCTAAAATGGCCCTCACGCTAACTCCAACCATAACAGTTACCCTAAAACTAACAGTAGCCCTAAACTTACTCCTTCAAACTAAGTTCAACCCTAACAAAACCTGAAGCCTGAATCAAACCATACACCTAACCCTAACCCTAGGCGGACACCTGAAGCTCAACCCCAACCCTAACCTGACCCTCACGCTAACTCCAACCGTAACACTGATCCGAAAACTAACAGTAACCCTAAACTTACTCCCTCAAACTAAGTTCAAACCTAACCTAACCTGAAGCCTAACTCAAACCATAGACCTAACCCTAACCCTAGGCGGACACCTGAAGCTCAACCCCTACCCTAACCTGACCCTCACGCTAACTCCAACCGAAACACTGAACCGAAAACTAACAGTAGCCCTAATCTTACTCCCTCAAACTAAGTTCAAACCTTACATAACCTGAAGCCTAACTCCAACCATAGACCTAACCCTAACCCTAGGCAGACACCTGAAACTCAACCCCAACCCTAACCTGACCCTGACGCTATCTCCAACCGTAACACTGAACCGAAAACTAACAATAGCCCTAAACTTACTCCCTCAAACTAAGTTCAAACCTAACCTAACCTGAAGCCTAACTCAAACCACAGACCTAACCCTAACCCTAGGCGGACACCTTAAGCTCAACCCCAACCCTAACCTGACCCTCACGCTAACTCCAACCCTAACACTGAACCGAAAACTAACAGTAGCCCTAAACTTACTCCCTCAAACTAAGTTCAAACCTAACCTAACCTGAAGCCTAACTCAAACCATAGACCAAAACCTAACCCTAGGCGGACACCTTAAGCTCAACCCCAACCCTAAAATAGCCCTCACGCTAACTCCAACCATAACAGTTACCCGAAAACTAACAGTAGACCTAAACTTACTCCCTCAAACTAAGTTCAATCCTAACCTAACCTGAAGCCTGAATCAAACCATACACCTAACCCTAACCCTAGGCGGACACCTTAAGCTCAACCCCTACCCTAACCTGACCCTCACGCTAACTCCAACCGTAACACTGAACTGAAAACTAACAGTAGCCCTAAACTTACTCCCTCAAACTAAGTTCAAACCTAACCTAACCTGAAGCCTAACTGAAACCATAGACCAAACCCTAACCCTAGGCGGACACCTTAAGCTCAACCCCAACCCTAAAATGGCCCTCACGCTAATTCCAACCATAACAGTTACCCGAAAACTAACAGTAGCCCTAAACTTACTCCTTCAAACTAAGTTCAAACCTAACCTAACCTGAAGCCTGAATCAAACCATACACCTAACCCTAACCCTAGGCGGACACCTTAAGCAAAACCCCAACCCTAAAATAGCCCTCACGCTAATTCCAACCATAACAGTTACCCGAAAACTAACAGTAGCCCTAATCTTACTCCCTCAAACTAAGTTCAAACCTTACATAACCTGAAGCCTAACTCCAACCATAGACCTAACCCTAACCCTAGGCAGACACCTGAAACTCAACCCCAACCCTAACCTGACCCTGACGCTATCTCCAACCGTAACACTGAACCGAAAACTAACAATAGCCCTAAACTTACTCCCTCAAACTAAGTTCAAACCTAACCTAACCTGAAGCCTAACTCAAACCACAGACCTAACCCTAACCCTAGGCGGACACCTTACGCTCAACCCCAACCCTAACCTGATCCTCACGCTAACTCCAACCCTAACACTGAACCGAAAACTAACAGTAGCCCTAAACTTACTCCCTCAAACTAAGTTCAATCCTAACCTAACCTGAAGCCTAACTCCAACCATAGACCTAACCCTAACCCTAGGCGGACACCTTAAGCTCAACCCCAACCCTAACCTGACCCTCACGCTAACTCCAACCGTAACACTGAACTGAAAACTAACAGTAGCCCTTAACTTACTCCCTCAAACTAATTTCGAACCTAACCTAACCTGAAGCCTAACTCAATCATAGACCTAACCCTAACTCTAGGCGGACACCTGAAGCTCAACCCCAACCCTAACCTGACCCTGACGCTATCTCCGACCGTAACACTGAACCGAAAACTAACAGTAGCCCTAAACTTACTCCCTCAAACTAAGTTCAAACCTAACCTAACCTGAAGCCTAAATCAAACCATACACCTAACCCTAACCCTAGGCGGACACCTTAAGCTCAACCCCAACCCTAACCTGACCCTCACGCTAACTCCAACCGTAACACTGAACCGAAAACTAACAGTAACCCTAAACTTACTCCCTCAAACTAAGTTCAAACCTAACCTAACCTGAAGCCTAACTCAAACCATAGACCTAACCCTAACCCTAGGAGGATACATTAAGCTCAACCCCAACCCTAACCTGGCACTGACGCTAACTCCAACCATAACAGTTACCCGAAAACTAACTGTAGCCCTAAACTTACTTCCTCAAACTAAGTTCAAACCTAACCTACCTGAAGCCTTAATCAAATCATACACCTAACCCTAACCCTAGGCGGACACCTTAAGCTCAACCCCTACCCTAACCTGACCCTCACACTTACTCCAACCGTAACACTGAACCGAAAACTAACAGTAGCCCTAAACTTACTCCCTCAAACTAAGTTCAAACCTAACCTAACCTGAAGCCTAACTCCAACCATAGACCTAACCCTAACCCTAGGCAGACACCTGAAGCTCAACCCCAACCCTAACCTGACCCTGACGCTATCTCCAACCGTAACACTGAAACGAAAACTAACAGTAACCCTAAACTTACTCCCGCAAACTAAGTTCAAACCTAACCTAACCTGAAGCCTAACTCAAACCACAGACCTAACCCTAACCCTAGGCGGACACCTTAAGCTCAACCCCAACCCTAACCTGACCCTCACGCTAACTCCAACCCTAACACTGAACCGAAAACTAACAGTAGCCCTAAACTTACTCCCTCAAACTAAGTTCAAACCTAACCTTACCTGAAGCCTAACTCAAACCATAGACCTAACCCTAACACTAGGTGGACACCTTAAGCTCAACGCCATACCTAACCTGGCCCTGACGCTAACTCCAACCATAACAGTTACCCAAAAACTAACAGTCGCCCTAAACTTACTCCCTCAAACTAAGTTCAAACCTAACCTAACCTGAAGCCTAAATCAAACCATACACCTAACCCTAACCCTAGGCGGACACCTTAAGCTCAACCCCAACCCTAACCTGACCCTGACTCTTATTCCAACCGTAACACTGAACCGAAAACTAACAGTAGCCCTAAACTTACTCCCTCAAACTAAGTTCAAACCTAACCTAACCTGAAGCCTAACTGAAACCATAGACCAAACCCTAACCCTAGGCGGACACCTTAAGCTCAACCCTAAACCTAAAATGGCCCTCACGCTAACTCCAACCATAACAGTTACCCGAAAACTAAGAGTAGACCTAAACTTACTCCCTCAAACTAAGTTCAAACCTAACCTAACCTGAAGCCTGAATCAAACCATACACCTAACACTAACCCTAGGCGGACACCTTAAGCTCAACCCCAACCCTAACCTGACCCTCACGCTAACTCCAACCGTAACACTGAACCGAAAACTAACAGTAACCCTAAACTTACTCCCTCAAACTAAGTTCAAACCTAAACAAACCTGAAGCCTAAATCAAACCATACACCTAACCCTAGCCCTAGGCGGACACCTTAAGCTCAACCCCAACCCTAAACTGACCCTCACGCTAACTCCAACCGTAACACTGAACCGAAAACTAACAGTAACCCTAAACTTACTCCCTCAAACTAAGTTCAAACCTAACCTAACCTGAAGCCTAACTCAAACCATAGACCTAACCCTAACCCTAGGCGGACACCTGAAGCTCAACCCCGACCATAACCTGACCCTCACGCTAACTCCAACCGAAACACTGAACCGAAAACTAACAGTAGCCCTAATCTTACTCCCTCAAACTAAGTTCAAACCTAACATAACCTGAAGCCTAACTCCAACCATAGACCTAACCCTAACCCTAGGCAGACACCTGAAGCTCAACCACAACCCTAACCTGACCCTGACGCTATCTCCAACCGTAACACTGAACCGAAAACTGACAATAGCCCTGAACTTACTCCCTCAAACTAAGTTCAAACCTAACCTAACCTGAAGCCTAACTCAAACCATAGACCTAACCCTAACCCTAGGCGAACACCTGAAGCTCAACCCCAACCCTAACCTGACCCTGACTCTTACTCCAACCGAAACACTGAACCGAAAACTAACAGTAGCCCTAAACTTAATCCCTCAAACTAAGTTCAAACCTTACCTAACCTGAAGCCTAACTGAAACCATAAACCAAACCCTAAAAAGAGGCGGACACCTTAAGCTCAACCCCAACCCTAAAATGGCCCTCACGCTAACTCCAACCATAACAGTTACGCGAAAACTAACAGTAGCCCTAAACTTACTCCCTCAAACTAAGTTCAAACCTAACCTAACCTGAAGCCTGAATCAAACCATACACCTAACCCTAACCCGAGGCGGACACCTTAAGCTCAACCCCAACCCTAACCTGACCCTCACGCTAACTCCAACCGAAACACTGAACCGAAAACTAACAGTAGCCCTAATCTTACTCCCTCAAACTAAGTTCAAACCTTACATAACCTGAAGCCTAACTCCAACCATAGACCTAACCCTAACCCTAGGCAGACACCTGAAACTCAACCCCAACCCTAACCTGACCCTGACGCTATCTCCAACCGTAACACTGAACCGAAAACTGACAATAGCCCTAAACTTACTCCCTCAAACTAAGTTCAAACCTAACCTAACCTGAAGCCTAACTCAAACCACAGACCTAACCCTAACCCTAGGCGGACACCTTAAGCTCAAACCCAACCCTAACCTGACCCTCACGCTAACTCCAACCCTAACACTGAACCGAAAACTAACAGTAGCCCTAAACTTACTCCCTCAAACTAAGTTCAAACCTAACCTAACCTGAAGCCTAACTCAAACCATAGACCTAACCCTAACCCTAGGCGAACACCTGAAGCTCAACCCCAACCCTAACCTGACCTTGACTCTTACTCCAACCGTAACACTGAACCGAAAACTAACAGTAGCCCTAAACTTACTCCCTCAAACTAAGTTCAAACTTAACCTAACCTGAAGCCTAACTGAAACCATAGACCAAACCCTAACCCTAGGCGGACACCTTAAGCTCAACCCCAACCCTAAAATGGCCCTCACGCTAACTCCAACCATAACAGTTACGTGAAAACTAACAGTAGCCCTAAACTTACTCCCTCAAACTAAGTTCAAACCTAACCTAACCTGAAGCCTGAATCAAACCATACACCTAACACAAACCCTACGCGGACACCTTAAGCTCAACCCCAACCCTAACCTGACCCTCACGCTAACTCCAACAGTAACACTGAACCGAAAACTAACAGTAACCCTAAACTTACTCCCTCAAACTAAGTTCAAACCTAACCTAACCTGAAGCCTAACTCAAACCATAGACCTAACCCTAACCCTAGGCAGACACCTGAAGCTCAACCCCAACCCTAACCTGACCCTGACGCTATCTCCAACCGTAACACTGAACCGAAAACTAACAATAGCCCTAAACTTACTCCCTCAAACTAAGTTCAAACCTAACCTAACCTGAAGCCTAACTCAAACCACAGACCTAACCCTAACCCTAGGCGGACACCTTAAGCTCAAACCCAACCCTAACCTGACCCTCACGCTAACTCCAATCCTAACACTGAACCGAAAACTAACAGTAGCCCTAAACTTACTCCCTCAAACTAAGTTCAAACCTAACCTAACCTGAAGCCTAACTCAAACAATAGACCTAACCCTAACCCTAGGCGAACACCTGAAGCTCAACCCCAACCCTAACCAGACCCTGACTCTTACTCCAACCGTAACACTGAACCGAAAACTAACAGTAGCCCTAAACTTACTCACTCAAACTAAGTTCAAACCTAACCTAACCTGAAGCCTAACTGAAACCATAGACCAAACCCTAACCCTAGGCGGACACCTTAAGCTCAACCCCAACCCTAAAATGGCCCTCACGCTAACTCCAACCATAACAGTTACCCGAAAACTAACAGTAGCCCTAAACTTACTCCTTCAAACTAAGTTCAAACCTAACCTAACCTGAAGCCTGAATCAAACCATACACCTAACCCTAACCCTAGGCGGACACCTGAAGCTCAACCCCAACCCTAACCTGACCCTCACGCTAACTCCAACCGTAACACTGATCCGAAAACTAACAGTAACCCTAAACTTACTCCCTCAAACTAAGTTCAAACCTAACCTAACCTGAAGCCTAACTCAAACCATAGACCTAACCCTAACCCTAGGCGGACACCTGAAGCTCAACCCCTACCCTAACCTGACCCTCACGCTAACTCCAACCGAAACACTGAACCGAAAACTAACAGTAGCCCTAATCTTACTCCCTCAAACTAAGTTCAAACCTTACATAACCTGAAGCCTAACTCCAACCATAGACCTAACCCTAACCCTAGGCAGACACCTGAAACTCAACCCCAACCCTAACCTGACCCTGACGCTATCTCCAACCGTAACACTGAACCGAAAACTAACAATAGCCCTAAACTTACTCCCTCAAACTAAGTTCAAACCGAACCTAACCTGAAGCCTAACTCAAACCACAGACCTAACCCTAACCCTAGGCGGACACCTTAAGCTCAACCCCAACCCTAACCTGACCCTCACGCTAACTCCAACCCTAACACTGAACCGAAAACTAACAGTAGCCCTAAACTTACTCCCTCAAACTAAGTTCAAACCTAACCTAACCTGAAGCCTGACTCAAACCATACACCTAACCCTAACCCTAGGCGGACACCTTAAGCTCAACCCCAACCCTAACCTGACCCTCACGCTAACTCCAACCGTAACACTGAACTGAAAACTAACAGTAGCCCTTAACTTACTCCCTCAAACTAATTTCGAACCTAACCTAACCTGAAGCCTAACTCAAATCATAGACCTAACCCTAACCCTAGGCGGACACCTGAAGCTCAACCCCAACCCTAACCTGACCCTGACGCTATCTCCGACCGTAACACTGAACCGAAAACTAACAGTAGCCCTAAACTTACTCCCTCAAACTAAGTTCAAACCTAACCTAACCTGAAGCCTAAATCAAACCATACACCTAACCCTAACCCTAGGCGGACACCTTAAGCTCAACCCCAACCCTAACCTGACCCTCACGCTAACTCCAACCGTAACACTGAACCGAAAACTAACAGTAACCCTAAACTTACTCCCTCAAACTAAGTTCAAACCTAACCTAACCTGAAGCCTAACTCAAACCATAGACCTAACCCTAACCCTAGGCGGATACATTAAGCTCAACCCCAACCCTAACCTGGCCCTGACGCTAACTCCAACCATAACAGTTACCTGAAAACTAACTGTAGCCCTAAACTTACTTCCTCAAACTAAGTTCAAACCTAACCAACCTGAAGCCTTAATCAAATCATTCATCTAACCCTAACCCTAGGCGGACACCTTAAGCTCAACCCCTACCCTAACCTGACCCTCACACTTACTCCAACCGTAACACTGAACCGAAAACTGACAATAGCCCTGAACTTACTCCCTCAAACTAAGTTCAAACCTAACCTAACCTGAAGCCTAACTCAAACCATAGACCTAACCCTAACCCTAGGCGAACACCTGAAGCTCAACCCCAACCCTAACCTGACCCTGACTCTTACTCCAACCGAAACACTGAACCGAAAACTAACAGTAGCCCTAAACTTAATCCCTCAAACTAAGTTCAAACCTTACCTAACCTGAAGCCTAACTGAAACCATAAACCAAACCCTAAAAAGAGGCGGACACCTTAAGCTCAACCCCAACCCTAAAATGGCCCTCACGCTAACTCCAACCATAACAGTTACGCGAAAACTAACAGTAGCCCTAAACTTACTCCCTCAAACTAAGTTCAAACCTAACCTAACCTGAAGCCTGAATCAAACCATACACCTAACCCTAACCCGAGGCGGACACCTTAAGCTCAACCCCAACCCTAACCTGACCCTCACGCTAACTCCAACCGAAACACTGAACCGAAAACTAACAGTAGCCCTAATCTTACTCCCTCAAACTAAGTTCAAACCTTACATAACCTGAAGCCTAACTCCAACCATAGACCTAACCCTAACCCTAGGCAGACACCTGAAACTCAACCCCAACCCTAACCTGACCCTGACGCTATCTCCAACCGTAAAACTGAACCGAAAACTGACAATAGCCCTAAACTTACTCCCTCAAACTAAGTTCAAACCTAACCTAACCTGAAGCCTAACTCAAACCACAGACCTAACCCTAACCCTAGGCGGACACCTTAAGCTCAAACCCAACCCTAACCTGACCCTCACGCTAACTCCAACCCTAACACTGAACCGAAAACTAACAGTAGCCCTAAACTTACTCCCTCAAACTAAGTTCAAACCTAACCTAACCTGAAGCCTAACTCAAACCATAGACCTAACCCTAACCCTAGGCGAACACCTGAAGCTCAACCCCAACCCTAACCTGACCTTGACTCTTACTCCAACCGTAACACTGAACCGAAAACTAACAATAGCCCTAAACTTACTCCCTCAAACTAAGTTCAAACTTAACCTAACCTGAAGCCTAACTGAAACCATAGACCAAACCCTAACCCTAGGCGGACACCTTAAGCTCAACCCCAACCATAAAATGGCCCTCACGCTAACTCCAACCATAACAGTTACGTGAAAACTAACAGTAGCCCTAAACTTACTCCCTCAAACTAAGTTCAAACCTAACCTAACCTGAAGCCTGAATCAAACCATACACCTAACACTAACCCTACGCGGACACCTTAAGCTCAACCCCAACACTAACCTGACCCTCACGCTAACTCCAACAGTAACACTGAACCGAAAACTAACAGTAACCCTAAACTTACTCCCTCAAACTAAGTTCAAACCTAACCTAACCTGAAGCCTAACTCAAACCATAGACCTAACCCTAACCCTAGGCAGACACCTGAAGCTCAACCCCAACCCTAACCTGACCCTGACGCTATCTCCAACCGTAACACTGAACCGAAAACTAACAATAGCCCTAAACTTACTCCCTCAAACTAAGTTCAAACCTAACCTAACCTGAAGCCTAACTCAAACCACAGACCTAACCCTAACCCTAGGCGGACACCTTAAGCTCAAACCCAACCCTAACCTGACCCTCACGCTAACTCCAATCCTAACACTGAACCGAAAACTAACAGTAGCCCTAAACTTACTCCCTCAAACTAAGTTCAAACCTAACCTAACCTGAAGCCTAACTCAAACAATAGACCTAACCCTAACCCTAGGCGAACACCTGAAGCTCAACCCCAACCCTAACCAGACCCTGACTCTTACTCCAACCGTAACACTGAACCGAAAACTAACAGTAGCCCTAAACTTACTCACTCAAACTAAGTTCAAACCTAACCTAACCTGAAGCCTAACTGAAACCATAGACCAAACCCTAACCCTAGGCGGACACCTTAAGCTCAACCCCAACCCTAAAATGGCCCTCACGCTAACTCCAACCATAACAGTTACCCGAAAACTAACAGTAGCCCTAAACTTACTCCTTCAAACTAAGTTCAAACCTAACCTAACCTGAAGCCTGAATCAAACCATACACCTAACCCTAACCCTAGGCGGACACCTGAAGCTCAACCCCAACCCTAACCTGACCCTCACGCTAACTCCAACCGTAACACTGATCCGAAAACTAACAGTAACCCTAAACTTACTCCCTCAAACTAAGTTCAAACCTAACCTAACCTGAAGCCTAACTCAAACCATAGACCTAACCCTAACCCTAGGCGGACACCTGAAGCTCAACCCCTACCCTAACCTGACCCTCACGCTAACTCCAACCGAAACACTGAACCGAAAACTAACAGTAGCCCTAATCTTACTCCCTCAAACTAAGTTCAAACCTTACATAACCTGAAGCCTAACTCCAACCATAGACCTAACCCTAACCCTAGGCAGACACCTGAAACTCAACCCCAACCCTAACCTGACCCTGACGCTATCTCCAACCGTAACACTGAACCGAAAACTAACAATAGCCCTAAACTTACTCCCTCAAACTAAGTTCAAACCTAACCTAACCTGAAGCCTAACTCAAACCACAGACCTAACCCTAACCCTAGGCGGACACCTTAAGCTCAACCCCAACCCTAACCTGACCCTCACGCTAACTCCAACCCTAACACTGAACCGAAAACTAACAGTAGCCCTAAACTTACTCCCTCAAACTAAGTTCAAACCTAACCTAACCTGAAGCCTGACTCAAACCATACACCTAACCCTAACCCTAGGCGGACACCTTAAGCTCAACCACAACCCTAACCTGACCCTCACGCTAACTCCAACCGTAACACTGAACTGAAAACTAACAGTAGCCCTTAACTTACTCCCTCAAACTAATTTCGAACCTAACCTAACCTGAAGCCTAACTCAAATCATAGACCTAACCCTAACCCTAGGCGGACACCTGAAGCTCAACCCCAACCCTAACCTGACCCTGACGCTATCTCCGACCGTAACACTGAACCGAAAACTAACAGTAGCCCTAAACTTACTCCCTCAAACTAAGTTCAAACCTAACCTAACCTGAAGCCTAAATCAAACCATACACCTAACCCTAACCCTAGGCGGACACCTTAAGCTCAACCCCAACCCTAACCTGACCCTCACGCTAACTCCAACCGTAACACTGAACCGAAAACTAACAGTAACCCTAAACTTACTCCCTCAAACTAAGTTCAAACCTAACCTAACCTGAAGCCTAACTCAAACCATAGACCTAACCCTAACCCTAGGCGGATACATTAAGCTCAACCCCAACCCTAACCTGGCCCTGACGCTAACTCCAACCATAACAGTTACCTTAAAACTAACTGTAGCCCTAAACTTACTTCCTCAAACTAAGTTCAAACCTAACCTTCCTGAAGCCTTAATCAAATCATTCATCTAACCCTAACCCTAGGCGGACACCTTAAGCTCAACCCCTACCCTAACCTGACCCTCACACTTACTCCAACCGTAACACTGAACCGAAAACTAACAGTAGCCCTAAACTTACTCCCTCAAACTAAGTTCAAACCTTACATAACCTGAGGCCTAACTCCAACCATAGACCTAACCCTAACCCTAGGCAGACACCTGAAGCTCAACCCCAACCCAAACCTGACCCTGACGCTATCTCCAACCGTAACACTGAACCGAAAACTAACAATAGCCCTAAACTTACTCCCTCAAACTAAGTTCAAACCTAACCTAACCTGAAGCCTAACTCAAACCACAGACCTAACCCTAACCCTAGGCGGACACCTTAAGCTCAAACCCAACCCTAACTTGACCCTCACGATAACTCCAACCCTAACACTGAACCGAAAACTAACAGTAGCCCTAAACTTACTCCCTCAACCTAAGTTCAAACCTAACCTAACCTGAAGCCTAACTCAAACCATAGACCTAACCCTAACCCTAGGCGAACACCTGAAGCTCAACCCCAACCCTAACCTGACCCTGACTCTTACTCCAACCGTAACACTGAACCGAAAACTAACAGTCGCCCTAAACTTACTCCCTCAAACTAAGTTCAAACCTAACCTAACCTGAAGCCTAACTGAAACCATAGACCAAACCCTAACCCTAGGCAGACACCTTAAGCTCAACCCCAACCCTAAAATGGCCCTCACGCTAACTCCAACCATAACAGTTACCCGAAAACTAACAGTAGCCCTAAACTTACTCCCTCAAACTAAGTTCAAACCTAACCTAACCTGAAGCCTGAATCAAACCATACACCTAACCCTAACCCTAGGCGGACACCTTAAGCTCAACCCCAACCCTAACCTGACCCTCACGCTAACTCCAACCGTAACACTGAACCGAAAACTAACAGTAACCCTAAACTTACTCCCTCAAACTAAGTTCAAACCTAACCTAACCTGAAGCCTAACTCAAACCATAGACCTAACCCTAACCCTAGGCGGACACCTGAAGCTCAACCTCTACCCTAACCTGACCCTCACGCTAACTCCAACCGAAACACTGAACCGAAAACTAACAGTAGCCCTAAACTTACTCCCTCAAACTAAGTTCAATCCTAACCTAACCTGAAGCCTAACTCCAACCATAGACCTAACCCTAACCCTAGGCGGACACCTTAAGCTCAACCCCAACCCTAACCTGACCCTCACGCTAACTCCAACCGTAACACTGAACTGAAAACTAACAGTAGCCCTTAACTTACTCCCTCAAACTAATTTCGAACCTAACCTAACCTGAAGCCTAACTCAAATCATAGACCTAACCCTAACCCTAGGCGGACACCTGAAGCTCAACCCCAACCCTAACCTGACCCTGACGCTATCTCCGACCGTAACACTGAACCGAAAACTAACAGTAGCCCTAAACTTACTCCCTCAAACTAAGTTCAAACCTAACCTAACCTGAAGCCTAAATCAAACCATACACCTAACCCTAACCCTAGGCGGACACCTTAAGCTCAACCCCAACCCTAACCTGACCCTCACGCTAACTCCAACCGTAACACTGAACCGAAAACTAACAGTAACCCTAAACTTACTCCCTCAAACTAAGTTCAAACCTAACCTAACCTGAAGCCTAACTCAAACCATAGACCTAACCCTAACCCTAGGAGGATACATTAAGCTCAACCCCAACCCTAACCTGGCACTGACGCTAACTCCAACCATAACAGTTACCCGAAAACTAACTGTAGCCCTAAACTTACTTCCTCAAACTAAGTTCAAACCTAACCTACCTGAAGCCTTAATCAAATCATACACCTAACCCTAACCCTAGGCGGACACCTTAAGCTCAACCCCTACCCTAACCTGACCCTCACACTTACTCCAACCGTAACACTGAATCGAAAACTAACAGTAGCCCTAAACTTACTCCCTCAAACTAAGTTCAAACCTAACCTAACCTGAAGCCTAACTCCAACCATAGACCTAACCCTAACCCTAGGCAGACACCGGAAGCTCAACCCCAACCCTAACCTGACCCTGACGCTATCTCCAACCGTAACACTGAAACGAAAACTAACAGTAACCCTAAACTTACTCCCGCAAACTAAGTTCAAACCTAACCTAACCTGAAGCCTAACTCAAACCACAGATCTAACCCTAACCCTAGGCGGACACCTTAAGCTCAACCCCAACCCTAACCTGACCCTCACGCTAACTCCAACCCTAACACTGAACCGAAAACTAACAGTAGCCCTAAACTTACTCCCTCAAACTAAGTTCTTACCTAACCTTACCTGAAGCCGAACTCAAACCATAGACCTAACCCTAACCCTAGGTGGACACCTTAAGCTCAACGCCAAACCTAACCTGGCCCTGACGCTAACTCCAACCATAACAGTTACCCAAAAACTAACAGTCGCCCTAAACTTACTCCCTCAAACTAAGTTCAAACCTAACCTAACCTGAAGCCTAAATCAAACCATACACCTAACCCTAACCCTAGGCGGACACCTTAAGCTCAACCCCAACCCTAACCTGACCCTGACTCTTACTCCAACCGTAACACTGAACCGAAAACTAACAGTAGCCCTAAACTTACTCCCTCAAACTAAGTTCAAACCTAACCTAACCTGAAGCCTAACTGAAACCATAGACCAAACCCTAACCCTAGGCGGACACCTTAAGCTCAACCCCAAACCTAAAATGGCCCTCACGCTAACTCCAACCATAACAGTTACCAGAAAACTAAGAGTAGACCTAAACTTACTCCCTCAAACTAAGTTCAAACCTAACCTAACCTGAAGCCTGAATCAAACCATACACCTAACACTAACCCTAGGCGGACACCTTAAGCTCAACCCCAACCCTAACCTGACCCTCACGCTAACTCCAACCGTAACACTGAACAGAAAACTAACAGTAACCCTAAACTTACTCCCTCAAACTAAGTTCAAACCTAAACAAACCTGAAGCCTAAATCAAACCATACACCTAACCCTAGCCCTAGGCGGACACCTTAAGCTCAACCCCAACCCTAACCTGACCTTCACGCTAACTCCAACCGTAACACTGAACCGAAAACTAACAGTAACCCTAAACTTACTCCCTCAAACTAAGTTCAAACCTAACCTAACCTGAAGCCTAACTCAAACCATAGACCTAACCCTAACCCTAGGCGGACACCTGAAGCTCAACCCCGACCATAACCTGACCCTCACGCTAACTCCAACAGTAACACTGAACCGAAAACTAACAGTAGCCCTAATCTTACTCCCTCAAACTAAGTTCAAACCTAACATAACCTGAAGCCTAACTCCAACCATAGACCTAACCCTAACCCTAGGCAGACACCTGAAGCTCAACCACAACCCTAACCTGACCCTGACGCTATCTCCAACCGTAACACTGAACCGAAAACTGACAATAGCCCTGAACTTACTCCCTCAAACTAAGTTCAAACCTAACCTAACCTGAAGCCTAACTCAAACCACAGACCTAACCCTAACCCTAGGCGGACACCTTAAGCTCAAACCCAACCCTAACCTGACCCTCACGCTAACTCCAACCCTAACACTGAACCGAAAACTAACAGTAGCCCTAAACTTACTCCCTCAAACTAAGTTCAAACCTAACCTAACCTGAAGCCTAACTCAAACCATAGACCTAACCCTAACCCTAGGCGAACACCTGAAGCTCAACCCCAACCCTAACCTGACCCTGACACTTACTCCAACCGAAACACTGAACCGAAAACTAACAGTAGCCCTAAACTTAATCCCTTAAACTAAGTTCAAACCTAACCTAACCTGAAGCCTAACTGAAACCATAAACCAAACCCTAAAAAGAGGCGGACACCTTAAGCTCAACCCCAACCCTAAAATGGCCCTCACGCTAACTCCAACCATAACAGTTACGCGAAAACTAACAGTAGCCCTAAACTTACTCCCTCAAACTAAGTTCAAACCTAACCTAACCTGAAGCCTGAATCAAACCATACACCTAACCCTAACCCTAGGCGGACACCTTAAGCTCAACCCCAACCCTAACCTGACCCTCACGCTAACTCCAACCGAAACACTGAACCGAAAACTAACAGTAGCCCTAATCTTACTCCCTCAAACTAAGTTCAAACCTTACATAACCTGAAGCCTAACTCCAACCATAGACCTAACCCTAACCCTAGGCAGACACCTGAAACTCAACCCCAACCCTAACCTGACCCTGACGCTATCTCTAACCGTAACACTGAACCGAAAACTAACAATAGCCCTAAACTTACTCCCTCAAACTAAGTTCAAACCTAACCTAACCTGAAGCCTAACTCAAACCACAGACCTAACCCTAACCCTAGGCGGACACCTTAATCTCAACCCCAACCCTAACCTGACCCTCACGCTAACTCCAACCCTAACACTGAACCGAAAACTAACAGTAGCCCTAAACTTACTCCCTCAAACTAAGTTCAAACCTAACCTAACCTGAAGCCTAACTCAAACCATACACCTAACCCTAACCCTAGGCGGACACCTTAAGCTCAACCCCAACCCTAACCTGACCCTCACGCTAACTCCAACCGTAACACTGAACTGAAAACTAACAGTAGCCCTTAACTTACTCCCTCAAACTAATTTCGAACCTAACCTAACCTGAAGCCTAACTCAAATCATAGACCTAACCCTAACCCTAGGCGGACACGTGAAGCTCAACCCCAACACTAACCTGACCCTGACGCTATCTCCGACCGTAACACTGAACCGAAAACTAACAGTAGCCCTAAACTTACTCCCTCAAACTAAGTTCAAACCTAACCTAACCTGAAGCCTAAATCAAACCATACACCTAACCCTAACCCTAGGCGGACACCTTAAGCTCAACCCCAACCCTAACCTGACCCTCACGCTAACTCCAACCCTAACACTGAACCGAAAACTAACAGTAACCCTAAACTTACTCCCTCAAACTAAGTTCAAACCTAACCTAACCTGAAGCCTAACTCAAACCATAGACCTAACCCTAACCCTAGGGGGATACATTAAGCTCAACCCCAACCCTAACCTGGACCTGACGCTAACTCCAACCATAACAGTTACCTGAAAACTAACTGTAGCCCTAAACTTACTTCCTCAAACTAAGTTCAAACCTAACCTACCTGAAGCCTTAATC
Organism: Tupaia tana; assembly: GCA_026018925.1. Lineage (NCBI taxonomy): Eukaryota > Metazoa > Chordata > Mammalia > Scandentia > Tupaiidae > Tupaia > Tupaia tana. Next base: position 50,347 of record JAKSZU010000071.1, read on the forward strand.
AAATCATTCATCTAACCCTAACCCTAGGCGGACACCTTAAGCTCAACAACTACCCTAACCTGACCCTCACACTTACTCCAACCGTAACACTGAACCGAAAACTAACAGTAGCCCTAAACTTACTCCCTCAAACTAAGTTCAAACCTAACCTAACCTGAAGCCTAACTCAAACCATAGACCTAACCCTAACCCTAGGCGGACACCTGAAGCTCAACCCCAACCCTAACCTGACCCTGATGCTATCTCCAACCGTAACACTGAACCGAAAACTAACAGTAGCCCTAAACTTACTCCCTCAAACTAAGTTCAAACCTAACCTAACCTGAAGCCTAAATCAAACCATACACCTAACCCTAACCCTAGGCGGACACCTTAAGCTCAACCCCAAACCTAACCTGACCCTCACGCTAACTCCAACCGTAACACTGAACCGAAAACTAACAGTAACCCTAAACTTACTCCCTCAAACTAAGTTCAAACCTAACCTAACCTGAAGCCTAACTCAAACCATAGACCTAACCCTAACCCTAGGCGGACACCTGAAGCTCAACCCCTAACCTACCTGACCCTCACGCTAACTCCAACCGAAACACTGAACCGAAAAGTAACAGTAGCCCTAATCTTACTCCCTCAAACTAAGTTCAAACCTAACATAACGTGAGGCCTAACTCCAACCATAGACCTAACCCTAACCCTAGGCAGACACCTGAAGCTCAACCCCAACCCTAACCTGACCCTGACGCTATCTCCAACCGTAACACTGAACCGAAAACTAACAATAGCCCTAAACTTACTCCCTCAAACTAAGTTCAAACCTAACCTAACCTGAAGCCTAACTCAAACCACAGACCTAACCCTAACCCTAGGCGGACACCTTAAGCTCAAACCCAACCCTAACCTGACCCTCACGCTAACTCCAACCCTAACACTGAACCGAAAACTAACAGTAGCCCTAAACTTACTCCCTCAAACTAAGTTCAAACCTAACCTAGCCTGAAGCCTAACTCAAACCATAGACCTAACCCTAACCCTAGGCGAACACCTGAAGCTCAACCCCAACCCTAACCTGACCCTGACTCTTACTCCAACCGTAACACTGAACCGAAAACTAACAGTAACCCTAAACTTACTCCCTCAAACTAAGTTCAAACCTAACCTAACCTGAAGCCTAACTCAAACCATAGACCTAACCCTAACCCTAGGCGGACACCTGAAGCTCAACCTCTACCCTAACCTGACCCTCACGCTAACTCCAACCGAAACACTGAACCGAAAACTAACAGTAGCCCTAATCTTACTCCCTCAAACTAAGTTCAAACCTAACATAACCTGAAGCCTAACTCCAACCATAGACCTAACCCTAACCCTAGGCAGACAACTGAAGCTCAACCCCAACCCTAACCTGACCCTGACGCTATCTCCAACCGTAACACTGAACCGAAAACTAACAATAACCCTAAACTTACTCCCTCAAACTAAGTTCAAACCTAACCTAACCTGAAGGCTAACTCAAACCACAGACCTAACCCTAACCCTAGGCGGACACCTTAAGCTCAACCCCAACCCTAACCTGACCCTCACGCTAACTCCAACCCTAACACTGAACCGAAAACTAACAGTAGCCCTAAACTTACTCCCTCAAACTAAGTTCAAACCTAACCTAACCTGAAGCCTAACTCAAACCATAGACCTAACCCTAACCCTAGGCGGATACATTAAGCTCAACCCCAACCCTAACCTGGCCCTGACGCTAACTCCAACCATAACAGTTACCCGAAAACTAACTGTAGCCCTAAACTTACTCCCTCAAACTAAGTTCAAACCTAACCTACCTGAAGCCTTAATCAAATCATACACCTAACCCTAACCCGAGGCGGACACCTTAAGCTCAACCCCTACCCTAACCTGACCCTCACACTTACCCCAACCGTAACACTGAACCGAAAACAAACAGTAGCCCTAAACTTACTCCCTCAAACTAATTTCAAACCTAACCTGACCTGAAGCCTAACTCAAACCATAGACCTAACCCTAACCCTAGGTGGACACCTTAAGCTCAACGCCAACCCTAACCTGGCCCTGACGCTATCTCCAACCATAACAGTTACCCGAAAACTAACAGTCGCCCTAAACTTACTCCCTCAAACTAAGTTCAAACCTAACCTAACCTGAAGCCTAAATCAAACCATACACCTAACCCTAACCCTAGGAGGACACCTTAAGCTCAACCCCAACCCTAACCTGACCCTCACGCTAACTCCAACCCTAACACTGAACCGAAAACTAGCAGTAGCCCTAAACTTACTCCCTCAAACTAAGTTCAAACCTAACCTAACCTGAAGCCTAACTGAAACCATAGACCAAAACCTAACCCTAGGCGGACACCTTAAGCTCAACCCCAACCCTAAAATAGCCCTCACGCTAACTCCAACCATAACAGTTACCCGAAAACTAACAGTAGACCTAAACTTACTCCCTCAAACTAAGTTCAATCCTAACCTAACCTGAAGCCTGAATCAAACCATACACCTAACCCTAACCCTAGGCGGACACCTTAAGCTCAACCCCTACCCTAACCTGACCCTCACGCTAACTCCAACCGTAACACTGAACTGAAAACTAACAGTAGCCCTAAACTTACTCCCTCAAACTAAGTTCAAACCTAACCTAACCTGAAGCCTAACTGAAACCATAGACCAAACCCTAACCCTAGGCGGACACCTTAAGCTCAACCCCAACCCTAAAATGGCCCTCACGCTAATTCCAACCATAACAGTTACCCGAAAACTAACAGTAGCCCTAAACTTACTCCTTCAAACTAAGTTCAAACCTAACCTAACCTGAAGCCTGAATCACACCATACACCTAACCCTAACCCTAGGCGGACACCTTAAGCTCAATCCCAACCCTAACCTGACCCTCACGCTAACTTCAACCGTAACACTGAACCGAAAACTAACAATAACCCTAAACTTACTCCCTCAAACTAAGTTCAAACCTAACCTAACCTGAAGGCTAACTCAAACCATAGACCTAACCCTAACCCTAGGCGGACACCTGAAGCTCAACCCCTACCCTAACCTGACCCTCACGCTAACTCCAACCGAAACACTGAACCGAAAACTAACAGTAGCCCTAATCTTACTCCCTCAAACTAAGTTCAAACCTTACATAACCTGAAGCCTAACTCCAACCATAGACCTAACCCTAACCCTAGGCAGACACCTGAAACTCAACCCGAACCCTAACCTGACCCTGACGCTATCTCCAACCGTAACACTGAACCGAAAACTAACAATAGCCCTAAACTTACTCCCTCAAACTAAGTTCAAACCTAACCTAACCTGAAGCCTAACTCAAACCACAGACCTAACCCTAACCCTAGGCGGACACCTTAAGCTCAACCCCAACCCTAACCTGACCCTCACGCTAACTCCAACCCTAACACTGAACCGAAAACTAACAGTAGCCCTAAACTTACTCCCTCAAACTAAGTTCAAACCTAACCTAACCTGAAGCCTAACTCCAACCATAGACCTAACCCTAACCCTAGGCGGACACCTTAAGCTCAACCCCAACACTAACCTGACCCTCACGCTAACTCCAACCGTAACACTGAACTGAAAACTAACAGTAGCCCTTAACTTACTCCCTCAAACTAATTTCGAACCTAACCTAACCTGAAGCCTAACTCAAATCATAGACCCAACCCTAACCCTAGGCGGACACCTGAAGCTCAACCCCAACCCTAACCTGACCCTGACGCTATCTCCGACCGTAACACTGAACCGAAAACTAACAGTAGCCCTAAACTTACTCCCTCAAACTAAGTTCAAACCTAACCTAACCTGAAGCCTAAATCAAACCATACACCTAACCCTAACCCTAGGCGGACACCTTAAGCTCAACCCCAAACCTAACCTGACCCTCACGCTAACTCCAACCGTAACACTGAACCGAAAACTAACAGTAACCCTAAACTTACTCCCTCAAACTAAGTTCAAACCTAACCTAACCTGAAGCCTAACTCAAACCATAGACCTAACCCTAACCCTAGGAGGATACATTAAGCTCAACCCCAACCCTAACCTGGCACTGACGCTAACTCCAACCATAACAGTTACCCGAAAACTAACTGTAGCCCTAAACTTACTTCCTCAAACTAAGTTCAAACCTAACCTACCTGAAGCCTTAATCAAATCATACACCTAACCCTAACCCTAGGCGGACACCTTAAGCTCAACCCCTACCCTAACCTGACCCTCACACTTACTCCAACCGTAACACTGAACCGAAAACTAACAGTAGCCCTAAACTTACTCCCTCAAACTAAGTTCAAACCTAACCTAACCTGAAGCCTAACTCCAACCATAGACCTAACCCTAACCCTAGGCAGACACCTGAAGCTCAACCCCAACCCTAACCTGACCCTGACGCTATCTCCAACCGTAACACTGAAACGAAAACTAACAGTAACCCTAAACTTACTCCCGCAAACTAAGTTCAAACCTAACCTAACCTGAAGCCTAACTGAAACCATAGACCAAACCCTAACCCTAGGCGGACACCTTAAGCTCAACCCCAAACCTAAAATGGCCCTCACGCTAACTCCAACCATAACAGTTACCCGAAAACTAAGAGTAGACCTAAACTTACTCCCTCAAACTAAGTTCAAACCTAACCTAACCTGAAGCCTGAATCAAACCATACACCTAACACTAACCCTAGGCGGACACCTTAAGCTCAACCCCAACCCTAACCTGACCCTCACGCTAACTCCAACCGTAACACTGAACCGAAAACTAACAGTAACCCTAAACTTACTCCCTCAAACTAAGTTCAAACCTAAACAAACCTGAAGCCTAAATCAAACCATACACCTAACCCTAGCCCTAGGCGGACACCTTAAGCTCAACCCCAACCCAAACCTGACCCTCACGCTAACTCCAACCGTAACACTGAACCGAAAACTAACAGTAACCCTAAACTTACTCCCTCAAACTAAGTTCAAACCTAAACAAACCTGAAGCCTAAATCAAACCATACACCTAACCCTAGCCCTAGGCGGACACCTTAAGCTCAACCCCAACCCAAACCTGACCCTCACGCTAACTCCAACCGTAACACTGAACCGAAAACTAACAGTAACCCTAAACTTACTCCCTCAAACTAAGTTCAAACCTAACCTAACCTGAAGCCTAACTCAAACCATAGACCTAACCCTAACCCTAGGCGGACACCTGAAGCTCAACCCCGACCATAACCTGACCCTCATGCTAACTCCAACCGAAACACTGAACCGAAAACTAACAGTAGCCCTAATCTTACTCCCTCAAACTAAGTTCAAACCTAACATAACCTGAAGCCTAACTCAAACCATAGACCTAACCCTAACCATAGGCAGACACCTGAATCTCAACCCCAACCCTAACCTGACCCTGACGCTATCTCCAACCGTAACACTGAACCGAAAACTAACAATAGCCCAAAACTTACTCCCTCAAACTAAGTTCAAACCTAACCTAACCTGAAGCCTAACTCAAACCACAGACCTAACCCTAACCCTAGGCGGACACCTTAAGCTCAACCCCAACCCTAACCTGACCCTCACGCTAACTCCAAACCTAACACTGAACCGAAAACTAACAGTAGCCCTAAACTTACTCCCTCAAACTAAGTTCAAACCTAACCTAAACTGAAGCCTAACTCAAACCATAGACCTAACCCTAACCCTAGACGGATACATTAAGCTCAACCCCAACCCTAACCTGACCCTCACGCTAACTCCAACCCTAACACTGAACCGAAAACTAACACTAGACCTAAACTTACTCCCTCAAACTAAGTTCAAACCTAACCTAACCTGAAGCCTAAATCAAACCATACACCTAACCCTAACCCTAGGTGGACACCTTAAGCTCAACCCCAAACCTAACCTGACCCTCATGCTAACTCAAACCGTAACACTGAACCGAAAACTAACATTAGCCCTAAACTTACTCCCTCAAACTAATTTCGAACCTAACCTAACCTGAAGCCTAACTCAAACCATAGACCTAACCCTAACCCTAGGCAGATACCTGAAGCTCAACCCCAACCCTAACCTGACCCTGACGCTATCTCCAACCGTAACACTGAACAGAAAACTAACAATATCCCTAAACTTACTCCCTCAAACTAAGTTCAAACCTAACCTAACCTGAAGCATAAATCAAACCATACACCTAACCCTAACCCTAGGCGGACACCTTAAGCTCAACCCCAACCCTAACCTGACCCTATCTCTTACTCCAACCGTAACACTGAACCGAAAACTAACAGTAGCCCTAAACTTACTCCCTCAAACTAAGTTCAAACCTAACCTAACCTGAAGCCTAACTGAAACCATAGACCAAACCCTAACCCTAGGTGGACACCTTAAGCTCAACCCCAAAACTAAAATGGCCCTCACGCTAACTCCAACCATAACAGTTACCCGAAAACTAACAGTAGCCCTAAACTTACTCCCTCAAACTAAGTTCAAACCTAACCTAACCTGAAGCCTGAATCAAACCATACACCTAACCCTAACCCTAGGCGGACACCTTAAGCTCAACCCCAACCCTAACCTGACCCTGACGCTAACTCCAACCGTAACACTGAACCGAAAACTAACAGTAACCCTAAACTTACTCCCTCAAACTAAGTTCAAACCTAACCTAACCTGAAGCCTAACTCAAACCATAGACCTAACCCTAACCCTAGGCGGACACCTGAAGCTAAAACCCTACCCTAACCTGACCCTCACGCTAACTCCAACCGAAACACTGAACCGAAATCTAACAGTAGCCCTAATCTTACTCCCTCAAACTAAGTTCAAACCTAACATAACCTGAAGCCTAACTCCAACCATAGACGTAACCCTAACCCTAGGCTGACACCTGAAGCTCAACCCCAACCCTAACCTGACCCTGACGCTATCTCCAACCGTAACACTGAACCGAAAACTAACAGTAGCCCTAAACTTACTCCCTCAAACTAAGTTCAAACCTAACCTAACCTGAAGCCTAACTCAAACCATAGACCTAACCCTAAGCCTAGGGGGACACCTGAAGCTCAACCCCAACCCTAACCTGACCCTGACGCTATCTCCAACCGTAACACTGAACCGAAAACTAACAGTAGCCCTAAACTTACTCCCTCAAACTAAGTTCAAACCTAACCTAACCTGAAGCCTAACTCAAACTATAGACCTAACCCTAACCCTAGGTGGACACCTTAAGCTCAACGCCAACCCTAACCTGGCCCTGACGCTAACTCCAACCATAACAGTTACCCGAAAACTAACAGTCGCCCTAAACTTACTCCCTCAAACTAAGTTCAAACCTAACCTAACCTGACGCCTAAATCAAACCATACACCTAACCCTAACCCTAGGTGGACACCTTAAGCTCAACCCCAAACCTAACCTGACCCTCACGCTAACTCAAACCGTAACACTGAACCGAAAACTAACATTAGCCCTAAACTTACTCCCTCAAACTAATTTCGAACCTAACCTAACCTGAAGCCTAAATCAAACCATAGACCTAACCCTAACCCTAGGCAGATACCTGAAGCTCAACCCCAACCCTAACCTGACCCTGACGCTATCTCCAACCTTAACACTGAACCGAAAACTAACAATATCCCTAAACTTACTCCCTCAAACTAAGTTCAAACCTAACCTAACCTGAAGCATAAATCAAACCATACACCTAACCCTAACCCTAGGCGGACACCTTAAGCTCAACCCCAACCCTAACCTGACCCTACCTCTTACTCCAACCGTAACACTGAACCGAAAACTAACAGTAGCCCTAAACTTACTCCCTCAAACTAAGTTCAAACCTAACCTAACCTGAAGCCTAACTGAAACCATAGACCAAACCCTAACCCTAGGTGGACACCTTAAGATCAACCCCAAAACTAAAATGGCCCTCACGCTAACTCCAACCATAACAGTTACCCGAAAACTAACAGTAGCCCTAAACTTACTCCCTCAAACTAAGTTCAAACCTAATCTAACCTGAAGCCTGAATCAAACCATACACCTAACCCTAACCCTAGGCGGACACCTTAAGCTCAACCCCAACCCTAACCTGACCCTCACGCTAACTCCAACCGTAACACTGAACCGAAAACTAACAGTAACCCTAAACTTACTCCCTCAAACTAAGTTCAAACCTAACCTAACCTGAAGCCTAACTCAAACCATAGACCTAACCCTAACCCTAGGCGGACACCTGAAGCTCAAACCCTACCCTAACCTGACCCTCACGCTAACTCCAACCGAAACACTGAACCGAAAACTAACAGTAGCCCTAATCTTACTCCCTCAAACTAAGTTCAAACCTTACATAACCTGAAGCCTAACTCCAACCATAGACCTAACCCTAACCCTAGGCAGACACCTGAAACTCAACCCCAACCCTAACCTGACCTTGACGCTATCTCCAACCGTAACACTGAACCGAAAACTGACAATAGCCCTGAACTTATTCCCTCAAACTAAGTTCAAACCTAACCTAACCTGAAGCCTAACTCAAACCACAGACCTAACCCTAACCCTAGGCGGACACCTTAAGCTCAAACCCAACCCTAACCTGACCCTCACGCTAACTCCAACCCTAACACTGAACCGAAAACTAACAGTAGCCCTAAACTTACTCCCTCAAACTAAGTTCAAACCTAACCTAACCTGAAGCCTGAATCAAACCATACACCTAACCCTAACCCTAGGCGGACACCTTAAGCTCAACCCCAACCCTAACCTGACCCTCACGCTAACTCCAACCGTAACACTGAACCGAAAACTAACAGTAACCCTAAACTTACTCCCTCAAACTAAGTTCAAACCTAACCTAACCTGAAGCCTAACTCAAACCATAGTCCTAACCCTAACCCTAGGCGGACACCTGAAGCTCAAACCCTACCCTAACCTGACCCTCACGCTAACTCCAACCGAAACACTGAACCGAAAACTAACAGTAGCCCTAATCTTACTCCCTCAAACTAAGTTCAAACCTTACATAACCTGAAGCCTAACTCCAACCATAGACCTAACCCTAACCCTAGGCAGACACCTGAAACTCAACCCCAACCCTAACCTGACCCTGACGCTATCTCCAACCGTAACACTGAACCGAAAACTGACAATAGCCCTGAACTTACTCCCTCAAACTAAGTTCAAACCTAACCTAACCTGAAGCCTAACTCAAACCACAGACCTAACCCTAACCCTAGGCGGACACCTTAAGCTCAAACCCAACCCTAACCAGACCCTCACGCTAACTCCAACCCTAACACTGAACCGAAAACTAACAGTAGCCCTAAACTTACTCCCTCAAACTAAGTTCAAACCTAACCTAACCTGAAGCCTAACTCAAACCATAGACCTAACCCTAACCCTAGGCGGACACCTGAAGCTCAACCCCTACCCTAACCTGACCCTCACGCTAACTCCAACCGAAACACTGAACCGAAAACTAACAGTAGCCCTAATCTTACTCCCTCAAACTAAGTTCAAACCTTACATAACCTGAAGCCTAACTCCAACCATAGACCTAACCCTAACCCTAGGCAGACACCTGAAACTCAACCCCAACCCTAACCTGACCCTGACGCTATCTCCAACCGTAACACTGAACCGAAAACTAACAATAGCCCTAAACTTACTCCCTCAAACTAAGTTCAAACCTAACCTAACCTGAAGCCTAACTCAAACCACAGACCTAACCCTAACCCTAGGCGGACAACTTAAGCTCAACCCCAACCCTAACCTGACCCTCACGCTAACTCCAACACTAACACTGAACCGAAAACTAACAGTAGCCCTAAACTTACTCCCTCAAACTAAGTTCAATCCTAACCTAACCTGAAGCCTAACTCCAACCATAGACCTAACCCTAACCCTAGGCGGACACCTTAAGCTCAACCCCAACCCTAACCTGACCCTCACGCTAACTCCAACCGTAACACTGAACTGAAAACTAACAGTAGCCCTTAACTTACTCCCTCAAACTAATTTCGAACCTAACCTAACCTGAAGCCTAACTCAAATCATAGACCTAACCCTAACCCTAGGCGGACACCTGAAGCTCAACCCCAACCCTAACCTGACCCTGACGCTATCTCCGACCGTAACACTGAACCGAAAACTAACAGTAGCCCTAAACTTACTCCCTCAAACTAAGTTCAAACCTAACCTAACCTGAAGCCTAAATCAAACCATACACCTAACCCTAACCCTAGGCGGACACCTTCAGCTCAACCCCAACCCTAACCTGACCCTCACGCTAACTCCAACCGTAACACTGAACCGAAAACTAACAGTAACCCTAAACTTACTCCCTCAAACTAAGTTCAAACCTAACCTAACCTGAAGCCTAACTCAAACCATAGACCTAACCCTAACCCTAGGAGGATACATTAAGCTCAACCCCAACCCTAACCTGGCACTGACGCTAACTCCAACCATAACAGTTACCCGAAAACTAACTGTAGCCCTAAACTTACTTCCTCAAACTAAGTTCAAACCTAACCTACCTGAAGCCTTAATCAAATCATACACCTAACCCTAACCCTAGGCGGACACCTTAAGCTCAACCCCTACCCTAACATGACCCTCACACTTACTCCAACCGTAACACTGAACCGAAAACTAACAGTAGCCCTAAACTTACTCCCTCAAACTAAGTTCAAACCTAACCTAACCTGAAGCCTAACTCCAACCATAGACCTAACCCTAACCCTAGGCAGACACCTGAAGCTCAACCCCAACCCTAACCTGACCCTGACGCTATCTCCAACCGTAACACTGAAACGAAAACTAACAGTAACCCTAAACTTACTCCCGCAAACTAAGTTCAAACCTAACCTAACCTGAAGCCTAACTCAAACCACAGACCTAACCCTAACCCTAGGCGGACACCTTAAGCTCAACCCCAACCCTAACCTGACCCTCACGCTAACTCCAACCCTAACACTGAACCGAAAACTAACAGTAGCCCTAAACTTACTCCCTCAAACTAAGTTCAAACCTAACCTTACCTGAAGCCTAACTCAAACCATAGACCTAACCCTAACCCTAGGTGGACACCTTAAGCTCAACGCCAAACCTAACCTGGACCTGACGCTAACTCCAACCATAACAGTTACCCAAAAACTAACAGTCGCCCTAAACTTACTCCCTCAAACTAAGTTCAAACCTAACCTAACCTGAAGCCTAAATCAAACCATACACCTAACCCTAACCCTAGGCGGACACCTTAAGCTCAACCCCAACCCTAACCTGACCCTGACTCTTACTCCAACCGTAACACTGAACCGAAAACTAACAGTAGCCCTAAACTTACTCCCTCAAACTAAGTTCAAACCTAACCTAACCTGAAGCCTAACTGAAACCATAGACCAAACCCTAACCCTAGGCGGACACCTTAAGCTCAACCCCAAACCTAAAATGGCCCTCACGCTAACTCCAACCATAACAGTTACCCGAAAACTAAGAGTAGACCTAAACTTACTCCCTCAAACTAAGTTCAAACCTAACCTAACCTGAAGCCTGAATCAAACCATACACCTAACACTAACCCTAGGCGGACACCTTAAGCTCAACCCCAACCCTAACCTGACCCTCACGCTAACTCCAACCGTAACACTGAACCGAAAACTAACAGTAACCCTAAACTTACTCCCTCAAACTAAGTTCAAACCTAAACAAACCTGAAGCCTAAATCAAACCATACACCTAACCCTAGCCCTAGGCGGACACCTTAAGCTCAACCCCAACCCTAACCTGACCCTCACGCTAACTCCAACCGTAACACTGAACCGAAAACTAACAGTAACCCTAAACTTACTCCCTCAAACTAAGTTCAAACCTAACCTAACCTGAAGCCTAACTCAAACCATAGACCTAACCCTAACCCTAGGCGGACACCTGAAGCTCAACCCCGACCATAACCTGACCCTCACACTAACTCCAACCGAAACACTGAACCGAAAACTAACAGTAGCCCTAATCTTACTCCCTCAAACTAAGTTCAAACCTAACATAACCTGAAGCCTAACTCCAACCATAGACCTAACCCTAACCCTAGGCAGACACCTGAAGCTCAACCCCGACCATAACCTGACCCTGACGCTATCTCCAACCGTAACACTGAACCGAAAACTGACAATAGCCCTGAACTTACTCCCTCAAACTAAGTTCAAACCTAACCTAACCTGAAGCGTAACTCAAACCACAGACCTAACCCTAACCCTAGGCGGACACCTTAAGCTCAAACCCAACCCTAACCTGACCCTCACGCTAACTCCAACCCTAACACTGAACCGAAAACTAACAGTAGCCCTAAACTTACTCCCTCAAACTAAGTTCAAACCTAACCTAACCTGAAGCCTAACTCAAACCATAGACCTAACCCTAACCCTAGGCGAACACCTGAAGCTCAACCCCAACCCTAACCTGACCCTGACTCTTACTCCAACCGAAACACTGAACCGAAAACTAACAGTAGCCCTAAACTTAATCCCTGAAACTAAGTTCAAACCTAACCTAACCTGAAGCCTAACTGAAACCATAGACCAAACCCTAAAAAGAGGCGGACACCTTAAGCTCAACCCCAACCCTAAAATGGCCCTCACGCTAACTCCAACCATAACAGTTACGCGAAAACTAAGAGTAGCCCTAAACTTACTCCCTCAAACTAAGTTCAAACCTAACCTAACCTGAAGCCTGAATCAAACCATACACCTAACCCTAACCCTAGGCGGACACCTTAAGCTCAACCCCAACCCTAACCTGACCCTCACGCTAACTCCAACCGTAACACTGAACCGAAAACTAACAGTAACCCTAAACTTACTCCCTCAAACTAAGTTCAAACCTAACCTAACCTGAAGCCTAACTCATACCATAGACCTAACCCTAACCCTAGGCGGACACCTGAAGCTCAACCTCTACCCTAACCTGACCCTCACGCTAACTCCAACCGAAACACTGAACCGAAAACTAACAGTAGCCCTAATCTTTCTCCCTCAAACTAAGTTCAAACCTAACATAACCTGAAGCCTAACTCCAACCATAGACCTAACCCTAACCCTAGACAGACACCTGAAGCTCAACCCCAACCCTAACCTGACCCTGACGCTATCTCCAACCGTAACACTGAACCGAAAACTAACAATAGCCCTAAACTTACTCCCTCAAACTAAGTTCAAACCTAACCTAACCTGAAGGCTAACTCAAACCACAGACCTAACCCTAACCCTAGGCGGACACCTTAAGCTCAACCCCAACCCTAACCTGACCCTCACGCTAACTCCAACCCTAACACTGAACCGAAAACTAACAGTAGCCCTAAACTTACTCCCTCAAACTAAGTTCAAACCTAACCTAACCTGAAGCCTAACTCAAACCATAGACCTAACCCTAACCCTAGGTGGACACCTTAAGCTCAACGCCAACCCTAACCTGGCCCTGACGCTATCTCCAACCATAACAGTTACCCGAAAACTAACAGTCGCCCTAAACTTACTCCCTCAAACTAAGTTCAAACCTAACCTAACCTGAAGCCTAAATCAAACCATACACCTAACCCTAACCCTAGGAGGACACCTTAAGCTCAACCCCAACCCTAACCTGACCCTCACGCTAACTCCAACCCTAACATGAACCGAAAACTAACAGTAGCCCTAAACTTACTCCCTCAAACTAAGTTCAAACCTAACCTAACCTGAAGCCTAACTGAAACCATAGACCAAAACCTAACCCTAGGCGGACACCTTAAGCTCAACCCCAACCCTAAAATAGCCCTCACGCTAACTCCAACCATAACAGTTACCCGAAAACTAACAGTAGACCTAAACTTACTCCCTCAAACTAAGTTCAATCCTAACCTAACCTGAAGCCTGAATCAAACCATACACCTAACCCTAACCCTAGGCGGACACCTTAAGCTCAACCCCTACCCTAACCTGACCCTCACGCTAACTCCAACCGTAACACTGAACTGAAAACTAACAGTAGCCCTAAACTTACTCCCTCAAACTAAGTTCAAACCTAACCTAACCTGAAGCCTAACTGAAACCATAGACCAAACCCTAACCCTAGGCGGACACCTTAAGCTCAACCCCAACCCTAAAATGGCCCTCACGCTAATTCCAACCATAACAGTTACCCGAAAACTAACAGTAGCCCTAAACTTACTCCTTCAAACTAAGTTCAAACCTAACCTAACCTGAAGCCTGAATCACACCATACACATAACCCTAACCCTAGGCGGACACCTTAAGCTCAATCCCAAACCTAACCTGACCCTCACGCTAACTTCAACCGTAACACTGAACCGAAAACTAACAATAACCCTAAACTTACTCCCTCAAACTAAGTTCAAACCTAACCTAACCTGAAGCCTAACTCAAACCATAGACCTAACCCTAACCCTAGGCAGACACCTGAAGCTCAACCCCTACCCTAACCTGACCCTCACGCTAACTCCAACCGAAACACTGAACCGAAAACTAACAGTAGCCCTAATCTTACTCCCTCAAACTAAGTTCAAACCTTACATAACCTGAAGCCTAACTCCAACCATAGACCTAACCCTAACCCTAGGCAGACACCTGAAACTCAACCCCAACCCTAACCTGACCCTCACGCTAACTCCAACCCTAACACTGAACCGAAAACTAACAATAGCCCTAAACTTACTCCCTCAAACTAAGTTCAAACCTAACCTAACCTGAAGCCTAACTCCAACCATAGACCTAACCCTAAACCTAGGCGGACACCTTAAGCTCAACCCCAACCCTAACCTGACCCTCAGGCTAACTCCAACCGTAACACTGAACTGAAAACTAACAGTAGCCCTTAACTTACTCCCTCAAACTAATTTCGAACCTAACCTAACCTGAAGCCTAACTCAAATCATAGACCTAACCCTAACCCTAGGCGGACACCTGAAGCTCAACCCCAACCCTAACCTGACCCTGACGCTATCTCCGACCGTAACACTGAACCGAAAACTAACAGTAGCCCTAAACTTACTCCCTCAAACTAAGTTCAAACCTAACCTAACCTGAAGCCTAAATCAAACCATACACCTAACCCTAACCCTAGGCGGACACCTTAAGCTCAACCCCAACCCTAACCTGACCCTCACGCTAACTCCAACCGTAAAACTGAACCGAAAACTAACAGTAACCCTAAACTTACTCCCTCAAACTAAGTTCAAACCTAACCTAACCTGAAGCCTAACTCAAACCATAGACCTAACCCTAACCGTAGGAGGATACATTAAGCTCAACCCCAACCCTAACCTGGCACTGACGCTAACTCCAACCATAACAGTTACCCGAAAACTAACTGTAGCCCTAAACTTACTTCCTCAAACTAAGTTCAAACATAACCTACCTGAAGCCTTAATCAAATCATACACCTAACCCTAACCCTGGGCGGACACCTTAAGCTCAACCCCTACCCTAACCTGACCCTCACACTTACTCCAACCGTAACACTGAACTGAAAGCTAACAGTAGCCCTAAACTTACTCCCTCAAACTAAGTTCAAACCTAACCTAACCTGAAGCCTAACTCCAACCATAGACCTAACCGTAACCCTAGGCAGACACCTGAAGCTCAACCCCAACCCTAACCTGACCCTGACGCTATCTCCAACCGTAACACTGAAACGAAAACTAACAGTAACCCTAAACTTACTCCCGCAAACTAAGTTCAAACCTAACCTAACCTGAAGCCTAACTCAAACCACAGACCTAACCCTAACCCTAGGCGGACACCTTAAGCTCAACCCCAACCCTAACCTGACCCTCACGCTAACTCCAACCCTAACACTGAACCGAAAACAAACAGTAGCCCTAAACTTACTCCCTCAAACTAAGTTCAAACCTAACCTTACCTGAAGCCTAACTCAAACCATAGACCTAACCCTAACCCTAGGTGGACACCTAAAGCTCAACGCCAAACCTAACCTGGCCCTGACGCTAACTCCAACCATAACAGTTACCCAAAAACTAACAGTCGCCCTAAACTTACTCCCTCAAACTAAGTTCAAAC
The DNA here is from genome assembly GCA_026018925.1 of Tupaia tana. Taxonomy (NCBI): domain Eukaryota; kingdom Metazoa; phylum Chordata; class Mammalia; order Scandentia; family Tupaiidae; genus Tupaia; species Tupaia tana. The sequence continues at coordinate 66,445 of JAKSZU010000071.1, forward strand.
CTAACCTAACCTGAAGCCTAAATCAAACCATACACCTAACCCTAACCCTAGGCGGACACCTTAAGCTCAACCCCAACCCTAACCTGACCCTGACTCTTACTCCAACCGTAACACTGAACGGAAAACTAACAGTAGCCCTAAACTTACTCCCTCAAACTAAGTTCAAACCTAACCTAACCTGAAGCCTAACTGAAACCATAGACCAAACCCTAACCCTAGGCGGACACCTTAAGCTCAACCCCAAACCTAAAATGGCCCTCACGCTAACTCCAACCATAACAGTTACCCGAAAACTAACAGTAACCCTAAACTTACTCCCTCAAACTAAGTTCAAACCTAACCTAACCTGAAGCCTGAATCAAACCATACACCTAACACTAACCCTAGGCGGACACCTTAAGCTCAACCCCAACCCTAACCTGACCCTCACGCTAACTCCAACCGTAACACTGAACCGAAAACTAACAGTAACCCTAAACTTACTCCCTCAAACTAAGTTCAAACCTAAACAAACCTGAAGCCTAAATCAAACCATACACCTAACCCTAGCCGTAGGCGGACACCTTAAGCTCAACCCCAACCCTAACCTGACCCTCACGCTAACTCCAACCGTAACACTGAACCGAAAACTAACAGTAACCCTAAACTTACTCCCTCAAACTAAGTTCAAACCTAACCTAACCTGAAGCCTAACTCAAACCACAGACCTAACCCTAACCCTAGGCGGACACCTTAAGCTCAACCCCAACCCTAACCTGACCCTCACGCTAACTCCAACCCTAACACTGAACCGAAAACTAACTGTAGCCCTAAACTTACTCCCTCAAACTAAGTTCAAACCTAACCTAACCTGAAGCCTAACTGAAACCATAGACCAAACCCTAAAAAGAGGCGGACACCTTAAGCTCAACCCCAACCCTAAAATGGCCCTCACGCTAACTCCAACCATAACAGTTACGCGAAAACTAACAGTAGCCCTAAACTTACTCCCTCAAACTAAGTTCAAACCTAACCTAACCTGAAGCCTGAATCAAACCATACACCTAACCCTAACCCTAGGCGGACACCTTAAGCTCAACCCCAACCCTAACCTGACCCTCACGCTAACTCCAACCGAAACACTGAACCGAAAACTAACAGTAGCCCTAATCTTACTCCCTCAAACTAAGTTCAAACCTTACATAACCTGAAGCCTAACTCCAACCATAGACCTAACCCTAACCCTAGGCAGACACCTGAAACTCAACCCCAACGCTAACCTGACCCTGACGCTATCTCCAACCGTAACACTGAACCGAAAACTAACAATAGCCCTCAACTTACTCCCTCAAACTAAGTTCAAACCTAACCTAACCTGAAGCCTAACTCAAACCACAGACCTAACCCTAACCCTAGGCGGACACCTTAAGCTCAACCCCAACCCTAACCTGACCCTCACGCTAACTCCAACCCTAACACTGAACCGAAAACTAACAGTAGCCCTAAACTTACTCCCTCAAACTAAGTTCAAACCTAACCTAACCTGAAGACTAACTCAAACCATACACCTAACCCTAACCCTAGGCGGACACCTTAAGCTCAACCCCAACCCTAACCTGACCCTCACGCTAACTCCAACCGTAACACTGAACTGAAAACTAACAGTAGCCCTTAACTTACTCCCTCAAACTAATTTCGAACCTAACCTAACCTGAAGCCTAACTCAAATCATAGACCTAACCCTAACCCTAGGCGGACACCTGAAGCTCAACCCCAACCCTAACCTGACCCTGACGCTATCTCCGACCGTAACACTGAACCGAAAACTAACAGTAGCCCTAAACTTACTCCCTCAAACTAAGTTCAAACCTAACCTAACCTGAAGCCTGAATCAAACCATACACCTAACCCTAACCCTAGGCGGACACCTTAAGCTCAACCCCAACCCTAAACTGACCCTCACGCTAACTCCAACCGTAACACTGAACCGAAAACTAACAGTAACCCTAAACTTACTCCCTCAAACTAAGTTCAAACCTAACCTAACCTGAAGCCTAACTCAAACCATAGACCTAACCCTAACCCTAGGCGGACACCTGAAGCTCAACCTCTACCCTAACCTGACCCTCACGCTAACTCCAACCGAAACACTGAACTGAAAACTAACAGTAGCCCTAATCTTACTCCCTCAAACTAAGTTCAAACCTAACATAACCTGAAGCCTAACTCCAACCATAGACCTAACCCTAACCCTAGGCAGACACCTGAAGCTCAACCCCAACCCTAACCTGACCCTGACGCTATCTCCAACCGTAACACTGAACCGAAAACTAACAATAGCCCTAAACTTACTCCCTCAAACTAAGTTCAAACCTAACCTAACCTGAAGGCTAACTCAAACCACAGACCTAACCCTAACCCTAGGCGGACACCTTAAGCTCAACCCCAACCCTAACCTGACCCTCACGCTAACTCCAACCCTAACACTGAACCGAAAACTAACAGTAGCCCTAAACTTACTCCCTCAAACTAAGTTCAAACCTAACCTAACCTGAAGCCTAACTCAAACCATAGACCTAACCCTAACCCTAGGTGGACACCTTAAGCTCAACCCCAACCCTAACCTGGCCCTGATGCTATCTCCAACCATAACAGTTACCCGAAAACTAACAGTCGCCCTAAACTTACTCTCTCAAACTAAGTTCAAACCTAACCTAACCTGAAGCCTAAATCAAACCATACACCTAACCCTAACCCTAGGAGGACACCTTAAGCTCAACCCCAACCCTAACCTGACCCTCACGCTAACTCCAACCCTAACACTGAACCGAAAACTAACAGTAGCCCTAAACTTACTCCCTCAAACTAAGTTCAAACCTAACCTAACCTGAAGCCTAACTGAAACCATAGACCAAAACCTAACCCTAGGCAGACACCTTAAGCTCAACCCCAACCCTAAAATAGCCCTCACGCTAACTCCAACCATAACAGTTACCCGAAAACTAACAGTAGACCTAAACTTACTCCCTCAAACTAAGTTCAATCCTAACCTAACCTGAAGCCTGAATCAAACCATACACCTAACCCTAACCCTAGGCGGACACCTTAAGCTCAACCCCTACCCTAACCTGACCCTCACGCTAACTCCAACCGTAACACTGAACTGAAAACTAACAGTAGCCCTAAACTTACTCCCTCAAACTAAGTTCAAACCTAACCTAACCTGAAGCCTAACTGAAACCATAGACCAAACCCTAACCCTAGGCGGACACCTTAAGCTCAACCCCAACCCTAAAATGGCCCTCACGCTAATTCCAACCATAACAGTTACCCGAAAACTAACAGTAGCCCTAAACTTACTCCTTCAAACTAAGTTCAAACCTAACCTAACCTGAAGCCTGAATCACACCATACACCTAACCCTAACCCTAGGCGGACACCTTAAGCTCAATCCCAACCCTAACCTGACCCTCACGCTAACTTCAACCGTAACACTGAACCGAAAACTAACAATAACCCTAAACTTACTCCCTCAAACTAAGTTCAAACCTAACCTAACCTGAAGCCTTACTCAAACCATAGACCTAACCCTAACCCTAGGCGGACACCTGAAGCTCAACCCCTACCCTAACCTGACCCTCACGCTAACTCCAACCGAAACACTGAACCGAAAACTAACAGTAGCCCTAATCTTACTCCCTCAAACTAAGTTCAAACCTTACATAACCTGAAGCCTAACTCCAACCATAGACCTAACCCTAACCCTAGGCAGACACCTGAAACTCAACCCCAACCCTAACCTGACCCTGACGCTATCTCCAACCGTAACACTGAACCGAAAACTAACAATAGCCCTCAACTTACTCCCTCAAACTAAGTTCAAACCTAACCTAACCTGAAGCCTAACTCAAACCACAGACCTAACCCTAACCCTAGGCGGACACCTTAAGCTCAACCCCAACCCTAACCTGACCCTCACGGTAACTCCAACCCTAACACTGAACCGAAAACTAACAGTAGCCCTAAACTTACTCCCTCAAACTAAGTTCAAACCTAACCTAACCTGAAGCCTAACTCCAACCATAGACCTAACCCTAACCCTAGGCGGACACCTTAAGCTCAACCCCAACCCTAACCTGACCCTCACGCTAACTCCAACCGTAACACTGAACTGAAAACTAACAGTAGCCCTTAACTTACTCCCTCAAACTAATTTCGAACCTAACCTAACCTGAAGCCTAACTCAAATCATAGACCTAACCCTAACCCTAGGCGGACACCTGAAGCTCAACCCCAACCCTAACCTGACCCTGACGCTATCTCCGACCGTAACACTGAACCGAAAACTAACAGTAGCCCTAAACTTACTCCCTCAAACTAAGTTCAAACCTAACCTAACCTGAAGCCTAACTCAAACCACAGACCTAACCCTAACCCTAGGCGGACACCTTAAGCTCAACCCCAACCCTAACCTGACCCTCACGCTAACTCCAACCCTAACACTGAACCGAAAACTAACAGTAGCCCTAAACTTACTCCCTCAAACTAAGTTCAAACCTAACCTTACCTGAAGCCTAACTCAAACCATAGACCTAACCCTAACCCTAGGTGGACACCTTAAGCTCAACGCCAAACCTAACCTGGCCCTGACGCTAACTCCAACCATAACAGTTACCCAAAAACTAACAGTCGCCCTAAACTTACTCCCTCAAACTAAGTTCAAACCTAACCTAACCTGAAGCCTAAATCAAACCATACACCTAACCCTAACCCTAGGCGGACACCTTAAGCTCAACCCCAACCCTAACCTGACCCTGACTCTTACTCCAACCGTAACACTGAACCGAAAACTAACAGTAGCCCTAAACTTACTCCCTCAAACTAAGTTCAAACCTAACCTAACCTGAAGCCTAACTGAAACCATAGACCAAACCCTAACCCTAGGCGGACACCTTAAGCTCAACCCCAAACCTAAAATGGCCCTCACGCTAACTCCAACCATAACAGTTACCCGAAAACTAAGAGTAGACCTAAACTTACTCCCTCAAACTAAGTTCAAACCTAACCTAACCTGAAGCCTGAATCAAACCATACACCTAACACTAACCCTAGGCGGACACCTTAAGCTCAACCCCAACCCTAACCTGACCCTCACGCTAACTCCAACCGTAACACTGAACCGAAAACTAACAGTAACCCTAAACTTACTCCCTCAAACTAAGTTCAAACCTAACCTAACCTGAAGCCTAACTCAAACCATAGACCTAACCCTAACCCTAGGCGGACACCTGAAGCTCAACCCCGACCATAACCTGACCCTCACGCTAACTCCAACCGAAACACTGAACCGAAAACTAACAGTAGCCCTAATCTTACTCCCTCAAACTAAGTTCAAACCTAACATAACCTGAAGCCTAACTCCAACCATAGACCTAACCCTAACCCTAGGCAGACACCTGAAGCTCAACCCCGACCATAACCTGACCCTCACGCTAACTCCAACCGAAACACTGAACCGAAAACTAACAGTAGCCCTAATCTTACTCCCTCAAACTAAGTTCAAACCTAACATAACCTGAAGCCTAACTCCAACCATAGACCTAACCCTAACCCTAGGCAGACACCTGAAGCTCAACCACAACCCTAACCTGACCCTGACGCTATCTCCAACCGTAACACTGAACCGAAAACTGACAATAGCCCTGAACTTACTCCCTCAAACTAAGTTCAAACCTAACCTAACCTGAAGCCTAACTCAAACCACAGACCTAACCCTAACCCTAGGCGGACACCTTAAGCTCAAACCCAACCCTAACCTGACCCTCACGCTAACTCCAACCCTAACACTGAACCGAAAACTAACAGGAGCCCTAAACTTACTCCCTCAAACTAAGTTCAAACCTAACCTAACCTGAAGCCTAACTCAAACCATAGACCTAACCCTAACCCTAGGCGAACACCTGAAGCTCAACCCCAACCCTAACCTGACCCTGACTCTTACTCCAACCGAAACACTGAACCGAAAACTAACAGTAGCCCTAAACTTAATCCCTCAAACTAAGTTCAAACCTAACCTAACCTGAAGCCTAACTGAAACCATAGACCAAACCCTAAAAAGAGGCGGACACCTTAAGCTCAACCCCAACCCTAAAATGGCCCTCACGCTAACTCCAACCATAACAGTTACGCGAAAACTAACAGTAGCCCTAAACTTACTCCCTCAAACTAAGTTCAAACCTAACCTAACCTGAAGCCTGAATCAAACCATACACCTAACCCTAACCCTAGACGGACACCTTAAGCTCAACCCCAACCCTAACCTGACCCTCACGCTAACTCCAACCGTAACACTGAACCGAAAACTAACAGTAACCCTAAAGTTACTCCCTCAAACTAAGTTCAAACCTAACCTAACCTGAAGCCTAACTCAAACCATAGACCTAACCCTAACCCTAGGCGGACACCTGAAGCTCAACCCCTACCCTAACCTGACCCTCACGCTAACTCCAACCGAAACACTGAACCGAAAACTAACAATAGCCCAAAACTTACTCCCTCAAACTAAGTTCAAACCTAACCTAACCTGAAGCCTAACTCAAACCACAGACCTAACCCTAACCCTAGGCGGACACCTTAAGCTCAACCCCAACCCTAACCTGACCCTCACGCTAACTCCAACCCTAACACTGAACCGAAAACTAACTGTAGCCCTAAACTTACTCCCTCAAACTAAGTTCAAACCTAACCTAAACTGAAGCCTAACTCAAACCATAGACCTAACCCTAACCCTAGGCGGATACATTAAGCTCAACCCCAAACCTAACCTGACCCTCACGCTAACTCCAACCCTAACACTGAACCGAAAACTAACTGTAGCCCTAAACTTACTCCCTCAAACTAAGTTCAAACCTAACCTACCTGAAGCCTTAATCAAATCATACACCTAACCCTAACCCTAGGCGGACACCTTAAGCTCAACCACTACCCTAACCTGACCCTCACACTTACTCCAACCGTAACACTGCACCGAAAACTAACAGTAGCCCTAAACTTACTCCCTCAAACTAATTTCAAACCTAACCTAACCTGAAGCCTAACTCAAACCATAGACCTAACCCTAACCCTAGGCGGACACCTGAAGCTCAACCCCAACCCTAACCTGACCCTGACGCTATCTCCAACCGTAACACTGAACCGAAAACTAACAGTAGCCCTAAACTTACTCCCTCAAACTAAGTTCAAACCTAACCTAACCTGAAGCCTAAATCAAACCATACACCTAACCCTAACTCTAGGCGGACACCTGAAGCTCAACCCCAACCCTAACCGGACCCTCACGCTAACTCCAACCGTAACACTGAACTGAAAACTAACAGTAACCCTAAACTTACTCCCTCAAACTAAGTTCAAACCTAACCTAACCTGAAGCCTAACTCAAACCATAGACCTAACCCTAACCCTAGGCGGACACCTGAAGCTCAACCCCTACCCTAACCTGACCCTCACGCTAACTCCAACCGTAACACTGAACCGAAAAATAACAGTAACCCTAAACTTACTCCCTCAAACTAAGTTCAAACCTAACCTAACCTGAAGCCTAACTCAAACCATAGACCTAACCCTAACCCTAGGCGGACACCTGAAGCTCAACCCCTACCCTAACCTGACCCTCACGCTAACTCCAACCGAAACACTGAACCGAAATCTAACAGTAGCCCTAATCTTACTCCCTCAAACTAAGTTCAAACCTAACATAACCTGAAGCCTAACTCCAACCATAGACCTAACCCTAACCCTAGGCTGACACCTGAAGCTCAACCCCAACCCTAACCTGACCCTGACGCTATCTCCAACCGTAACACTGAACCGAAAACTAACAGTAGCCCTAAACTTACTCCCTCAAACTAAGTTCAAACCTAACCTAACCTGAAGCCTAACTCAAACCATAGACCTAACCCTAAGCCTAGGTGGACACCTGAAGCTCAACCCCAACCCTAACCTGACCCTGACGCTATCTCCAACCGTAACACTGAACCGAAAACTAACAGTAGCCCTAAACTTACTCCCTCAAACTAAGTTCAAACCTAACCTAACCTGAAGCCTAACTCAAACTATAGACCTAACCCTAACCGTAGGTGGACACCTTAAGCTCAACGCCAACCCTAACCTGGCCCTGACGCTAACTCCAACCATAACAGTTACCCGAAAACTAACAGTAGCCCTAAACTTACTCCCTCAAACTAAGTTCAAACCTAACCTAACCTGAAGCCTAAATCAAACCATACACCCAACACAAACCCTAGGTGGACACCTTAAGCTCAACCCCAAACCTAACCTGACCCTCACGCTAACTCAAACCGTAACACTGAACCGAAAACTAACATTAGCCCTAAACTTACTCCCTCAAACTAATTTCGAACCTAACCTATCCTGAAGCCTAACTCAAACCATAGACCTAACCCTAACCCTAGGCAGATACCTGAAGCTCAACCCCAACCCTAACCTGACCCTGACGCTATCTCCAACCGTAACACTGAACCGAAAACTAACAATATCCCTAAACTTACTCCCTCAAACTAAGTTCAAACCTAACCTAACCTGAAGCATAAATCAAACCATACACCTAACCCTAACCCTAGGCGGACACCTTAAGCTCAACCCCAACCCTAACCTGACCCTACCTCTTACTCCAACCGTAACACTGAACCGAAAACTAACAGTAGCCCTAAACTTACTCCCTCAAACTAAGTTCAAACCTAACCTAAACTGAAGCCTAACTCAAACCATAGACCTAACCCTAACCCTAGACGGATACATTAAGCTCAACCCCAACCCTAACCTGACCATCACGCTAACTCCAACCCTAACACTGAACCGAAAACTAACTGTAGCCCTAAACTTACTCCCTCAAACTAAGTTCAAACCTAACCTACCTGAAGCCTTAATCAAACCATACACCTAACCCTAACCCTAGGCGGACACCTTAAGCTCAACCCCAACCCTAACCTGACCCTGACTCTTACTCCAACCGTAACACTGAACCGAAAACTAACAGTAGCCCTAAACTTACTCCCTCAAACTAAGTTCAAACCTAACCTAACCTGAAGCCTAACTGAAACCATAGACCAAACCCTAACCCTAGGCGGACACCTTAAGCTCAACCCCAAACCTAAAATGGCCCTCACGCTAACTCCAACCAAAGCAGTTACCCGAAAACTAAGAGTAGACCTAAACTTACTCCCTCAAACTAAGTTCAAACCTAACCTAACCTGAAACCTGAATCAAACCATACACCTAACCCTAACCCTAGGCGGACACCTTAAGCTCAACCCCAACCCTAACCTGACCCTCACGCTAACTCCAACCGTAACACTGAACCGAAAACTAACAGTAACCCTAAACTTACTCCCTCAAACTAAGTTTAAACCTAAACAAACCTGAAGCCTAAATCAAACCATACACCTAACCCTAGCCCTAGGCGGACACCTTAAGCTCAACCCCAACCCTAACCTGACCTTCACGCTAACTCCAACCGTAACACTGAACCGAAAACTAACAGTAACCCTAAACTTACTTCCTCAAACTAAGTTCAAACCTAACCTAACCTGAAGCCTAACTCAAACCATAGACCTAACCCTAACCCTAGGCGGACACCTGAAGCTCAACCCCGACCATAACCTGACCCTCACGCTAACTCCAACCGAAACACTGAACCGAAAACTAACAGTAGCCCTAATCTTACTCCCTCAAACTAAGTTCAAACCTAACATAACCTGAAGCCTAACTCCAACCATAGACCTAACCCTAACCCTAGGCAGACACCTGAAGCTCAACCACAACCCTAACCTGACCCTGACGCTATCTCCAACCGTAACACTGAACCGAAAACTGACAATAGCCCTGAACTTACTCCCTCAAACTAAGTTCAAACCTAACCTAACCTGAAGCCTAACTCAAACCACAGACCTAACCCTAACCCTAGGCGGACACCTTAAGCTCAAACCCAACCCTAACCTGACCCTCACGCTAACTCCAACCCTAACACTGAACCGAAAACTAACAGTAGCCCTAAACTTACTCCCTCAAACTAAGTTCAAACCTAACCTAACCTGAAGCCTAACTCAAACCATAGACCTAACCCTAACCCTAGGCGAACACCTGAAGCTCAACCCCAACCCTAACCTGACCCTGACTCTTACTCCAACCGAAACACTGAACCGAAAACTAACAGTAGCCCTAAACTTAATCCCTCAAACTAAGTTCAAACCTAACCTAACCTGAAGCCTAACTGAAACCATAGACCAAACCCTAAAAAGAGGCGGACACCTTAAGCTCAACCCCAACCCTAAAATGGCCCTCACGCTAACTCCAACCATAACAGTTACGCGAAAACTAACAGTAGCCCTAAACTTACTCCCTCAAACTAAGTTCAAACCTAACCTAACCTGAAGCCTGAATCAAACCATACACCTACCCCTAACCCTAGGCGGACACCTTAAGCTCAACCCCAACCCTAACCTGACCCTCACGCTAACTCCAACCGTAACACTGAACCGAAAACTAACAGTAACCCTAAACTTACTCCCTCAAACTAAGTTCAAACCTAACCTAACCTGAAGCCTAACTCAAACCATAGACCTAACCCTAACCCTAGGCGGACACCTGAAGCTCAACCCCTACCCTAACCTGACCCTCACGCTAACTCCAACCGAAACACTGAACCGAAAACTAACAGTAGCCCTAAACTTACTCCCTCAAACTAAGTTCAAACCTAACCTAACCTGAAGCCTAACTCAAACCACAGACCTAACCCTAACCCTAGGCGGACACCTTAAGCTCAACCCCAACCCTAACCTGACCCTCACGCTAACTCCAACCCTAACACTGAACCGAAAACTAACTGTAGCCCTAAACTTACTCCCTCAAACTAATTTCGAACCTAACCTAACCTGAAGCCTAAATCAAACCATAGACCTAACCATAACCCTAGGCAGATACCTGAAGCTCAACCCCAACCCTAACCTGACCCTGACGCTATCTCCAACCGTAACACTGAACCGAAAACTAACAATATCCCTAAACTTACTCCCTCAAACTAAGTTCAAACCTAACCTAACCTGAAGCATAAATCAAACCATACACCTAACCCTAACCCTAGGCGGACACCTTAAGCTCAACCCCAACCCTAACCTGACCCTACCTCTTACTCCAACCGTAACACTGAACCGAAAACTAACAGTAGCCCTAAACTTACTCCCTCAAACTAAGTTCAAACCTAACCTAACCTGAAGCCTAACTGAAACCATAGACCAAACCCTAACCCTAGGTGGACACCTTAAGCTCAACCCCAAAATTAAAATGGCCCTCACGCTAACTCCAACCATAACAGTTACCTGAAAACTAACAGTGGCCCTAAACTTACTCCCTCAAACTAAGTTCAAACCTAATCTAACCTGAAGCCTGAATCAAACCATACACCTAACCCTAAACCTAGGCGGACACCTTAAGCTCAACCCCAACCCTAACCTGACCCTCACGCTAACTCCAACCCTAACACTGAACCGAAAACTAACAGTAGCCCTAAACTTACTCCCTCAAACTAAGTTCAAACCTAACCTAAACTGAAGCCTAACTCAAACCATAGACCTAACCCTAACCCTAGACGGATACATTAAGCTCAACCCCAACCCTAACCTGACCCTCACGCTAACTCCAACCCTAACACTCAACCGAAAACTAACTGTAGCCCTAAACTTACTCCCTCAAACTAAGTTCAAACCTAACCTACCTGAAGCCTTAATCAAATCATACACCTAACCCTAACCCTAGGCGGACACCTTAAGCTCAACCCCTACCCTAACCTGACCCTCACACTTACTCCAACCGTAACACTGAATCGAAAACTAACAGTAGCCCTAAACTTACTCAGTCAAACTAATTTCAAACCTAACCTAACCTGAAGCCTAACTCAAACCATAGACTTAACTCTAATCCTAGGCGGACATCTGAAGCTCAACCCCAACCCTAACCTGACCCTGACTCTTACTCCAACCGTAACAATGAACCGAAAACTAACAGTAGCCCTAAACTTACTCCCTCAAACTAATTTCAAACCTAACCTAACCTGAAGCCTAACTCAAACCATAGACCTAACCCTAACCCTAGGCGGACACCTGAAGCTCAACCCCAACCCTAACCTGACCCTGACGCTATCTCCAACCGTAACACTGAACCGAAAACTAACAGTAGCCCTAAACTTACTCCCTCAAACTAAGTTCAAACCTAACCTAACCTGAAGCCTAAATCAAACCATACACCTAACCCTAACCCTAGGCGGACACCTTAAGCTCAACCCCAACCCTAACCTGACCCTGACTCTTACTCCAACCGTAACACTGAACCGAAAACTAACAGTAGCCCTAAACTTACTCCCTCAAACTAAGTTCAAACCTAACCTAACCTGAAGCCTAACTGAAACCATAGACCAAACCCTAACCCTAGGCGGACACCTTAAGCTCAACCCCAAACCTAAAATGGCCCTCACGCTAACTCCAACCATAGCAGTTACCCGAAAACTAAGAGTAGACCTAAACTTACTCCCTCAAACTAAGTTCAAACCTAACCTAACCTGAAACCTGAATCAAACCATACACCTAACCCTAACCCTAGGCGGACACCTTAAGCTCAACCCCAACCCTAACCTGACCCTCACGCTAACTCCAACCGTAACACTGAACCGAAAACTAACAGTAACCCTAAACTTACTCCCTCAAACTAAGTTCAAACCTAAACAAACCTGAAGCCTAAATCAAACCATACACCTAACCCTAGCCCTAGGCGGACACCTTAAGCTCAACCCCAACCCTAACCTGACCTTCACGCTAACTCCAACCGTAACACTGAACCGAAACCTAACAGTAACCCTAAACTTACTTCCTCAAACTAAGTTCAAAGCTAACCTAACCTGAAGCCTAACTCAAACCATAGACCTAACCCTAACCCTAGGCGGACACCTGAAGCTCAACCCCGACCATAACCTGACCCTCACGCTAACTCCAACCGAAACACTGAACCGAAAACTAACAGTAGCCCTAATCTTACTCCCTCAAACTAAGTTCAAACCTAACATAACCTGAAGCCTAACTCCAACCATAGACCTAACCCTAACCCTAGGCAGACACCTGAAGCTCAACCACAACCCTAACCTGACCCTGACGCTATCTCCAACCGTAACACTGAACCGAAAACTGACAATAGCCCTGAACTTACTCCCTCAAACTAAGTTCAAACCTAACCTAACCTGAAGCCTAACTCAAACCACAGACCTAACCCTAACCCTAGGCGGACACCTTAAGCTCAAACCCAACCCTAACCTGACCCTCACGCTAACTCCAACCCTAACACTGAACCGAAAACTAACAGTAGCCCTAAACTTACTCCCTCAAACTAAGTTCAAACCTAACCTAACCTGAAGCCTAACTCAAACCATAGACCTAACCCTAACCCTAGGCGAACACCAGAAGCTCAACCCCAACCCTAACCTAACCCTGACTCTTACTCCAACCGAAACACTGAACCGAAAACTAACAGTAGCCCTAAACTTAATCCCTCAAACTAAGTTCAAACCTAACCTAACCTGAAGCCTAACTGAAACCATAGACCAAACCCTAAAAAGAGGCGGACACCTTAAGCTCAACCCCAACCCTAAAATGGCCCTCACGCTAACTCCAACCATAACAGTTACGCGAAAACTAACAGTAGCCCTAAACTTACTCCCTCAAACTAAGTTCAAACCTAACCTAACCTGAAGCCTGAATCAAACCATACACCTACCCCTAACCCTAGGCGGACACCTTAAGCTCAACCCCAACCCTAACCTGACCCTCACGCTAACTCCAACCGTAACACTGAACCGAAAACTAACAGTAACACTAAACTTACTCCCTCAAACTAAGTTCAAACCTAACCTAACCTGAAGCCTAACTCAAACCATAGACCTAACCCTAACCCTAGGCGGACACCTGAAGCTCAACCCCTACCCTAACCTGACCCTCACGCTAACTCCAACCGAAACACTGAACCGAAAACTAACAGTAGCCCTAAACTTACTCCCTCAAACTAAGTTCAAACCTAACCTAACCTGAAGCCTAACTCAAACCACAGACCTAACCCTAACCCTAGGCGGACACCTTAAGCTCAACCCCAACCCTAACCTGACCCTCACGCTAACTCCAACCCTAACACTGAACCGAAAACTAACTGTAGCCCTAAACTTACTCCCTCAAACTAAGTTCAAACCTAACCTAAACTGAAGCCTAACTCAAACCATAGACCTAACCCTAACCCTAGGCGGATACATTAAGCTCAACCCCAACCCTAACCTGACCCTCACGCTAACTCCAACCCTAACACTGAACCGAAAACTAACTGTAGCCCTAAACTTACTCCCACAAACTAAGTTCAAACCTAACCTAACCTGAAGCCTAACTCAAACTATAGACCTAACCCTAACCCTAGGTGGACACCTTAAGCTCAACGCCAACCCTAACCTGGCCCTGACGCTAACTCCAACCATAACAGTTACCCGAAAACTAACAGTCGCCCTAAACTTACTCCCTCAAACTAAGTTCAAACCTAACCTAACCTGAAGCCTAAATCAAACCATACACCTAACCCTAACCCTAGGTGGACACCTTAAACTCAACCCCAAACCTAACCTGACCCTCACGCTAACTCAAACCGTAACACTGAACCGAAAACTAACATTAGCCCTAAACTTACTCCCTCAAACTAATTTCGAACCTAACCTAACCTGAAGCCTAAATCAAACCATAGACCTAACCATAACCCTAGGCAGATACCTGAAGCTCAACCCCAACCCTAACCTGACCCTGACACTATCTCCAACCGTAACACTGAACCGAAAACTAACAATATCCCTAAACTTACTCCCTCAAACTAAGTTCAAACCTAACCTAACCTGAAGCATAAATCAAACCATACACCTAACCCTAACCCTAGGCGGACACCTTAAGCTCAACCCCAACCCTAACCTGACCCTACCTCTTACTCCAACCGTAACACTGAACCGAAAACTAACAGTAGCCCTAAACTTACTCCCTCAAACTAAGTTCAAACCTAACCTAACCTGAAGCCTAACTGAAACCATAGACCAAACCCTAACCCTAGGTGGACACCTTAAGCTCAACCCCAAAACTAAAATGGCCCTCACGCTAACTCCAACCATAACAGTTACCTGAAAACTAACAGTAGCCCTAAACTTACTCCCTCAAACTAAGTTCAAACCTAATCTAACCTGAAGCCTGAATCAAACCATACACCTAACCCTAACCCTAGGCGGACACCTTAAGCTCAACCCCAACCCTAACCTGACCCTCAGGCTAACTCCAACCCTAACACTGAACCGAAAACTAACAGTAGCCCTAAACTTACTCCCTCAAACTAAGTTCAAACCTAACCTAAACTGAAGCCTAACTCAAACCATAGACCTAACCCTAACCCTAGACGGATACATTAAGCTCAACCCCAACCCTAACCTGACCCTCACGCTAACTCCAACCCTAACACTGAACCGAAAACTAACTGTAGCCCTAAACTTACTCCCTCAAACTAAGTTCAAACCTAACCTACCTGAAGCCTTAATCAAATCATACACCTAACCCTAACCCTAGGCGGACACCTTAAGCTCAACCCCTACCCTAACCTGACCCTCACACTTACTCCAACCGTAACACTGAATCGAAAACTAACAGTAGCCCTAAACTTACTCAGTCAAACTAATTTCAAACCTAACCTAACCTGAAGCCTAACTCAAACCATAGACTTAACTCGAATCCTAGGCGGACATCTGAAGCTCAACCCCAACCCTAACCTGACCCTGACTCTTACTCCAACCGTAACAATGAACCGAAAACTAACAGTAGCCCTAAACTTACTCCCTCAAACTAATTTCAAACCTAACCTAACCTGAAGCCTAACTCAAACCATAGACCTAACCCTAACCCTAGGCGGACACCTGAAGCTCAACACCAACCCTAACCTGACCCTGACGCTATCTCCAACCGTAACACTGAACCGAAAACTAACAGTAGCCCTAAACTTACTCCCTCAAACTAAGTTCAAACCTAACCTAACCTGAAGCCTAAATCAAACCATACACCTAACCCTAACCCTAGGCGGACACCTTAAGCTCAACCCCAACCCTAACCTGACCCTGACTCTTACTCCAACCGTAACACTGAACCGAAAACTAACAGTAGCCCTAAACTTACTCCCTCAAACTAAGTTCAAACCTAACCTAACCTGAAGCCTAACTGAAACCATAGACCAAACCCTAACCCTAGGCGGACACCTTAAGCTCAACCCCAAACCTAAAATGGCCCTCACGCTAACTCCAACCATAGCAGTTACCCGAAAACTAAGAGTAGACCTAAACTTACTCCCTCAAACTAAGTTCAAACCTAACCTAACCTGAAACCTGAATCAAACCATACACCTAACCCTAACCCTAGGCGGACACCTTAAGCTCAACCCCAACCCTAACCTGACCCTCACGCTAACTCCAACCGTAACACTGAACCGAAAACTAACAGTAACCCTAAACTTACTCCCTCAAACTAAGTTCAAACCTAAACAAACCTGAAGCCTAAATCAAACCATACACCTAACCCTAGCCCTAGGCGGACACCTTAAGCTCAACCCCAACCCTAACCTGACCTTCACGCTAACTCCAACCGTAACACTGAACCGAAAACTAACAGTAACCCTAAACTTACTTCCTCAAACTAAGTTCAAAGCTAACCTAACCTGAAGCCTAACTCAAACCATAGACCTAACCCTAACCCTAGGCGGACACCTGAAGCTCTACCCCGACCATAACCTGACCCTCACGCTAACTCCAACCGAAACACTGAACCGAAAACTAACAGTAGCCCTAATCTTACTCCCTCAAACTAAGTTCAAACCTAACATAACCTGAAGCCTAACTCCAACCATAGACCTAACCCTAACCCTAGGCAGACACCTGAAGCTCAACCACAACCCTAACCTGACCCTGACGCTATCTCCAACCGTAACACTGAACCGAAAACTGACAATAGCCCTGAACTTACTCCCTCAAACTGAGTTCAAACCTAACCTAACCTGAAGCCTAACTCAAACCATAGACCTAACCCTAACCCTAGGCGAACACCTGAAGCTCAACCCCAACCCTAACCTGACCCTGACTCTTACTCCAACCGAAACACTGAACCGAAAACTAACAGTAGCCCTAAACTTAATCCCTCAAACTAAGTTCAAACCTAACCTAACCTGAAGCCTAACTGAAACCATAGACCAAACCCTAAAAAGAGGCGGACACCTTAAGCTCAACCCCAACCCTAAAATGGCCCTCACGCTAACTCCAACCATAACAGTTACGCGAAAACTAACAGTAGCCCTAAACTTAGTCCCTCAAACTAAGTTCAAACCTAACCTAACCTGAAGCCTGAATCAAACCATACACCTACCCCTAACCCTAGGCGGACACCTTAAGCTCAACCCCAACCCTAACCTGACCCTCACGCTAACTCCAACCGTAACACTGAACCGAAAACTAACAGTAACCCTAAACTTACTCCCTCAAACTAAGTTCAAACCTAACCTAACCTGAAGCCTAACTCAAACCATAGACCTAACCCTAACCCTAGGCGGACACCTGAAGCTCAACCCCTACCCTAACCTGACCCTCACGCTAACTCCAACCGAAACACTGAACCGAAAACTAACAGTAGCCCTAAACTTACTCCCTCAAACTAAGTTCAAACCTAACCTAACCTGAAGCCTAACTCAAATCACAGACCTAACCCTAACCCTAGGCGGACACCTTAAGCTCAACCCCAACCCTAACCTGACCCTCACGCTAACTCCAACCCTAACACTGAACCGAAAACTAACTGTAGCCCTAAACTTACTCCCTCAAACTAAGTTCAAACCTAACCTAAACTGAAGCCTAACTCAAACCATAGACCTAACCCTAACCCTAGGCGGACAACTGAAGCTCAACCCCTACCCTAACCTGACCCTCACGCTAACTCCAACCGAAACACTGAACCGAAAACTAACAGTAGCCCTAATCTTACTCCCTCAAACTAAGTTCAAACCTTACATAACCTGAAGCCTAACTCCAACCATAGACCTAACCCTAACCCTAGGCGGACACCTGAAGCTCAACCCCAACCCTAACCTGACCCTGACGCTATCTCCGACCGTAACACTGAACCGAAAACTAACAGTAGCCCTAAACTTACTCCCTCAAACTAAGTTCAAACCTAACCTAACCTGAAGCCTAAATCAAACCATACACCTAACCCTAACCCTAGGCGGACACCTTAAGCTCAACCCCAACCCTAACCTGACCCTCACGCTAACTCCAACCGTAACACTGAACCGAAAACTAACAGTAACCCTAAACTTACTCCCTCAAACTAAGTTCAAACCTAACCTAACCTGAAGCCTAACTCAAACCATAGACCTAACCCTAACCCTAGGAGGATACATTAAGCTCAACCCCAACCCTAACCTGGCACTGACGCTAACTCCAACCATAACAGTTACCCGAAAACTAACTGTAGCCCTAAACTTACTTCCTCAAACTAAGTTCAAACCTAACCTACCTGAAGCCTTAATCAAATCATACACCTAACCCTAACCCTAGGCGGACACCTTAAGCTCAACCCCTACCCTAACCTGACCCTCACACTTACTCCAACCGTAACACTGAACCGAAAACTAACAGTAGCCCTAAACTTACTCCCTCAAACTAAGTTCAAACCTAACCTAACCTGAAGCCTAACTCCAACCATAGACCTAACCCTAACCCTAGGCAGACACCTGAAGCTCAACCCCAACCCTAACCTGACCCTGACGCTATCTCCAACCGTAACACTGAAACGAAAACTAACAGTAACCCTAAACTTACTCCCGCAAACTAAGTTCAAACCTAACCTAACCTGAAGCCTAACTCAAACCACAGACCTAACCCTAACCCTAGGTGGACACCTTAAGCTCAACCCCAACCCTAACCTGACCCTCACGCTAACTCCAACCCTAACACTGAACCGAAAACTAACAGTAGCCCTAAACTTACTCCCTCAAACTAAGTTCAAACCTAACCTTACCTGAAGCCTAACTCAAACCATAGACCTAACCCTAACCCTAGGTGGACACCTTAAGCTCAACGCCAAACCTAACCTGGCCCTGACGCTAACTCCAACCATAACAGTTACCCAAAAACTAACAGTCGCCCTAAACTTACTCCCTCAAACTAAGTTCAAACCTAACCTAACATGAAGACTAAATCAAACCATACACCTAACCCTAACCCTAGGCGGACACCTTAAGCTCTACCCCAACCCTAACCTGACCCTGACTCTTACTCCAACCGTAACACTGAACCGAAAACTAACAGTAGCCCTAAACTTACTCCCTCAAACTAAGTTCAAACCTAACCTAACCTGAAGCCTAACTGAAACCATAGACCAAACCCTAACCCTAGGCGGACACCTAAAGCTCAACCCCAAACCTAAAATGGCCCTCACGCTAACTCCAACCATAACAGTTACCCGAAAACTAAGAGTAGACCTAAACTTACTCCCTCAAACTAAGTTCAAACCTAACCTAACCTGAAGCCTGAATCAAACCATACACCTAACACTAACCCTAAGCGGACACCTTAAGCTCAACGCCAACCCTAACCTGACCCTCACGCTAACTCCAACCGTAACACTGAACCGAAAACTAACAGTAACCCTAAACTTACTCCCTCAAACTAAGTTCAAACCTAAACAAACCTGAAGCCTAAATCAAACCATACACCTAACCCTAGCCCTAGGCGGACACCTTAAGCTCAACCCCAACCCTAACCTGACCCTCACGCTAACTCCAACCGTAACACTGAACCGAAAACTAACAGTAACCCTAAACTTACTGCCTCAAACTAAGTTCAAACCTAACCTAACCTGAAGCCTAACTCAAACCATAGACCTAACCCTAACCCTAGGCGACACCTGAAGCTCAACCCCGACCATAACCTGACCCTCACGCTAACTCCAACCGAAACACTGAACCGAAAACTAACAGTAGCCCTAATCTTACTCCCTCAAACTAAGTTCAAACCTAACATAACCTGAAGCCTAACTCCAACCATAGACCTAACCCTAACCCTAGGCAGACACCTGAAGCTCAACCACAACCCTAACCAGACCCTGACGCTATCTCCAACCGTAACACTGAACCGAAAACTGACAAAAGCCCTGAACTTACTCCCTCAAACTAAGTTCAAACCTAACCTAACCTGAAGCCTAACTCAAACCACAGACCTAACCCTAACCCTAGGCGGACACCTTAAGCTCAAACCCAACCCTAACCTGACCCTCACGCTAAATCCAACCCTAACACTGAACCGAAAACTAACAGTAGCCCTAAACTTACTCCCTCAAACTAAGTTCAAACCTAACCTAACCTGAAGCCTAACTCAAACCATAGACCTAACCCTAACCCTAGGCGAACACCTGAAGCTCAACCCCAACCCTAACCTGACCCTGACTCTTACTCCAACCGAAACACTGAACCGAAAACTAACAGTAGCCCTAAACTTAATCCCTCAAACTAAGTTCAAACCTAACCTAACCTGAAGCCTAACTGAAACCATAGACCAAACCCTAAAAAGAGGCGGACACCTTAAGCTCAACCCCAACCCTAAAATGGCCCTCACGCTAACTCCAACCATAACAGCTACGCGAAAACTAACAGTAGCCCTAAACTTACTCCCTCAAACTAAGTTCAAACCTAACCTAACCTGAAGCCTGAATCAAACCATACACCTAACCCTAACCCTAGGCGGACACCTTAAGCTCAACCCCAACCCTACCTGACCCTCACGCTAACTCCAACCGAAACACTGAACCGAAAACTAACAGTAGCCCTAATCTTACTCCCTCAAACTAAGTTCAAACCTTACATAACCTGAAGCCTAACTCCAACCATAGACCTAACCCTAACCCTAGGCAGACACCTGAAACTCAACCCCAACCCTAACCTGACCCTGACGCTATCTCCAACCGTAACACTGAACCGAAAACTAACAATAGCCCTAAACTTACTCCCTCAAACTAAGTTCAAACCTAACCTAACCTGAAGCCTAACTCAAACCACAGACTTAACCCTAACCCTAGGCGGACACCTTAAGCTCAACCCCAACCCTAACCTGACCCTCACGCTAACTCCAACCCTAACACTGAACCGAAAACTAACAGTAGCCCTAAACTTACTCCCTCAAACTAAGTTCAAACCTAACCTAACCTGAAGCCTAACTCAAACCATACACCTAACCCTAACCCTAGGCGGACACCTTAAGCTCAACCCCAACCCTAACCTGACCCTCACGCTAACTCCAACCTAAACACTGAACCGAAAAGTAACAGTAGCCCTAATCTTACTCCCTCAAACTAAGTTCAAACCTAACATAACCTGAGGCCTAACTCCAACCATAGACCTAACCCTAACCCTAGGCAGACACCTGAAGCTCAACCCTAACCCTAACCTGACCCTGACGCTATCTCCAAACGTAACACTGAACCGAAAACTAACAATAGCCCTAAACTAACTCCCTCAAACTAAGTTCAAACTTAACCTAACCTGAAGCCTAACTCAAATCATAGACCTAACCCTAACCCTAGGCGGACACCTGAAGCTCAACCCCAACCCTAACCTGACCCTGACGCTATCTCCGACCGTAACACTGAACCGAAAACTAACAGTAGCCCTAAACTTACTCCCTCAAACTAAGTTCAAACCTAACCTAACCTGAAGCCTAAATCAAACCATTCACCTAACCCTAACCCTAGGCGGACACCTTAAGCTCAAACCCAACCCTAACCTGACCCTCACGCTAACTCCAACCCTAACACTGAACCGAAAACTAACAGTAGCCCTAAACTTACTCCCTCAAACTAAGTTCAAACCTAACCTAACCTGAAGCCTAACTCAAACCATAGACCTAACCCTAACCCTAGGCGAACACCTGAAGCTCAACCCCAACCCTAACCTGACCCTGACTCTTACTCCAACCGTAACACTGAACCGAAAACTAACAGTCGCCCTAAACTTACTCACTCAAACTAAGTTCAAACCTAACCTAACCTGAAGCCTAACTGAAACCATAGACCAAACCCTAACCCTAGGCAGACACCTTAAGCTCAACCCCAACCCTAAAATGGCCCTCACGCTAACTCCAACCATAACAGTTACCCGAAAACTAACAGTAGCCCTAAACTTACTCCCTCAAACTAAGTTCAAACCTAACCTAACCTGAAGCCTGAATCAAACCATACACCTAACCCTAACCCTAGGCGGACACCTTAAGCTCAACCCCAACCCTAACCTGACCCTCACGCTAACTCCAACCGTAACACTGAACCGAAAACTAACAGTAACCCTAAACTTACTCCCTCAAACTAAGTTCAAACCTAACCTAACCTGAAGCCTAACTCAAACCATAGACCTAACCCTAACCCTAGGCGGACACCTGAAGCTCAACCTCTACCCTAACCTGACCCTCACGCTAACTCCAACCGAAACACTTAACCGAAAACTAACAGTAGCCCTAATCTTACTCCCTCAAACTAAGTTCAAACCTAACATAACCTGAAGCCTAACTCCAACCATAGACCTAACCCTAACCCTAGGCAGACACCTGAAACTCAACCCCAACCCTAACCTGACCCTGACGCTATCTCCAACCGTAACACTGAACCGAAAACTAACAATAGCCCTAAACTTACTCCCTCAAACTAAGTTCAAACCTAACCTAACCTGAAGGCTAACTCAAACCACAGACCTAACCCTAACCCTAGGCGGACACCTTAAGCTCAACCCCAACCCTAACCTGACCCTCACGCTAACTCCAACCCTAACACTGAACCGAAAACTAACAGTAGCCCTAAACTTACTCCCTCAAACTAAGTTCAAACCTAACCTAACCTGAAGCCTAACTCAAACCATAGACCTAACCCTAACCCTAGGCGGATACATTAAGCTCAACCCCAACCCTAACCTGGCCCTGACGCTAACTCCAACCATAACAGTTACCCGAAAACTAACTGTAGCCCTAAACTTACTCCCTCAAACTAAGTTCAAACCTAACCTACCTGAAGCCTTAATCAAATCATACACCTAACCCTAACCCTAGGCGGACACCTTAAGCTCAACCACTACCCTAACCTGACCCTCACACTTACCCCAACCTTAACACTGAACCGAAAACAAACAGTAGCCCTAAACTTACTCCCTCAAACTAAGTTCAAACCTAACCTAACCTGAAGCCTAACTCAAACCATAGACCTAACCCTAACCCTAGGCGGATACATTAAGCTCAACCCCAACCCTAACCTGGCCCTGACGCTAACTCCAACCATAACAGTTTCCCGAAAACTAACTGTAGCCCTAAACTTACTCCCTCAAACTAAGTTCAAACCTAACCTACCTGAAGCCTTAATCAAATCATACACCTAACCCTAACCCTAGGCGGACACCTTAAGCTCAACCACTACCCTAACCTGACCCTCACACTTACCCCAACCTTAACACTGAACCGAAAACAAACAGTAGCCCTAAACTTACTCCCTCAAACTAATTTCAAACCTAACCTGACCTGAAGCCTAACTCAAACCATAGACCTAACCCTAACCCTAGGTGGACACCTTAAGCTCAACGCCAACCCTAACCTGGCCCTGACGCTATCTCCAACCATAACAGTTACCCGAAAACTAACAGTCGCCCTAAACTTACTCCCTCAAACTAAGTTCAAACCTAACCTAACCTGAAGCCTAAATCAAACCATACACCTAACCCTAACCCTAGGAGGACACCTTAAGCTCAACCCCAACCCTAACCTGACCCTCACGCTAACTCCAACCCTAACACTGAACCGAAAACTAACAGTAGTCCTAAACTTACTCCCTCAAACTAAGTTCAAACCTAACCTAACCTGAAGCCTAACTGAAACCATAGACCAAACCCTAACCCTAGGCGGACACCTTAAGCTCAACCCCAACCCTAAAATGGCCCTCACGCTAATTCCAACCATAACAGTTACCCGAAAACTAACAGTAGCCCTAAACTTACTCCTTCAAACTAAGTTCAAACCTAACCTAACCTGAAGCCTGAATCACACCATACACCTAACCCTAACCCTAGGCGGACACCTTAAGCTCAATCCCAACCCTAACCTGACCCTCACGCTAACTTCAACCGTAACACTGAACCGAAAACTAACAATAACCCTAAACTTACTCCCTCAAACTAAGTTCAAACCTAACCTAACCTGAAGCCTAACTCAAACCATAGACCTAACCCTAACCCTAGGCATACACCTGAAGCTCAACCCCTGCCCTAACCTGACCCTCACGCTAACTCCAACCGAAACACTGAACCGAAAACTAACAGTAGCCCTAATCTTACTCCCTCAAACTAAGTTCAAACCTTACATAACCTGAAGCCTAACTCCAACCATAGACCTAACCCTAACCCTAGGCAGACACCTGAAACTAAACCCCAACCCTAACCAGACCCTGACGCTATCTCCAACCGTAACACTGAACCGAAAACTAACAATAGCCCTAAACTTACTCCCTCAAACTAAGTTCAAACCTAACCTAACCTGAAGCCTAACTCAAACCACAGACCTAACCCTAACCCTAGGCGGACACCTTAAGCTCAACCCCAACCCTAACCTGACCCTCACGCTAACTCCAACCCTAACACTGAACCAAAAACTAACAGTAGCCCTAAACTTACTCCCTCAAACTAAGCTCAAACCTAACCTAACCTGAAGCCTAACTCCAACCATAGACCTAAACCTAACCCTAGGGGGACACCTTAAGCTCAACCCCAACCCTAACCTGACCCTCACGCTAACTCCAACCGTAACACTGTACTGAAAACTAACAGTAGCCCTTAACTTACTCCCTCAAACTAATTTCGAACCTAACCTAACCTGAAGCCTAACTCAAATCATAGACCTAACCCTAACCCTAGGCGGACACCTGAAGCTCAACCCCAACCCTAACCTGACCCTGACGCTATCTCCGACCGTAACACTGAACCAAAAACTAACAGTAGCCCTAAACTTACTCCCTCAAACTAAGTTCAAACCTAACCTAACCTGAAGCCTAAATCAAACCATACACCTAACCCTAACCCTAGGCGGACACCTTAAGCTCAACCCCAACCCGAACCTGACCCTCACGCTAACTCCAACCGTAACACTGAACCGAAAACTAACAGTAACCCTAAACTTACTCCCTCAAACTAAGTTCAAACCTAACCTAACCTGAAGCCTAACTCAAACCATAGACCTAACCCTAACCCTAGGAGGATACATTAAGCTCAACCCCAACCCTAACCTGGCACTGACGCTAACTCCAACCATAACAGTTACCCGAAAACTAACTGTAGCCCTAAACTTACTTCCTCAAACTAAGTTCAAACCTAACCTACCTGAAGCCTTAATCAAATCATACACCTAACCCTAACCCTAGGCGGACACCTTAAGCTCAACCCCTACCCTAACCTGACCCTCACACTTACTCCAACCGTAACACTGAACCGAAAACTAACAGTAGCCCTAAACTTACTCCCTCAAACTAAGTTCAAACCTAACCTAACCTGAAGCCTAACTCAAACCACAGACCTAACTCTATCCCTAGGCGGACACCTTAAGCTCAACCCCAACCCTAACCTGACCCTCACGCTAACTCCAACCCTAACACTGAACCGAAAACTAACAGTAGCCCTAAACTTACTCCCTCAAACTAAGTTCAAACCTAACCTTACCTGAAGCCTAACTCAAACCATAGACCTAACCCTAACCCTAGGTGGACACCTTAAGCTCAACGCCAAACCTAACCTGGCCCTGACGCTAACTCCAACCATAACAGTTACCCAAAAACTAACAGTCGCCCTAAACTTACTCCCTCAAACTAAGTTCAAACCTAACCTAACCTGAAGCCTAAATCAAACCATACACCTAACCCTAACCCTAGGCGGACACCTTAAGCTCAACCCCAACCCTAACCTGACCCTGACTCTTACTCCAACCGTAACACTGAACCGAAAACTAACAGTAGCCCTAAACTTACTCCCTCAAACTAAGTTCAAACCTAACCTAACCTGAAGCCTAACTGAAACCATAGACCAAACCCTAACCCTAGGCGGACACCTTAAGCTCAACCCCAAACCTAAAATGGCCCTCACGCTAACTCCAACCATAACAGTTACCCGAAAACTAAGAGTAGACCTAAACTTACTCCCTCAAACTAAGTTCAAACCTAACCTAACCTGAAGCCTGAATCAAACCATACACCTAACACTAACCCTAGGCGGACACCTTAAGCTCAACCCCAACCCTAACCTGACCCTCACACTAACTCCAACCGTAACACTGAACCGAAAACTAACAGTAACCCTAAACTTACTCCCTCAAACTAAGTTCAAACCTAACCTAACCTGAAGCCTAACTCAAACCACAGACCTAACCCTAACCCTAGGCGGACACCTTAAGCTCAACCCCAACCCTAACCTGACCCTCACGCTAACTCCAACCCTAACACTGAACCGAAAACTAACTGTAGCCCTAAACTTACTCCCTCAAACTAAGTTCAAACCTAACATAAACTGAAGCCTAACTCAAACCATAGACCTAACCCTAACCCTAGGCGGATACATTAAGCTCAACCCCAAACCTAACCTGACCCTCACGCTAACTCCAACCCTAACACTGAACCGAAAACTAACTGTAGCCCTAAACTTACTCCCTCAAACTAAGTTCAAACCTAACCTACCTGAAGCCTTAATCAAATCATACACCTAACCCTAACCCTAGGCGGACACCTTAAGCTCAACCCCTACCCTAACCTGACCCTCACACTTACTCCAACCGTAACACTGAACCGAAAACTATCAGTAGCCCTAAACTTACTCCCTCAAACTAATTTCAAACCTAACCTAACCTGAAGCCTAACTCAAACCATAGACCTAACCCTAACCCTAGGCAGACACCTGAAGCTCAACCCCAACCCTAACCTGACCCTGACGCTATCTCCAACCGTAACACTGAAACGAAAACTAACAGTAACCCTAAACTTACTCCCGCAAACTAAGTTCAAACCTAACCTAACCTGAAGCCTAACTCAAACCACAGACCTAACTCTATCCCTAGGCGGACACCTTAAGCTCAACCCCAACCCTAACCTGACCCTCACGCTAACTCCAACCCTAACACTGAACCGAAAACTAACAGTAGCCCTAAACTTACTCCCTCAAACTAAGTTCAAACCTAACCTTACCTGAAGCCTAACTCAAACCATAGACCTAACCCTAACCCTAGGTGGGCACCTTAAGCTCAACGCCAAACCTAACCTGGCCCTGACGCTAACTCCAACCATAACAGTTACCCAAAAACTAACAGTCGCCCTAAACTTACTCCCTCAAACTAAGTTCAAACCTAACCTAACCTGAAGCCTAAATCAAACCATACACCTAACCCTAACCCTAGGCGGACACCTTAAGCTCAACCCCAACCCTAACCTGACCCTGACTCTTACTCCAACCGTAACACTGAACCGAAAACTAACAGTAGCCCTAAACTTACTTCCTCAAACTAAGTTCAAACCTAACCTAACCTGAAGCCTAACTGAAACCATAGACCAAACCCTAACCCTAGGCGGACACCTTAAGCTCAACCCCAAACCTAAAATGGCCCTCACGCTAACTCCAACCATAACAGTTACCCGAAAACTAAGAGTAGACCTAAACTTACTCCCTCAAACTAAGTTCAAACCTAACCTAACCTGAAGCCTGAATCAAACCATACACCTAACACTAACCCTAGGCGGACACCTTAAGCTCAACCCCAACCCTAACCTGACCCTCACGCTAACTCCAACCGTAACACTGAACCGAAAACTAACAGTAACCCTAAACTTACTCCCTCAAACTAAGTTCAAACCTAACCTAACCTGAAGCCTAACTCAAACCACAGACCTAACCCTAACCCTAGGCGGACACCTTAAGCTCAACCCCAACCCTAACCTGACCCTCACGCTAACTCCAACCCTAACACTGAACCGAAAACTAACTGTAGCCCTAAACTTACTCCCTCAAACTAAGTTCAAACCTAACCTAAACTGAAGCCTAACTCAAACCATAGACCTAACCCTAACCCTAGGCGGATACATTAAGCTCAACCCCAAACCTAACCTGACCCTCACGCTAACTCCAACCCTAACACTGAACCGAAAACTAACTGTAGCCCTAAACTTACTCCCTCAAACTAAGTTCAAACCTAACCTACCTGAAGCCTTAATCAAATCATACACCTAACCCTAACCCTAGGCGGACACCTTAAGCTCAACCCCTACCCTAACCTGACCCTCACACTTACTCCAACCGTAACACTGAACCGAAAACTAACAGTAGCCCTAAACTTACTCCCTCAAACTAATTTCAAACCTAACCTAACCTGAAGCCTAACTCAAACCATAGACCTAACCCTAACCCTAGGCGGACACCTGAAGCTCAACCCCGACCATAACCTGACCCTCACGCTAACTCCAACCGAAACACTGAACCGAAAATTAACAGTAGCCCTAATCTTACTCCCTCAAACTAAGTTCAAACCTAACATAACCTGAAGCCTAACTCCAACCATAGACCTAACCCTAACCCTAGGCAGACACCTGAAGCTCAACCACAACCCTAACCTGACCCTGACGCTATCTCCAACCGTAACACTGAACCGAAAACTGACAATAGCCCTGAACTTACTCCCTCAAACTAAGTTCAAACCTAACCTAACCTGAAGCCTAACTCAAACCACAGACCTAACCCTAACCCTAGGCGGACACCTTAAGCTCAAACCCAACCCTAACCTGACCCTCACGCTAACTCCAACCCTAACACTGAACCGAAAACTAACAGTAGCCCTAAACTTACTCCCTCAAACTAAGTTCAAACCTAACCTAACCTGAAGCCTAACTCAAACCATAGACCTAACCCTAACCCTAGGCGAACACCTGAAGCTCAACCCCAACCCTAACCTGACCCTGACTCTTACTCCAACCGAAACACTGAACCGAAAACTGACAATAGCCCTGAACTTACTCCCTCAAACTAAGTTCAAACCTAACCTAACCTGAAGCCTAACTCAAACCACAGACCTAACCCTAACCCTAGGCGGACACCTTAAGCTCAAACCCAACCCTAACCTGACCCTCACGCTAACTCCAACCCTAACACTGAACCGAAAACTAACAGTAGCCCTAAACTTACTCCCTCAAACTAAGTTCAAACCTAACCTAACCTGAAGCCTAACTCAAACCATAGACCTAACCCTAACCCTAGGCGAACACCTGAAGCTCAACCCCAACCCTAACCTGACCCTGACTCTTACTCCAACCGAAACACTGAACCGAAAACTAACAGTAGCCCTAAACTTAATCCCTCAAACTAAGTTCAAACCTAACCTAACCTGAAGCCTAACTGAAACCATAGACCAAACCCTAAAAAGAGGCGTACACCTTAAGCTCAACCCCAACCCTAAAATGGCCCTCACGCTAACTCCAACCATAACAGTTACGCGAAAACTAACAGTAGCCCTAAACTTACTCCCTCAAACTAAGTTCAAACCTAACCTAACCTGAAGCCTGAATCAAACCATACACCTAACCCTAACCCTAGGCGGACACCTTAAGCTCAACCCCAACCCTAACCTGACCCTCACGCTAACTCCAACCGAAACACTGAACTGAAAACTAACAGTAGCCCTAATCTTACTCCCTCAAACTAAGTTCAAACCTTACATAACCTGAAGCCTAACTCCAACCATAGACCTAACCCTAACCCTAGGCAGACACCTGAAACTCAACCCCAACCCTAACCTGACCCTGACGCTATCTCCAACCGTAACACTGAACCGAAAACTAACAATAGCCCTAAACTTACTCCCTCAAACTAAGTTCAAACCTAACCTAACCTGAAGCCTAACTCAAACCACAGACCTAACCCTAACCCTAGGCGGACACCTTAAGCTCAACCCCAACCCTAACCTGACCCTCACGCTAACTCCAACCCTAACACTGAACCGAAAACTAACAGTAGCCCTAAACTTACTCCCTCAAACTAAGTTCAAACCTAACCTAACCTGAAGCCTAACTCAAACCATACACCTAACCCTAACCCTAGGCGGACACCTTAAGCTCAACCCCAACCCTTACCTGACCCTCACGCTAACTCCAACCGTAACACTGAACTGAAAACTAACAGTAGCCCTTAACTTACTCCCTCAAACTAATTTCGAACCTAACCTAACCTGAAGCCTAACTCAAATCATAGACCTAACCCTAACCCTAGGCGGACACCTGAAGCTCAACCCCAACCCTAACCTGACTCTGACGCTATCTCCGACCGTAACACTGAACCGAAAACTAACAGTAGCCCTAAACTTACTCCCTCAAACTAAGTTCAAACCTAACTTAACCTGAAGCCTAAATCAAACCATACACCTAACCCTAACCCTAGGCGGACACCTTAAGCTCAACCCCAACCCTAACCTGACCCTCACGCTAACTCCAACCGTAACACTGAACCGAAAACTAACAGTAACCCTAAACTTACTCCCTCAAACTAAGTTCAAACCTAACCTAACCTGAAGCCTAACTCAAACCATAGACCTAACCCTAACCCTAGGAGGATACATTAAGCTCAACCCCAACCCTAACCTGGCACTGACGCTAACTCCAACCATAACAGTTACCCGAAAACTAACTGTAGCCCTAAACTTACTTCCTCAAACTAAGTTCAAACCTAACCTACCTGAAGCCTTAATCAAATCATACACCTAACCCTAACCCTAGGCGGACACCTTAAGCTCAACCCCTACCCTAACCTGACCCTCACACTTACTCCAACCGTAACACTGAACCGAAAACTAACAGTAACCCTAAACTTACTCCCGCAAACTAAGTTCAAACCTAACCTAACCTGAAGCCTAACTCAAACCACAGACCTAACTCTATCCCTAGGCGGACACCTTAAGCTCAACCCCAACCCTAACCTGACCCTCACGCTAACTCCAACCCTAACACTGAACCGAAAACTAACAGTAGCCCTAAACTTACTCCCTCAAACTAAGTTCAAACCTAACCTTACCTGAAGCCTAACTCAAACCATAGACCTAACCCTAACCCTAGGTGGACACCTTAAGCTCAACGCCAAACCTAACCTGGCCCTGACGCTAACTCCAACCATAACAGTTACCCAAAAACTAACAGTCGCCCTAAACTTACTCCCTCAAACTAAGTTCAAACCTAACCTAACCTGAAGCCTAAATCAAACCATACACCTAACCCTAACCCTAGGCGGACACCTTAAGCTCAACCCCAACCCTAACCTGACCCTGACTCTTACTCCAACCGTAACACTGAACCGAAAACTAACAGTAGCCCTAAACTTACTCCCTCAAACTAAGTTCAAACCTAACCTAACCTGAAGCCTAACTGAAACCATAGACCAAACCCTAACCCTAGGCGGACACCTTAAGCTCAACCCCAAACCTAAAATGGCCCTCACGCTAACTCCAACCATAACAGTTACCCGAAAACTAAGAGTAGACCTAAACTTACTCCCTCAAACTAAGTTCAAACCTAACCTAACCTGAAGCCTGAATCAAACCATACACCTAACACTAACCCTAGGCGGACACCTTAAGCTCAACCCCAACCCTAACCTGACCCTCACGCTAACTCCAACCGTAACACTGAACCGAAAACTAACAGTAACCCTAAACTTACTCCCTCAAACTAAGTTCAAACCTAACCTAACCTGAAGCCTAACTCAAACCATAGACCTAACCCTAACCCTAGGCGAACACCTGAAGCTCAACCCCAACCCTAACCTGACCCTGACTCTTACTCCAACCGAAACACTGAACCGAAAACTGACAATAGCCCTGAACTTACTCCCTCAAACTAAGTTCAAACCTAACCTAACCTGAAGCCTAACTCAAACCACAGACCTAACCCTAACCCTAGGCGGACACCTTAAGCTCAAACCCAACCCTAACCTGACCCTCACGCTAACTCCAACCCTAACACTGAACCGAAAACTAACAGTAGCCCTAAACTTACTCCCTCAAACTAAGTTCAAACCTAACCTAACCTGAAGCCTAACTCAAACCATAGACCTAACCCTAACCCTAGGCGAACACCTGAAGCTCAACCCCAACCCTAACCTGACCCTGACTCTTACTCCAACCGAAACACTGAACCGAAAACTAACAGTAGCCCTAAACTTAATCCCTCAAACTAAGTTCAAACCTAACCTAACCTGAAGCCTAACTGAAACCATAGACCAAACCCTAAAAAGAGGCGTACACCTTAAGCTCAACCCCAACCCTAAAATGGTCCTCACGCTAACTCCAACCATAACAGTTACGCGAAAACTAACAGTAGCCCTAAACTTACTCCCTAAAACTAAGTTCAAACCTAACCTAACCTGAAGCCTGAATCAAACCATACACCTAACCCTAACCCTAGGCGGACACCTTAAGCTCAACCCCAACCCTAACCTGACCCTCACGCTAACTCCAACCGAAACACTGAACCGAAAACTAACAGTAGCCCTAATCTTACTCCCTCAAACTAAGTTCAAACCTTACATAACCTGAAGCCTAACTCCAACCATAGACCTAACCCTAACCCTAGGCAGACACCTGAAACTCAACCCCAACCCTAACCTGACCCTGACGCTATCTCCAACCGTAACACTGAACCGAAAACTAACAATAGCCCTAAACTTACTCCCTCAAACTAAGTTCAAACCTAACCTAACCTGAAGCCTAACTCAAACCACAGACCTAACCCTAACCCTAGGCGGACACCTTAAGCTCAACCCCAACCCTAACCTGACCCTCACGCTAACTCCAACCCTAACACTGAACCGAAAACTAACAGTAGCCCTAAACTTACTCCCTCAAACTAAGTTCAAACCTAACCTAACCTGAAGCCTAACTCAAACCATACACCTAACCCTAACCCTAGGCGGACACCTTAAGCTCAACCCCAACCCTTACCTGACCCTCACGCTAACTCCAACCGTAACACTGAACTGAAAACTAACAGTAGCCCTTAACTTACTCCCTCAAACTAATTTCGAACCTAACCTAACCTGAAGCCTAACTCAAATCATAGACCTAACCCTAACCCTAGGCGGACACCTGAAGCTCAACCCCAACCCTAACCTGACTCTGACGCTATCTCCGACCGTAACACTGAACCGAAAACTAACAGTAGCCCTAAACTTACTCCCTCAAACTAAGTTCAAACCTAACTTAACCTGAAGCCTAAATCAAACCATACACCTAACCCTAACCCTAGGCGGACACCTTAAGCTCAACCCCAACCCTAACCTGACCCTCACGCTAACTCCAACCGTAACACTGAACCGAAAACTAACAGTAACCCTAAACTTACTCCCTCAAACTAAGTTCAAACCTAACCTAACCTGAAGCCTAACTCAAACCATAGACCTAACCCTAACCCTAGGAGGATACATTAAGCTCAACCCCAACCCTAACCTGGCACTGACGCTAACTCCAACCATAACAGTTACCCGAAAACTAACTGTAGCCCTAAACTTACTTCCTCAAACTAAGTTCAAACCTAACCTACCTGAAGCCTTAATCAAATCATACACCTAACCCTAACCCTAGGCGGACACCTTAAGCTCAACCCCTACCCTAACCTGACCCTCACACTTACTCCAACCGTAACACTGAACCGAAAACTAACAGTAGCCCTAAACTTACTCCCTCAAACTAAGTTCAAACCTAACCTAACCTGAAGCCTAACTCCAACCATAGACCTAACCCTAACCCTAGGCAGACACCTGAAGCTCAACCCCAACCCTAACCTGACCCTGACGCTATCTCCAACCGTAACACTGAAACGAAAACTAACAGTAACCCTAAACTTACTCCCGCAAACTAAGTTCAAACCTAACCTAACCTGAAGCCTAACTCAAACCACAGACCTAACTCTATCCCTAGGCGGACACCTTAAGCTCAACCCCAACCCTAACCTGACCCTCACGCTAACTCCAACCCTAACACTGAACCGAAAACTAACAGTAGCCCTAAACTTACTCCCTCAAACTAAGTTCAAACCTAACCTTACCTGAAGCCTAACTCAAACCATAGACCTAACCCTAACCCTAGGTGGACACCTTAAGCTCAACGCCAAACCTAACCTGGCCCTGACGCTAACTCCAACCATAACAGTTACCCAAAAACTAACAGTCGCCCTAAACTTACTCCCTCAAACTAAGTTCAAACCTAACCTAACCTGAAGCCTAAATCAAACCATACACCTAACCCTAACCCTAGGCGGACACCTTAAGCTCAACCCCAACCCTAACCTGACCCTGACTCTTACTCCAACCGTAACACTGAACCGAAAACTAACAGTAGCCCTAAACTTACTCCCTCAAACTAAGTTCAAACCTAACCTAACCTGAAGCCTAACTGAAACCATAGACCAAACCCTAACCCTAGGCGGACACCTTAAGCTCAACCCCAAACCTAAAATGGCCCTCACGCTAACTCCAACCATAACAGTTACCCGAAAACTAAGAGTAGACCTAAACTTACTCCCTCAAACTAAGTTCAAACCTAACCTAACCTGAAGCCTGAATCAAACCATACACCTAACACTAACCCTAGGCGGACACCTTAAGCTCAACCCCAACCCTAACCTGACCCTCACGCTAACTCCAACCGTAACACTGAACCGAAAACTAACAGTAACCCTAAACTTACTCCCTCAAACTAAGTTCAAACCTAACCTAACCTGAAGCCTAACTCAAACCACAGACCTAACCCTAACCCTAGGCGGACACCTTAAGCTCAACCCCAACCCTAACCTGACCCTCACGCTAACTCCAACCCTAACACTGAACCGAAAACTAACTGTAGCCCTAAACTTACTCCCTCAAACTAAGTTCAAACCTAACCTAAACTGAAGCCTAACTCAAACCATAGACCTAACCCTAACCCTAGGCGGATACATTAAGCTCAACCCCAAACCTAACCTGACCCTCACGCTAACTCCAACCCTAACACTGAACCGAAAACTAACTGTAGCCCTAAACTTACTCCATCAAACTAAGTACAAACCTAACCTACCTGAAGCCTTAATCAAATCATACACCTAACCCTAACCCTAGGCGGACACCTTAAGCTCAACCCCTACCCTAACCTGACCCTCACACTTACTCCAACCGTAACACTGAACCGAAAACTATCAGTAGCCCTAAACTTACTCCCTCAAACTAATTTCAAACCTAACCTAACCTGAAGCCTAACTCAAACCATAGACCTAACCCTAACCCTAGGCAGACACCTGAAGCTCAACCCCAACCCTAATCTGACCCTGATGCTATCTCCAACCGTAACACTGAAACGAAAACTAACAGTAACCCTAAACTTACTCCCGCAAACTAAGTTCAAACCTAACCTAACCTGAAGCCTAACTCAAACCACAGACCTAACTCTATCCCTAGGCGGACACCTTAAGCTCAACCCCAACCCTAACCTGACCCTCACGCTAACTCCAACCCTAACACTGAACCGAAAACTAACAGTAGCCCTAAACTTACTCCCTCAAACTAAGTTCAAACCTAACCTTACCTGAAGCCTAACTCAAACCATAGACCTAACCCTAACCCTAGGTGGACACCTTAAGCTCAACGCCAAACCTAACCTGGCCCTGACGCTAACTCCAACCATAACAGTTACCCAAAAACTAACAGTCGCCCTAAACTTACTCCCTCAAACTAAGTTCAAACCTAACCTAACCTGAAGCCTAAATCAAACCATACACCTAACCCTAACCCTAGGCGGACACCTTAAGCTCAACCCCAACCCTAACCTGACCCTGACTCTTACTCCAACCGTAACACTGAACCGAAAACTAACAGTAGCCCTAAACTTACTCCCTCAAACTAAGTTCAAACCTAACCTAACCTGAAGCCTAACTG
The DNA here is from genome assembly GCA_026018925.1 of Tupaia tana. Classification (NCBI taxonomy): domain Eukaryota; kingdom Metazoa; phylum Chordata; class Mammalia; order Scandentia; family Tupaiidae; genus Tupaia; species Tupaia tana. The sequence goes on from JAKSZU010000071.1 coordinate 102,574, forward strand.
AAACCATAGACCAAACCCTAACCCTAGGCGGACACCTTAAGCTCAACCCCAAACCTAAAATGGCCCTCACGCTAACTCCAACCATAACAGTTACCCGAAAACTAAGAGTAGACCTAAACTTACTCCCTCAAACTAAGTTCAAACCTAACCTAACCTGAAGCCTGAATCAAACCATACACCTAACACTAACCCTAGGCGGACACCTTAAGCTCAACCCCAACCCTAACCTGACCCTCACGCTAACTCCAACCCTAACACTGAACCGAAAACTAACTGTAGCCCTAAACTTACTCCCTCAAACTAAGTTCAAACCTAACCTAAACTGAAGCCTAACTCAAACCATAGACCTAACCCTAACCCTAGGCGGATACATTAAGCTCAACCCCAAACCTAACCTGACCCTCACGCTAACTCCAACCCTAACACTGAACCGAAAACTAACTGTAGCCCTAAACTTACTCCCTCAAACTAAGTTCAAACCTAACCTACCTGAAGCCTTAATCAAATCATACACCTAACCCTAACCCTAGGCGGACACCTTAAGCTCAACCCCTACCCTAACCTGACCCTCACACTTACTCCAACCGTAACACTGAACCGAAAACTAACAGTAGCCCTAAACTTACTCCCTCAAACTAATTTCAAACCTAACCTAACCTGAAGCCTAACTCAAACCATAGACCTAACCCTAACCCTAGGCGGACACCTGAAGCTCAACCCCGACCATAACCAGACCCTCACGCTAACTCCAACCGAAACACTGAACCGAAAACTAACAGTAGCCCTAATCTTACTCCCTCAAACTAAGTTCAAACCTAACATAACCTGAAGCCTAACTCCAACCATAGACCTAACCCTAACCCTAGGCAGACACCTGAAGCTCAACCACAACCCTAACCTGACCCTGACGCTATCTCCAACCGTAACACTGAACCGAAAACTGACAATAGCCCTGAACTTACTCCCTCAAACTAAGTTCAAACCTAACCTAACCTGAAGCCTAACTCAAACCACAGACCTAACCCTAACCCTAGGCGGACACCTTAAGCTCAAACCCAACCCTAACCTGACCCTCACGCTAACTCCAACCCTAACACTGAACCGAAAACTAACAGTAGCCCTAAACTTACTCCCTCAAACTAAGTTCAAACCTAACCTAACCTGAAGCCTAACTCAAACCATAGACCTCACCCTAACCCTAGGCGAACACCTGAAGCTCAACCCCAACCCTAACCTGACCCTGACTCTTACTCCAACCGAAACACTGAACCGAAAACTAACAGTAGCCCTAAACTTAATCCCTCAAACTAAGTTCAAACCTAACCTAACCTGAAGCCTAACTGAAACCATAGACCAAACCCTAAAAAGAGGCGGACACCTTAAGCTCAACCCCAACCCTAAAATGGCCCTCACGCTAACTCCAACCATAACAGTTACGTGAAAACTAACAGTAGCCCTAAACTTACTCCCTCAAACTAAGTTCAAACCTAACCTAACCTGAAGCCTGAATCAAACCATACACCTAACCCTAACCCTAGGCGGACACCTTAAGCTCAACCCCAACCCTAACCTGACCCTCACGCTAACTCCAACCGAAACACTGAACCGAAAACTCACAGTAGCCCTAATCTTACTCCCTCAAACTAAGTTCAAACCTTACATAACCTGAAGCCTAACTCCAACCATAGACCTAACCCTAACCCTAGGCAGACACCTGAAACTCAACCCCAACCCTAACCTGACCCTGACGCTATCTCCAACCGTAACACTGAACCGAAAACTAACAATAGCCCTAAACTTACTCCCTCAAACTAAGTTCAAACCTAACCTAACCTGAAGCCTAACTCAAACCACAGACCTAACCCTAACCCTAGGCGGACACCTTAAGCTCAACCCCAACCCTAACCTGACCCTCACGCTAACTCCAACCCTAACACTGAACCGAAAACTAACAGTAGCCCTAAACTTACTCCCTCAAACTAAGTTCAAACCTAACCTAACCTGAAGCCTAACTCAAACCATACACCTAACCCTAACCCTAGGCGGACACCTTAAGCTCAACCCCAACCCTAACCTGACCCTCACGCTAACTCCAACCGTAACACTGAACTGAAAACTAACAGTAGCCCTTAACTTACTCCCTCAAACTAATTTCGAACCTAACCTAACCTGAAGCCTAACTCAAATCATAGACCTAACCCTAACCCTAGGCGGACACCTGAAGCTCAACCCCAACCCTAACCTGACTCTGACGCTATCTCCGACCGTAACACTGAACCGAAAACTAACAGTAGCCCTAAACTTACTCCCTCAAACTAAGTTCAAACCTAACTTAACCTGAAGCCTAAATCAAACCATACACCTAACCCTAACCCTAGGCGGACACCTTAAGCTCAACCCCAACCCTAACCTGACCCTCACGCTAACTCCAACCGTAACACTGAACCGAAAACTAACAGTAACCCTAAACGTACTCCCTCAAACTAAGTTCAAACCTAACCTAACCTGAAGCCTAACTGAAACCATAGACCAAACCCTAACCCTAGGCGGACACCTTAAGCTCAACCCCAAACCTAAAATGGCCCTCACGCTAACTCCAACCATAACAGTTACCCAAAAACTAAGAGTAGACCTAAACTTACTCCCTCAAACTAAGTTCAAACCTAACCTAACCTGAAGCCTGAATCAAACCATACACCTAACACTAACACTAGGCGGACACCTTAAGCTCAACCCCAACCCTAACCTGACCCTCACGCTAACTCCAACCCTAACACTGAACCGAAAACTAACAGTAGCCCTAAACTTACTCCCTCAAACTAAGTTCAAACCTAACATAACCTGAAGCCTAACTCAAACCATACACCTAACCCTAACCCTAGGCGGACACCTTAAGCTCAACCCCAACCCTAACCTGACCCTCACGCTATCTCCGACCGTAACACTGAACCGAAAACTAACAGTAGCCCTAAACTTACTCCCTCAAACTAAGTTCAACCCTAACCTAACCTGAAGCCTAAATCAAACCATACACCTAACCCTAACCCTAGGCGGACAACTTAAGCTCAACCCCAACCCTAACCTGACCCTCACGCTAACTCCAACCGTAACACTGAACCGAAAACTAACAGTAACCCTAAACTTACTCCCTCAAACTAAGTTCAAACCTAACCTAACCTGAAGCCTAACTCAAACCATAGACCTAACCCTAACCCTAGGCAGATACATTAAGCTCAACCCCAACCCTAACCTGGCCCTGACGCTAACTCCAACCATAACAGTTACCTGAAAACTAACTGTAGCCCTAAACTTACTTCCTCAAACTAAGTTCAAACCTAACCTACCTGAAGCCTTAATCAAATCATTCATCTAACCCTAACCCTAGGAGGACACCTTAAGCTCAACCCCTACCCTAACCTGACCCTCACACTTACTCCAACCGTAACACTGAACCGAAAACTAACAGTAGCCCTAAACTTACTCCCTCAAACTAAGTTCAAACCTAACCTAACCTGAAGCCTAACTCAAACCATAGACCTAACCCTAACCCTAGGCGGACACCTTAAGCTCAACCCCAACCCTAACCTGACCCTGACGCTATCTCCAACCGTAACACTGAACCGAAAACTAACAATAGCCCTATACTTACTCCCTCAAACTAAGTTCAAACCTAACCTAACCTGAAGCCTAAATCAAACCATACACCTAACCCTAACCCTAGGCGGACACCTTAAGCTCAACCCCAAACCTAACCTGACCCTCACGCTAACTCCAACCGTAACACTGAACCGAAAACTAACAGTAACCCTAAACTTACTCCCTCAAACTAAGTTCAAACCTAACCTAACCTGAAGCCTAACTCAAACCATAGACCTAACCCTAACCCTAGGCGGACACCTGAAGCTCAACCCCTAACCTAACCTGACCCTCACGCTAACTCCAACCGAAACACTGAACCGAAAAGTAACAGTAGCCCTAATCTTACTCCCTCAAACTAAGTTCAAACCTAACATAACCTGAGGCCTAACTCCAACCATAGACCTAACCCTAACCCTAGGCAGACACCTGAAGCTCAACCCCAACCCTAACCTGACCCTGACGCTATCTCCAACCGTAACACTGAACCGAAAACTAACAATAGCCCTAAACTTACTCCCTCAAACTAAGTTCAAACTTAACCTAACCTGAAGCCTAACTCAAACCACAGACCTAACCCTAACCCTAGACGGACACCTTAAGCTCAAACCCAACCCTAACCTGACCCTCACGCTAACTCCAACCCTAACACTGAACCGAAAACTAACAGTAGCCCTAAACTTACTCCCTCAAACTAAGTTCAAACCTAACCTAACCTGAAGCCTAACTCAAACGATAGACCTAACCCTAACCCTAGGCGAACACCTGAAGCTCAACCCCAACCCTAACCTGACCCTGACTCTTACTCCAACCGTAACACTGAACCGAAAACTAACAGTCGCCCTAAACTTACTCACTCAAACTAAGTTCAAACCTAACCTAACCTGAAGCCTAACTGAAACCATAGACCAAACCCTAACCCTAGGCAGACACCTTAAGCTCAACCCCACCCTAAAATGGCCCTCACGCTAACTCCAACCATAACAGTTACCCGAAAACTAACAGTAGCCCTAAACTTACTCCCTCAAACTAAGTTCAAACCTAACCTAACCTGAAGCCTGAATCAAACCATACACCTAACCCTAACCCTAGGCGGAAACCTTAAGCTCAACCCCAACCCTAACCTGACCCTCACGCTAACTCCAACCGTAACACGAACCGAAAACTAACAGTAACCCTAAACTTACTCCCTCAAACTAAGTTCAAACCTAACCTAACCTGAAGCCTAACTCATACCATAGACCTAACCCTAACCCTAGGCGGACACCTGAAGCTCAACCTCTACCCTAACCTGACCCTCACGCTAACTCCAACCTAAACACTGAACCGAAAACTAACAGTAGCCCTAATCTTACTCCCTCAAACTAAGTTCAAACCTAACATAACCTGAAGCCTAACTCCAACCATAGACCTAACCCTAACCCTAGGCAGACACCTGAAGCTCAACCCCAACCCTAACCTGACCCTGACGCTATCTCCAACCGTAACACTGAACCGAAAACTAACAATAGCCCTAAACTTACTCCCTCAAACTAAGTTCAAACCTAACCTAACCTGAAGGCTAACTCAAACCACAGACCTAACCCTAACCCTAGGCGGACACCTTAAGCTCAACCCCAACCCTAACCTGACCCTCACGCTAACTCCAACCCTAACACTGAACCGAAAACTAACAGTAGCCCTAAACTTACTCCCTCAAACTAAGTTCAAACCTAACCTAACCTGAAGCCTAACTCAAACCATAGACCTAACCCTAACCCTAGGCGGATACATTAAGCTCAACCCCAACCCTAACCTGGCCCTGACGCTAACTCCAACCATAACAGTTACCCGAAAACTAACTGTAGCCCTAAACTTACTCCCTCAAACTAAGTTCAAACCTAACCTACCTGAAGCCTTAATCAAATCATACACCTAACCCTAACCCTAGGCGGACACCTTAAGCTCAACCCCTACCCTAACCTGACCCTCACACTTACCCCAACCGTAACACTGAACCGAAAACAAACAGTAGCCCTAAACTTACTCCCTCAAACTAATTTCAAACCTAACCTGACCTGAAGCCTAACTCAAACCATAGACCTAACCCTAACCCTAGGTGGACACCTTAAGCTCAACGCCAACCCTAACCTGGCCCTGACGCTATCTCCAACCATAACAGTTACCCGAAAACTAACAGTCGCCCTAAACTTACTCCCTCAAACTAAGTTCAAACCTAACCTAACCTGAAGCCTAAATCAAACCATACACCTAACCCTAACCCTAGGCGGACACCTTAAGCTCAACCCCAACCCTAACCTGACCCTGACTCTTACTCCAACCGTAACACTGAACCGAAAACTAACAGTAGCCCTAAACTTACTCCCTCAAACTAAGTTCAAACCTAACCTAACCTGAAGCCTAACTGAAACCATAGACCAAACCCTAACCCTAGGCGGACACCTTAAGCTCAACCCCAAACCTAAAATGGCCCTCACGCTAACTCCAACCATAACAGTTACCCGAAAACTAAGAGTAGACCTAAACTTACTCCCTCAAACTAAGTTCAAACCTAACCTAACCTGAAGCCTGAATCAAACCATACACCTAACACTAACCCTAGGCGGACACCTTAAGCTCAACCCCAACCCTAACCTGACCCTCACGCTAACTCCAACCCTAACACTGAACCGAAAACTAACTGTAGCCCTAAACTTACTCCCTCAAACTAAGTTCAAACCTAACCTAAACTGAAGCCTAACTCAAACCATAGACCTAACCCTAACCCTAGGCGGATACATTAAGCTCAACCCCAAACCTAACCTGACCCTCACGCTAACTCCAACCCTAACACTGAACCGAAAACTAACTGTAGCCCTAAACTTACTCCCTCAAACTAAGTTCAAACCTAACCTACCTGAAGCCTTAATCAAATCATACACCTAACCCTAACCCTAGGCGGACACCTTAAGCTCAACCCCTACCCTAACCTGACCCTCACACTTACTCCAACCGTAACACTGAACCGAAAACTAACAGTAGCCCTAAACTTACTCCCTCAAACTAATTTCAAACCTAACCTAACCTGAAGCCTAACTCAAACCATAGACCTAACCCTAACCCTAGGCGGACACCTGAAGCTCAACCCCGACCATAACCAGACCCTCACGCTAACTCCAACCGAAACACTGAACCGAAAACTAACAGTAGCCCTAATCTTACTCCCTCAAACTAAGTTCAAACCTAACATAACCTGAAGCCTAACTCCAACCATAGACCTAACCCTAACCCTAGGCAGACACCTGAAGCTCAACCACAACCCTAACCTGACCCTGACGCTATCTCCAACCGTAACACTGAACCGAAAACTGACAATAGCCCTGAACTTACTCCCTCAAACTAAGTTCAAACCTAACCTAACCTGAAGCCTAACTCAAACCACAGACCTAACCCTAACCCTAGGCGGACACCTTAAGCTCAAACCCAACCCTAACCTGACCCTCACGCTAACTCCAACCCTAACACTGAACCGAAAACTAACAGTAGCCCTAAACTTACTCCCTCAAACTAAGTTCAAACCTAACCTAACCTGAAGCCTAACTCAAACCATAGACCTCACCCTAACCCTAGGCGAACACCTGAAGCTCAACCCCAACCCTAACCTGACCCTGACTCTTACTCCAACCGAAACACTGAACCGAAAACTAACAGTAGCCCTAAACTTAATCCCTCAAACTAAGTTCAAACCTAACCTAACCTGAAGCCTAACTGAAACCATAGACCAAACCCTAAAAAGAGGCGGACACCTTAAGCTCAACCCCAACCCTAAAATGGCCCTCACGCTAACTCCAACCATAACAGTTACGTGAAAACTAACAGTAGCCCTAAACTTACTCCCTCAAACTAAGTTCAAACCTAACCTAACCTGAAGCCTGAATCAAACCATACACCTAACCCTAACCCTAGGCGGACACCTTAAGCTCAACCCCAACCCTAACCTGACCCTCACGCTAACTCCAACCGAAACACTGAACCGAAAACTCACAGTAGCCCTAATCTTACTCCCTCAAACTAAGTTCAAACCTTACATAACCTGAAGCCTAACTCCAACCATAGACCTAACCCTAACCCTAGGCAGACACCTGAAACTCAACCCCAACCCTAACCTGACCCTGACGCTATCTCCAACCGTAACACTGAACCGAAAACTAACAATAGCCCTAAACTTACTCCCTCAAACTAAGTTCAAACCTAACCTAACCTGAAGCCTAACTCAAACCACAGACCTAACCCTAACCCTAGGCGGACACCTTAAGCTCAACCCCAACCCTAACCTGACCCTCACGCTAACTCCAACCCTAACACTGAACCGAAAACTAACAGTAGCCCTAAACTTACTCCCTCAAACTAAGTTCAAACCTAACCTAACCTGAAGCCTAACTCAAACCATACACCTAACCCTAACCCTAGGCGGACACCTTAAGCTCAACCCCAACCCTAACCTGACCCTCACGCTAACTCCAACCGTAACACTGAACTGAAAACTAACAGTAGCCCTTAACTTACTCCCTCAAACTAATTTCGAACCTAACCTAACCTGAAGCCTAACTCAAATCATAGACCTAACCCTAACCCTAGGCGGACACCTGAAGCTCAACCCCAACCCTAACCTGACTCTGACGCTATCTCCGACCGTAACACTGAACCGAAAACTAACAGTAGCCCTAAACTTACTCCCTCAAACTAAGTTCAAACCTAACTTAACCTGAAGCCTAAATCAAACCATACACCTAACCCTAACCCTAGGCGGACACCTTAAGCTCAACCCCAACCCTAACCTGACCCTCACGCTAACTCCAACCGTAACACTGAACCGAAAACTAACAGTAACCCTAAACGTACTCCCTCAAACTAAGTTCAAACCTAACCTAACCTGAAGCCTAACTGAAACCATAGACCAAACCCTAACCCTAGGCGGACACCTTAAGCTCAACCCCAAACCTAAAATGGCCCTCACGCTAACTCCAACCATAACAGTTACCCAAAAACTAAGAGTAGACCTAAACTTACTCCCTCAAACTAAGTTCAAACCTAACCTAACCTGAAGCCTGAATCAAACCATACACCTAACACTAACACTAGGCGGACACCTTAAGCTCAACCCCAACCCTAACCTGACCCTCACGCTAACTCCAACCCTAACACTGAACCGAAAACTAACAGTAGCCCTAAACTTACTCCCTCAAACTAAGTTCAAACCTAACATAACCTGAAGCCTAACTCAAACCATACACCTAACCCTAACCCTAGGCGGACACCTTAAGCTCAACCCCAACCCTAACCTGACCCTCACGCTATCTCCGACCGTAACACTGAACCGAAAACTAACAGTAGCCCTAAACTTACTCCCTCAAACTAAGTTCAACCCTAACCTAACCTGAAGCCTAAATCAAACCATACACCTAACCCTAACCCTAGGCGGACAACTTAAGCTCAACCCCAACCCTAACCTGACCCTCACGCTAACTCCAACCGTAACACTGAACCGAAAACTAACAGTAACCCTAAACTTACTCCCTCAAACTAAGTTCAAACCTAACCTAACCTGAAGCCTAACTCAAACCATAGACCTAACCCTAACCCTAGGCAGATACATTAAGCTCAACCCCAACCCTAACCTGGCCCTGACGCTAACTCCAACCATAACAGTTACCTGAAAACTAACTGTAGCCCTAAACTTACTTCCTCAAACTAAGTTCAAACCTAACCTACCTGAAGCCTTAATCAAATCATTCATCTAACCCTAACCCTAGGAGGACACCTTAAGCTCAACCCCTACCCTAACCTGACCCTCACACTTACTCCAACCGTAACACTGAACCGAAAACTAACAGTAGCCCTAAACTTACTCCCTCAAACTAAGTTCAAACCTAACCTAACCTGAAGCCTAACTCAAACCATAGACCTAACCCTAACCCTAGGCGGACACCTTAAGCTCAACCCCAACCCTAACCTGACCCTGACGCTATCTCCAACCGTAACACTGAACCGAAAACTAACAATAGCCCTATACTTACTCCCTCAAACTAAGTTCAAACCTAACCTAACCTGAAGCCTAAATCAAACCATACACCTAACCCTAACCCTAGGCGGACACCTTAAGCTCAACCCCAAACCTAACCTGACCCTCACGCTAACTCCAACCGTAACACTGAACCGAAAACTAACAGTAACCCTAAACTTACTCCCTCAAACTAAGTTCAAACCTAACCTAACCTGAAGCCTAACTCAAACCATAGACCTAACCCTAACCCTAGGCGGACACCTGAAGCTCAACCCCTAACCTAACCTGACCCTCACGCTAACTCCAACCGAAACACTGAACCGAAAAGTAACAGTAGCCCTAATCTTACTCCCTCAAACTAAGTTCAAACCTAACATAACCTGAGGCCTAACTCCAACCATAGACCTAACCCTAACCCTAGGCAGACACCTGAAGCTCAACCCCAACCCTAACCTGACCCTGACGCTATCTCCAACCGTAACACTGAACCGAAAACTAACAATAGCCCTAAACTTACTCCCTCAAACTAAGTTCAAACTTAACCTAACCTGAAGCCTAACTCAAACCACAGACCTAACCCTAACCCTAGACGGACACCTTAAGCTCAAACCCAACCCTAACCTGACCCTCACGCTAACTCCAACCCTAACACTGAACCGAAAACTAACAGTAGCCCTAAACTTACTCCCTCAAACTAAGTTCAAACCTAACCTAACCTGAAGCCTAACTCAAACGATAGACCTAACCCTAACCCTAGGCGAACACCTGAAGCTCAACCCCAACCCTAACCTGACCCTGACTCTTACTCCAACCGTAACACTGAACCGAAAACTAACAGTCGCCCTAAACTTACTCACTCAAACTAAGTTCAAACCTAACCTAACCTGAAGCCTAACTGAAACCATAGACCAAACCCTAACCCTAGGCAGACACCTTAAGCTCAACCCCACCCTAAAATGGCCCTCACGCTAACTCCAACCATAACAGTTACCCGAAAACTAACAGTAGCCCTAAACTTACTCCCTCAAACTAAGTTCAAACCTAACCTAACCTGAAGCCTGAATCAAACCATACACCTAACCCTAACCCTAGGCGGAAACCTTAAGCTCAACCCCAACCCTAACCTGACCCTCACGCTAACTCCAACCGTAACACTGAACCGAAAACTAACAGTAACCCTAAACTTACTCCCTCAAACTAAGTTCAAACCTAACCTAACCTGAAGCCTAACTCATACCATAGACCTAACCCTAACCCTAGGCGGACACCTGAAGCTCAACCTCTACCCTAACCTGACCCTCACGCTAACTCCAACCTAAACACTGAACCGAAAACTAACAGTAGCCCTAATCTTACTCCCTCAAACTAAGTTCAAACCTAACATAACCTGAAGCCTAACTCCAACCATAGACCTAACCCTAACCCTAGGCAGACACCTGAAGCTCAACCCCAACCCTAACCTGACCCTGACGCTATCTCCAACCGTAACACTGAACCGAAAACTAACAATAGCCCTAAACTTACTCCCTCAAACTAAGTTCAAACCTAACCTAACCTGAAGGCTAACTCAAACCACAGACCTAACCCTAACCCTAGGCGGACACCTTAAGCTCAACCCCAACCCTAACCTGACCCTCACGCTAACTCCAACCCTAACACTGAACCGAAAACTAACAGTAGCCCTAAACTTACTCCCTCAAACTAAGTTCAAACCTAACCTAACCTGAAGCCTAACTCAAACCATAGACCTAACCCTAACCCTAGGCGGATACATTAAGCTCAACCCCAACCCTAACCTGGCCCTGACGCTAACTCCAACCATAACAGTTACCCGAAAACTAACTGTAGCCCTAAACTTACTCCCTCAAACTAAGTTCAAACCTAACCTACCTGAAGCCTTAATCAAATCATACACCTAACCCTAACCCTAGGCGGACACCTTAAGCTCAACCCCTACCCTAACCTGACCCTCACACTTACCCCAACCGTAACACTGAACCGAAAACAAACAGTAGCCCTAAACTTACTCCCTCAAACTAATTTCAAACCTAACCTGACCTGAAGCCTAACTCAAACCATAGACCTAACCCTAACCCTAGGTGGACACCTTAAGCTCAACGCCAACCCTAACCTGGCCCTGACGCTATCTCCAACCATAACAGTTACCCGAAAACTAACAGTCGCCCTAAACTTACTCCCTCAAACTAAGTTCAAACCTAACCTAACCTGAAGCCTAAATCAAACCATACACCTAACCCTAACCCTAGGAGGACACCTTAAGCTCAACCCCAACCCTAACCTGACCCTCACGCTAACTCCAACCCTAACACTGAACCGAAAACTAACAGTAGCCCTAAACTTACTCCCTCAAACTAAGTTCAAACCTAACCTAACCTGAAGCCTAACTGAAACCATAGACCAAAACCTAACCCTAGGCGGACACCTTAAGCTCAACCCCAACCCTAAAATAGCCCTCACGCTAACTCCAACCATAACAGTTACCCGAAAACTAACAGTAGACCTAAACTTACTCCCTCAAACTAAGTTCAATCCTAACCTAACCTGAAGCCTGAATCAAACCATACACCTAACCCTAACCCTAGGCGGACACCTTAAGCTCAACCCCTACCCTAACCTGACCCTCACGCTAACTCCAACCGTAACACTGAACTGAAAACTAACAGTAGCCCTAAACTTACTCCCTCAAACTAAGTTCAAACCTAACCTAACCTGAAGCCTAACTGAAACCATAGACCAAACCCTAACCCTAGGCGGACACCTTAAGCTCAACCCCAACCCTAAAATGGCCCTCACGCTAATTCCAACCATAACAGTTACCCGAAATCTAACAGTAGCCCTAAACTTACTCCTTCAAACTAAGTTCAAACCTAACCTAACCTAAAGCCTGAATCACACCATACACATAACCCTAACCCTAGGCGGACACCTTAAGCTCAATCCCAACCCTAACCTGACCCTCACGCTAACTTCAACCGTAACACTGAACCGAAAACTAACAATAACCCTAAACTTACTCCCTCAAACTAAGTTCAAACATAACCTAACCTGAAGCCTAACTCAAACCATAGACCTAACCCTAACCCTAGGCAGACACCTGAAGCTCAACCCCTACCCTAACCTGACCCTCACGCTAACTCCAACTGAAACACTGAACCGAAAACTAACAGTAGCCCTAATCTTACTCCCTCAAACTAAGTTCAAACCTTACATAACCTGAAGCCTAACTCCAACCATAGACCTAACCCTAACCCTAGGCAGACACCTGAAACTCAACCCCAACCCTAACCTGACCCTGACGCTATCTCCAACCGTAACACTGAACCGAAAACTAACAATAGCCCTAAACTTACTCCCTCAAACTAAGTTCAAACCTAACCTAACCTGAAGCCTAACTCAAACCACAGACCTAACCCTAACCCTAGGCGGACACCTTAAGCTCAACCCCAACCCTAACCTGACCCTCACGCTAACTCCAACCCTAACACTGAACCGAAAACTAACAGTAGCCCTAAACTTACTCCCTCAAACTAAGTTCAAACCTAACCTAACCTGAAGCCTAACTCCAACCATAGACCTAACCCTAACCCTAGGCGGACACCTTAAGCTCAACCCCAACCCTAACCTGACCCTCACGCTAACTCCAACCGTAACACTGAACTGAAAACTAACAGTAGCCCTTAACTTACTCCCTCAAACTAATTTCGAACCTAACCTAACCTGAAGCCTAACTCAAATCATAGACCTAACCCTAACCCTAGGCGGACACCTGAAGCTCAACCCCAACCCTAACCTGACCCTGACGCTATCTCCGACCGTAACACTGAACCGAAAACTAACAGTAGCCCTAAACTTACTCCCTCAAACTAAGTTCAAACCTAACCTAACCTGAAGCCTAAATCAAACCATACACCTAACCCTAACCCTAGGCGGACACCTTAAGCTCAACCCCAACCCTAACCTGACCCTCACGCTAACTCCAACCGTAACACTGAACCGAAAACTAACAGTAACCCTAAACTTACTCCCTCAAACTAAGTTCAAACCTAACCTAACCTGAAGCCTAACTCAAACCATAGACCTAACCCTAACCCTAGGAGGATACATTAAGCTCAACCCCAACCCTAACCTGGCACTGACGCTAACTGCAACCATAACAGTTACCCGAAAACTAACTGTAGCCCTAAACTTACTTCCTCAAACTAAGTTCAAACATAACCTACCTGAAGCCTTAATCAAATCATACACCTAACCCTAACCCTGGGCGGACACCTTAAGCTCAACCCCTACCCTAACCTGACCCTCACACTTACTCCAACCGTAACACTGAACCGAAAACTAACAGTAGCCCTAAACTTACTCCCTCAAACTAAGTTCAAACCTAACCTAACCTGAAGCCTAACTCCAACCATAGACCTAACCGTAACCCTAGGCAGACACCTGAAGCTCAACCCCAACCCTAACCTGACCCTGACGCTATCTCCAACCGTAACACTGAAACGAAAACTAACAGTAACCCTAAACTTACTCCCGCAAACTAAGTTCAAACCTAACCTAACCTGAAGCCTAACTCAAACCACAGACCTAACCCTAACCCTAGGCGGACACCTTAAGCTCAACCCCAACCCTAACCTGACCCTCACGCTAACTCCAACCCTAACACTGAACCGAAAACAAACAGTAGCCCTAAACTTACTCCCTCAAACTAAGTTCAAACCTAACCTTACCTGAAGCCTAACTCAAACCATAGACCTAACCCTAACCCTAGGTGGACACCTTAAGCTCAACGCCAAACCTAACCTGGCCCTGACGCTAACTCCAACCATAACAGTTACCCAAAAACTAACAGTCGCCCTAAACTTACTCCCTCAAACTAAGTTCAAACCTAACCTAACCTGAAGCCTAAATCAAACCATACACCTAACCCTAACCCTAGGCGGACACCTTAAGCTCAACCCCAACCCTAACCTGACCCTGACTCTTACTCCAACCGTAACACTGAACGGAAAACTAACAGTAGCCCTAAACTTACTCCCTCAAACTAAGTTCAAACCTAACCTAACCTGAAGCCTAACTGAAACCATAGACCAAACCCTAACCCTAGGCGGACACCTTAAGCTCAACCCCAAACCTAAAATGGCCCTCACGCTAACTCCAACCATAACAGTTACCCGAAAACTAAGAGTAACCCTAAACTTACTCCCTCAAACTAAGTTCAAACCTAAACAAACCTGAAGCCTAAATCAAACCATACACCTAACCCTAGCCCTAGGCGGACACCTTAAGCTCAACCCCAACCCTAACCTGACCCTCACGCTAACTCCAACCGTAACACTGAACCGAAAACTAACAGTAACCCTAAACTTACTCCCTCAAACTAAGTTCAAACCTAACCTAACCTGAAGCCTAACTCAAACCACAGACCTAACCCTAACCCTAGGCGGACACCTTAAGCTCAACCCCAACCCTAACCTGACCCTCACGCTAACTCCAACCCTAACACTGAACCGAAAACTAACTGTAGCCCTAAACTTACTCCCTCAAACTAAGTTCAAACCTAACCTAAACTGAAGCCTAACTCAAACCATAGACCTAACCCTAACCCTAGGCGGATACATTAAGCTCAACCCCAAACCTAACCTGATCCTCACGCTAACTCCAACCCTAACACTGAACCGAAAACTAACTGTAGCCCTAAACTTACTCCCTCAAACTAAGTTCAAACCTAACCTACCTGAAGCCTTAATCAAATCATACACCTAACCCTAACCCTAGGCGGACACCTTAAGCTCAACCCCTACCCTAACCTGACCCTCACACTTACTCCAACCGTAACACTGAACCGAAAACTAACAGTAGCCCTAAACTTACTCCCTCAAACTAAGTTCAAACCTAACCTAACCTGAAGCCTAACTCAAACCATAGACCTAACCATAACCCTAGGCGAACACCTGAAGCTCAACCCCAACCCTAACCTGACCCTGACTCTTACTCCAACCGAAACACTGAACCGAAAACTAACAGTAGCCCTAAACTTAATCCCTCAAACTAAGTTCAAACCTAACCTAACCTGAAGCCTAACTGAAACCATAGACCAAACCCTAAAAAGAGGCGGACACCTTAAGCTCAACCCCAACCCTAAAATGGCCCTCACGCTAACTCCAACCATAACAGTTACGCGAAAACTAACAGTAGCCCTAAACTTACTCCCTCAAACAAAGTTCAAACCTAACCTAACCTGAAGCCTGAATCAAACCATACACCTAACCCTAACCCTAGGCGGACACCTTAAACTCAACCCCAACCCTAACCTGACCCTCACGCTAACTCCAACCGAAACACTGAACCGAAAACTAACAGTAGCCCTAATCTTACTCCCTCAAACTAAGTTCAAACCTTACATAACCTGAAGCCTAACTCCAACCATAGACCTAACCCTAACCCTAGGCAGACACCTGAAACTCAACCACAACGCTAACCTGACCCTGACGCTATCTCCAACCGTAACACTGAACCGAAAACTAACAATAGCCCTAAACTTACTCCCTCAAACTAAGTTCAAACCTAACCTAACCTGAAGCCTAACTCAAACCACAGACCTAACCCTAACCCTAGGCGGACACCTTAAGCTCAACCCCAACCCTAACCTGACCCTCACGCTAACTCCAACCCTAACACTGAACCGAAAACTAACAGTAGCCCTAAACTTACTCCCTCAAACTAAGTTCAAACCTAACCTAACCTGAAGCCTAACTCAAACCATACACCTAACCCTAACCCTAGGCGGACACCTTAAGCTCAACCCCAACCCTAACCTGACCCTCACGCTAACTCCAACCGTAACACTGAACTGAAAACTAACAGTAGCCCTTAACTTACTCCCTCAAACTAATTTCGAACCTAACCTAACCTGAAGCCTAACTCAAATCATAGACCTAACCCTAACCCTAGGCAGACACCTGAAGCTCAACCCCAACCCTAACCTGACCCTGACGCTATCTCCGACCGTAACACTGAACCGAAAACTAACAGTAGCCCTAAACTTACTCCCTCAAACTAAGTTCAAACCTAACCTAACCTGAAGCCTGAATCAAACCATACACCTAACCCTAACCCTAGGCGGACACCTTAAGCTCAACCCCAACCATAACCTGACCCTCACGCTAACTCCAACCGTAACACTGAACCGAAAACTAACAGTAACCCTAAACTTACTCCCTCAAACTAAGTTCAAACCTAACCTAACCTGAAGCCTAACTCAAACCATAGACCTAACCCTAACCCTAGGCGGACACCTGAAGCTCAACCTCTACCCTAACCTGACCCTCACGCTAACTCCAACCGAAACACTGAACTGAAAACTAACAGTAGCCCTAATCTTACTCCCTCAAACTAAGTTCAAACCTAACATAACCTGAAGCCTAACTCCAACCATAGACCTAACCCTAACCCTAGGCAGACACCTGAAGCTCAACCCCAACCCTAACCTGACCCTGACGCTATCTCCAACCGTAACACTGAACCGAAAACTAACAATAGCCCTAAACTTACTCCCTCAAACTAAGTTCAAACCTAACCTAATCTGAAGGCTAACTCAAACCACAGACCTAACCCTAACCCTATGCGGACACCTTAAGCTCAACCCCAACCCTAACCTGACCCTCACGCTAACTCCAACCCTAACACTGAACCGAAAACTAACAGTAGCCCTAAACTTACTCCCTCAAACTAAGTTCAAACCTAACCTAACCTGAAGCCTAACTCAAACCATAGACCTAACCCTAACCCTAGGCGGATACATTAAGCTCAACCCCAACCCTAACCTGGCCCTGACGCTAACTCCAACCATAACAGTTACCCGAAAACTAACTGTAGCCCTAAACTTACTCCCTCAAACTAAGTTCAAACCTAACCTACCTGAAGCCTTAATCAAATCATACACCTAACCCTAACCCTAGGCGGTCACCTTAAGCTCAACCCATACCCTAACCTGACCCTCACACTTACCCCAACCGTAACACTGAACCGAGAACAAACAGTAGCCCTAAACTTACTCCCTCAAACTAATTTCAAACCTAACCTGACCTGAAGCCTAACTCAAACCATAGACCTAACCCTAACCCTAGGTGGACACCTTAAGCTCAACGCCAACCCTAACCTGGCCCTGACGCTATCTCCAACCATAACAGTTACCCGAAAACTAACAGTCGCCCTAAACTTACTCCCTCAAACTAAGTTCAAACCTAACCTAACCTGAAGCCTAAATCAAACCATACACCTAACCCTAACCCTAGGAGGACACCTTAAGCTCAACCCCAACCCTAACCTGACCCTCACGCTAACTCCAACCCTAACACTGAACCGAAAACTAACAGTAGCCCTAAACTTACTCCCTCAAACTAAGTTCAAACCTAACCTAACCTGAAGCCTAACTGAAACCATAGACCAAAACCTAACCCTAGGCAGACACCTTAAGCTCAACCCCAACCCTAAAATAGCCCTCACGCTAACTCCAACCATAACAGTTACCCGAAAACTAACAGTAGACCTAAACTTACTCCCTCAAACTAAGTTCAATCCTAACCTAACCTGAAGCCTGAATCAAACCATACACCTAACCCTAACCCTAGGCGGACACCTTAAGCTCAACCCCTACCCTAACCTGACCCTCACGCTAACTCCAACCGTAACACTGAACTGAAAACTAACAGTAGCCCTAAACTTACTCCCTCAAACTAAGTTCAAACCTAACCTAACCTGAAGCCTAACTGAAACCATAGACCAAACCCTAACCCTAGGCGGACACCTTAAGCTCCACCCCAACCCTAAAATGGCCCTCACGCTAATTCCAACCATAACAGTTACCCGAAAACTAACAGTAGCCCTAAACTTACTCCTTCAAACTAAGTTCAAACCTAACCTAACCTGAAGCCTGAATCACACCATACACCTAACCCTAACCCTAGGCGGACACCTTAAGCTCAATCCCAACCCTAACCTGACCCTCACGCTAACTTCAACCGTAACACTGAACCGAAAACTAACAATAACCCTAAACTTACTCCCTCAAACTAAGTTCAAACCTAACCTAACCTGAAGCCTTACTCAAACCATAGACCTAACCCTAACCCTAGGCGGACATCTGAAGCTCAACCCCTACCCTAACCTGACCCTCACGCTAACTCCAACCGAAACACTGAACCGAAAACTAACAGTAGCCCTAATCTTACTCCCTCAAACTAAGTTCAAACCTTACATAACCTGAAGCCTAACTCCAACCATAGACCTAACCCTAACCCTAGGCAGACACCTGAAACTCAACCCCAACCCTAACCTGACCCTGACGCTATCTCCAACCGTAACACTGAACCGAAAACTAACAATAGC
Organism: Tupaia tana; assembly: GCA_026018925.1. Classification (NCBI taxonomy): domain Eukaryota; kingdom Metazoa; phylum Chordata; class Mammalia; order Scandentia; family Tupaiidae; genus Tupaia; species Tupaia tana. The sequence goes on from JAKSZU010000071.1 coordinate 121,658, forward strand.
CCTAAACTTACTCCCTCAAACTAAGTTCAAACCTAACCTAACCTGAAGCCTAACTCAAACCACAGACCTAACCCTAACCCTAGGCGGACACCTTAAGCTCAACCCCAACCCTAACCTGACCCTCACGGTAACTCCAACCCTAACACTGAACCGAAAACTAACAGTAGCCCTAAACTTACTCCCTCAAACTAAGTTCAAACCTAACCTAACCTGAAGCCTAACTCCAACCATAGACCTAACCCTAACCCTAGGCGGACACCTTAAGCTCAACCCCAACCCTAACCTGACCCTCACGCTAACTCCAACCGTAACACTGAACTGAAAACTAACAGTAGCCCTTAACTTACTCCCTCAAACTAATTTCGAACCTAACCTAACCTGAAGCCTAACTCAAATCATAGACCTAACCCTAACCCTAGGCGGACACCTGAAGCTCAACCCCAACCCTAACCTGACCCTGACGCTATCTCCGACCGTAACACTGAACCGAAAACTAACAGTAGCCCTAAACTTACTCCCTCAAACTAAGTTCAAACCTAACCTAACCTGAAGCCTAACTCAAACCACAGACCTAACCCTAACCCTAGGCGGACACCTTAAGCTCAACCCCAACCCTAACCTGACCCTCACGCTAACTCCAACCCTAACACTGAACCGAAAACTAACAGTAGCCCTAAACTTACTCCCTCAAACTAAGTTCAAACCTAACCTAACCTGAAGCCTAACTCAAACCATAGACATAACCCTAACCCTAGGAGGATACATTAAGCTCAACCCCAACCCTAACCTGGCACTGACGCTAACTCCAACCATAACAGTTACCCAAAAACTAACTGTAGCCCTAAACTTACTTCCTCAAACTAAGTTCAAACCTAACCTACCTGAAGCCTTAATCAAATCATACACCTAACCCTAACCCTAGGCGGACACCTTAAGCTCAACCCCTACCCTAACCTGACCCTCACACTTACTCCAACCGTAACACTGAACCGAAAACTAACAGTAGCCCTAAACTTACTCCCTCAAACTAAGTTCAAACCTAACCTAACCTGAAGCCTAACTCCAACCATAGACCTAACCCTAACCCTAGGCAGACACCTGAAGCTCAACCCCAACCCTAACCTGACCCTGACGCTATCTCCAACCGAAACACTGAAACGAAAACTAACAGTAACCCTAAACTTACTCCCGCAAACTAAGTTCAAACCTAACCTAACCTGAAGCCTAACTCAAACCACAGACCTAACCCTAACCCTAGGCGGACACCTTAAGCTCAACCCCAACCCTAACCTGACCCTCACGCTAACTCCAACCCTAACACTGAACCGAAAACTAACAGTAGCCCTAAACTTACTCCCTCAAACTAAGTTCAAACCTAACCTTACCTGAAGCCTAACTCAAACCATAGACCTAACCCTAACCCTAGGTGGACACCTTAAGGTCAACGCCAAACCTAACCTGGCCCTGACGCTAACTCCAACCATAACAGTTACCCAAAAACTAACAGTCGCCCTAAACTTACTCCCTCAAACTAAGTTCAAACCTAACCTAACCTGAAGCGTAAATCAAACCATACACGTAACCCTAACCCTAGGCGGACACCTTAAGCTCAAACCCAACCCTAACCTGACCCTGACTCTTACTCCAACCGTAACAATGAACCGAAAACTAACAGTAGCCCTAAACTTACTCCCTCAAACTAATTTCAAACCTAACCTAACCTGAAGCCTAACTCAAACCATAGACCTAACCCTAACCCTAGGCGGACACCTGAAGCTCAACCCCAACCCTAACCTGACCCTGACGCTATCTCCAACCGTAACACTGAACCGAAACCTAACAGTAGCCCTAAACTTACTCCCTCAAACTAAGTTCAAACCTAACCTAACCTGAAGCCTAAATCAAACCATACACCTAACCCTAACCCTAGGCGGACACCTTAAGCTCAACCCCAACCCTAACCTGACCCTGACTCTTACTCCAACCGTAACACTGAACCGAAAACTAACAGTAGCCCTAAACTTACTCCCTCAAACTAAGTTCAAACCTAACCTAACCTGAAGCCTAACTGAAACCATAGACCAAACCCTAACCCTAGGCGGACACCTTAAGCTCAACCCCAAACCTAAAATGGCCCTCACGCTAACTCCAACCATAGCAGTTACCCGAAAACTAAGAGTAGACCTAAACTTACTCCCTCAAACTAAGTTCAAACCTAACCTAACCTGAAACCTGAATCAAACCATACACCTAACCCTAACCCTAGGCGGACACCTTAAGCTCAACCCCAACCCTAACCTGACCCTCACGCTAACTCCAACCGTAACACTGAACCGAAAACTAACAGTAACCCTAAACTTACTCCCTCAAACTAAGTTCAAACCTAAACAAACCTGAAGCCTAAATCAAACCATACACCTAACCCTAGCCCTAGGCGGACACCTTAAGCTCAACCCCAACCCTAACCTGACCTTCACGCTAACTCCAACCGTAACACTGAACCGAAAACTAACAGTAACCCTAAACTTACTTCCTCAAACTAAGTTCAAACCTAACCTAACCTGAAGCCTAACTCAAACCATAGACCTAACCCTAACCCTAGGCGGACACCTGAAGCTCAACCCCGACCATAACCTGACCCTCACGCTAACTCCAACCAAAACACTGAACCGAAAACTAACAGTAGCCCTAATCTTACTCCCTCAAACTAAGTTCAAACCTAACATAACCTGAAGCCTAACTCCAACCATAGACCTAACCCTAACCCTAGGCAGACACCTGAAGCTCAACCACAACCCTAACCTGACCCTGACGCTATCTCCAACCGTAACACTGAACCGAAAACTGACAATAGCCCTGAACTTACTCCCTCAAACTAAGTTCAAACCTAACCTAACCTGAAGCCTAACTCAAACCACAGACCTAACCCTAACCCTAGGCGGACACCTTAAGCTCAAACTCAACCCTAACCTGACCCTCACGCTAATTCCAACCCTAACACTGAACCGAAAACTAACAGTAGCCCTAAACTTACTCCCTCAAACTAAGTTCAAACCTAACCTAACCTGAAGCGTAACTCAAACCATAGACCTAACCCTAACCCTAGGCGAACACCTGAAGCTCAACCCCAACCCTAACCTGACCCTGACTCTTACTCCAACCGAAACACTGAACCGAAAACTAACAGTAGCCCTAAACTTAATCCCTCAAACTAAGTTCAAACCTAACCTAACCTGAAGCCTAACTGAAACCATAGACCAAACCCTAAAAAGAGGCGGACACCTTAAGCTCAACCCCAACCCTAAAATGGCCCTCACGCTAACTCCAACCATAACAGTTACGCGAAAACTAACAGTAGCCCTAAACTTACTCCCTCAAACTAAGTTCAAACCTAACCTAACCTGAAGCCTGAATCAAACCATACACCTACCCCTAACCCTAGGCGGACACCTTAAGCTCAACCCCAACCCTAACCTGACCCTCACGCTAACTCCAACCGTAACACTGAACCGAAAACTAACAGTAACCCTAAACTTACTCCCTCAAACTAAGTTCAAACCTAACCTAACCTGAAGCCTAACTCAAACCATAGACCTAACCCTAACCCTAGGCGGACACCTGAAGCACAACCCCTACCCTAACCTGACCCTCACGCTAACTCCAACCGAAACACTGAACCGAAAACTAACAGTAGCCCTAAACTTACTCCCTCAAACTAAGTTCAAACCTAACCTAACCTGAAGCCTAACTCAAACCACAGACCTAACCCTAACCCTAGGCGGACACCTTAAGCTCAACCCCAACCCTAACCTGACCCTCACGCTAACTCCAACCCTAACACTGAACCAAAAACTAACTGTAGCCCTAAACTTACTCCCTCAAACTAAGTTCAAACCTAACCTAAACTGAAGCCTAACTCAAACCATAGACCTAACCCTAACCCTAGGCGGATACATTAAGCTCAACCCCAACCCTAACCTGACCCTCACGCTAACTCCAACCCTAACACTGAACCGAAAACTAACTGTAGCCCTAAACTTACTCCCTCAAACTAAGTTCAAACCTAACCTAACCTGAAGCCTAACTCAAACTATAGACCTAACCCTAACCCTAGGTGGACACCTTAAGCTCAACGCCAACCCTAACCTGGCCCTGACGCTAACTCCAACCATAACAGTTACCCGAAAACTAACAGTCGCCCTAAACTTACTCCCTCAAACTAAGTTCAAACCTAACCTAACCTGAAGCCTAAATCAAACCATACACCTAACCCTAACCCTAGGTGGACACCTTAAGCTCAACCCCAAACCTAACCTGACCCTCACGCTAACTCAAACCGTAACACTGAACCGAAAACTAACATTAGCCCTAAACTTACTCCCTCAAACTAATTTCGAACCTAACCTAACCTGAAGCCTATATCAAACCATAGACCTAACCCTAACCCTAGGCAGATACCTGAAGCTCAACCCCAACCCTAACCTGACCCTGACGCTATCTCCAACCGTAACACTGAACCGAAAACTAACAATATCCCTAAACTTACTCCCTCAAACTAAGTTCAAACCTAACCTAACCTGAAGCATAAATCAAACCATACACCTAACCCTAACCCTAGGCGGACACCTTAAGCTCAACCCCAACCCTAACCTGACCCTACCTCTTACTCCAACCGTAACACTGAACCGAAAACTAACAGTAGCCCTAAACTTACTCCCTCAAACTAAGTTCAAACCTAACCTAACCTGAAGCCTAACTGAAACCATAGACCAAACCCTAACCCTAGGTGGACACCTTAAGCTCAACCCCAAAACTAAAATGGCCCTCACGCTAACTCCAACCATAACAGTTACCCGAAAACTAACAGTAGCCCTAAACTTACTCCCTCAAACTAAGTTCAAACCTAATCTAACCTGAAGCCTGAATCAAACCATACACCTAACCGTAACCCTAGGCGGACACCTTAAGCTCAACCCCAACCCTAACCTGACCCTCACGCTAACTCCAACCGTAACACTGAACCGAAAACTAACAGTAACCCTTAACTTACTCCCTCAAGCTAAGTTCAAACCTAACCTAACCTGAAGCCTAACTTAAACCATAGACCTAACCCTAACCCTAGGCGGACACCTGAAGCTCAAACCCTACACTAACCTGACCCTCACGCTAACTCCAACCGAAACACTGAACCGAAAACTAACAGTAGCCCTAATCTTACTCCCTCAAACTAAGTTCAAACCTTACATAACCTGAAGCCTAACTCCAACCATAGACCTAACCCTAACCCTAGGCAGACACCTGAAACTCAACCCCAACCCTAACCTGACCCTGACGCTATCTCAAACCGTAACACTGAACCGAAAACTGACAATAGCCCTGAACTTACTCCCTCAAACTAAGTTCAAACCTAACCTAACCTGAAGCCTAACTCAAACCACAGACCTAACCCTAACCCTAGGCGGACACCTTAAGCTCAAACCCAACCCTAACCTGACCCTCACGCTAACTCCAACCCTAACACTGAACCGAAAACTAACAGTAGCCCTAAACTTACTCCCTCAAACTAAGTTCAAACCTAACCTAACCTGAAGCCTGAATCAAACCATACACCTAACCCTAACCCTAGGCGGACACCTTAAGCTCAACCCCAACCCTAACCTGACCCTCACGCTAACTCCAACCGTAACACTGAACCGAAAACTAACAGTAACCCTAAACTTACTCCCTCAAACTAAGTTCAAACCTAACCTAACCTGAAGCCTAACTCAAACCATAGACCTAACCCTAACCCTAGGCGGACACCTGAAGCTCAAACCCTACCCTAACCTGACCCTCACGCTAACTCCAACCGAAACACTGAACCGAAAACTAACAGTAGCCCTAATCTTACTCCCTCAAACTAAGTTCAAACCTTACATAACCTGAATCCTAACTCCAACCATAGACCTAACCCTAACCCTAGGCAGACACCTGAAACTCAACCCCAACCCTAACCTGACCCTGACGCTATCTCCAACCGTAACACTGAACCGAAAACTGACAATAGCCCTGAACTTACTCCCTCAAACTAAGTTCAAACCTAACCTAACCTGAAGCCTAACTCAAACCACAGACCTAACCCTAACCCTAGGCGGACACCTTAAGCTCAAACCCAACCCTAACCTGACCCTCACGCTAACTCCAACCCTAACACTGAACCGAAAACTAAGAGTAGCCCTAAACTTACTCCCTCAAACTAAGTTCAAACCTAACATAACCTGAAGCCTAACTCAAACCATAGACCTAACCCTAACCCTAGGCGGACAACTGAAGCTCAACCCCTACCCTAACCTGACCCTCACGCTAACTCCAACCGAAACACTGAACCGAAAACTAACAGTAGCCCTAATCTTACTCCCTCAAACTAAGTTCAAACCTTACATAACCTGAAGCCTAACTCCAACCATAGACCTAACCCTAACCCTAGGCAGACACCTGAAACTCAACCCCAACCCTAACCTGACCCTGACGCTATCTCCAACCGTAACACTGAACCGAAAACTAACAATAGCCCTAAACTTACTCCCTCAAACTAAGTTCAAACCTAACCTAACCTGAAGCCTAACTCAAACCACAGACCTAACCCTAACCCTAGGCGGACACCTTAAGCTCAACCCCAACCCTAACCTGACCCTCACGCTAACTCCAACACTAACACTGAACCGAAAACTAACAGTAGCCCTAAACTTACTCCCTCAAACTAAGTTCAATCCTAACCTAACCTGAAGCCTAACTCCAACCATAGACCTAACCCTAACCCTAGGCGGACACCTTAAGCTCAACCCCAACCCTAACCTGACCCTCACGCTAACTCCAACCGTAACACTGAACTGAAAACTAACAGTAGCCCTTAACTTACTCCCTCAAACTAATTTCGAACCTAACCTAACCTGAAGCCTAACTCAAATCATAGACCTAACCCTAACCCTAGGCGGACACCTGAAGCTCAACCCCAACCCTAACCTGACCCTGACGCTATCTCCGACCGTAACACTGAACCGAAAACTAACAGTAGCCCTAAACTTACTCCCTCAAACTAAGTTCAAACCTAACCTAACCTGAAGCCTAAATCAAACCATACACCTAACCCTAACCCTAGGCGGACACCTTAAGCTCAACCCCAACCCTAACCTGACCCTCACGCTAACTCCAACCGTAACACTGAACCGAAAACTAACAGTAACCCTAAACTTACTCCCTCAAACTAAGTTCAAACCTAACCTAACCTGAAGCCTAACTCAAACCATAGACCTAACCCTAACCCTAGGAGGATACATTAAGCTCAACCCCAACCCTAACCTGGCACTGACGCTAACTCCAACCATAACAGTTACCCGAAAACTAACTGTAGCCCTAAACTTACTTCCTCAAACTAAGTTCAAACCTAACCTACCTGAAGCCTTAATCAAATCATACACCTAACCCTAACCCTAGGCGGACACCTTAAGCTCAACCCCTACCCTAACCTGACCCTCACACTTACTCCAACCGTAACACTGAACCGAAAACTAACAGTAGCCCTAAACTTACTCCCTCAAACTAAGTTCAAACCTAACCTAACCTGAAGCCTAACTCCAACCATAGACCTAACCCTAACCCTAGGCAGACACCTGAAGCTCAACCCCAACCCTAACCTGACCCTGACGCTATCTCCAACCGTAACACTGAAACGAAAACTAACAGTAACCCTAAACTTACTCCCGCAAACTAAGTTCAAACCTAACCTAACCTGAAGCCTAACTCAAACCACAGACCTAACCCTAACCCTAGGCGGACACCTTAAGCTCAACCCCAACCCTAACCTGACCCTCACGCTAACTCCAACCCTAACACTGAACCGAAAACTAACAGTAGCCCTAAACTTACTCCCTCAAACTAAGTTCAAACCTAACCTTACCTGAAGCCTAACTCAAACCATAGACCTAACCCTAACCCTAGGTGGACACCTTAAGCTCAACGCCAAACCTAACCTGGCCCTGACGCTAACTCCAACCATAACAGTTACCCAAAAACTAACAGTCGCCCTAAACTTACTCCCTCAAACTAAGTTCAAACCTAACCTAACCTGAAGCCTAAATCAAACCATACACCTAACCCTAACCCTAGGCGGACACCTTAAGCTCAACCCCAACCCTAACCTGACCCTGACTCTTACTCCAACCGTAACACTGAACCGAAAACTAACAGTAGCCCTAAACTTACTCCCTCAAACTAAGTTCAAACCTAACCTAACCTGAAGCCTAACTGAAACCATAGACCAAACCCTAACCCTAGGCGGACACCTTAAGCTCAACCCCAAACCTAAAATGGCCCTCACGCTAACTCCAACCATAACAGTTACCCGAAAACTAAGAGTAGACCTAAACTTACTCCCTCAAACTAAGTTCAAACCTAACCTAACCTGAAGCCTGAATCAAACCATACACCTAACCCTAGCCCTAGGCGGACACCTTAAGCTCAACCCCAACCCTAACCTGACCCTCACGCTAACTCCAACCGAAACACTGAACCGAAAACTAACAGTAGCCCTAATCTTACTCCCTCAAACTAAGTTCAAACCTTACATAACCTGAAGCCTAACTCCAACCATAGACCTAACCCTAACCCTAGGCAGACACCTGAAACTCAACCCCAACCCTAACATGACCCTGACGCTATCTCCAACCGTAACACTGAACCGAAAACTAACAATAGCCCTAAACTTACTCCCTCAAACTAAGTTCAAACCTAACCTAACCTGAAGCCTAACTCAAACCACAGACCTAACCCTAACCCTAGGCGGACACCTTAAGCTCAACCCCAACCCTAACCTGACCCTCACGCTAACTCCAACCCTAACACTGAACCGAAAACTAACAGTAGCCCTAAACTTACTCCCTCAAACTAAGTTCAAACCTAACCTAACCTGAAGCCTAACTCAAACCATACACCTAACCCTAACCCTAGGCGGACACCTTAAGCTCAACCCCAACCCTAACCTGACCCTCACGCTAACTCCAACCGTAACACTGAACTGAAAACTAACAGTAGCCCTTAACTTACTCCCTCAAACTAATTTCGAACCTAACCTAACCTGAAGCCTAACTCAAATCATAGACCTAACCCTAACCCTAGGCGGACACCTGAAGCTCAACCCCAACCCTAACCTGACCCTGACGCTATCTCCGACCGTAACACTGAACCGAAAACTAACAGTAGCCCTAAACTTACTCCCTCAAACTAAGTTCAAACCTAACCTAACCTGAAGCCTAAATCAAACCATACACCTAACCCTAACCCTAGGCGGACACCTTAAGCTCAACCCCAACCCTAACCTGACCCTCACGCTAACTCCAACCGTAACACTGAACCGAAAACTAACAGTAACCCTAAACTTACTCCCTCAAACTAAGTTCAAACCTAACCTAACCTGAAGCCTAACTCAAACCATAGACCTAACCCTAACCCTAGGCGGATACATTAAGCTCAACCCCAACCCTAACCTGGCCCTGACGCTAACTCCAACCATAACAGTTACCTGAAAACTAACTGTAGCCCTAAACTTACTTCCTCAAACTAAGTTCAAACCTAACCTACCTGAAGCCTTAATCAAATCATTCATCTAACCCTAACCCTAGGAGGACACCTTAAGCTCAACCCCTACCCTAACCTGACCCTCACACTTACTCCAACCGTAACACTGAACCGAAAACTAACAGTAGCCCTAAACTTACTCCCTCAAACTAAGTTCAAACCTAACCTAACCTGAAGCCTAACTCCAACCATAGACCTAACCCTAACCCTAGGCAGACACCTGAAACTCAACCCCAACCCTAACCTGACCCTGACGCTATCTCCAACCGTAACACTGAACCGAAAACTAACAATAGCCCTAAACTTACTCCCTCAAACTAAGTTCAAACCTAACCTAACCTGAAGCCTAACTCAAACCACAGACCTAACCCTAACCCTAGGCGGACACCTTAAGCTCAACCCCAACCCTAACCTGACCCTCACGCTAACTCCAACACTAACACTGAACCGAAAACTAACAGTAGCCCTAAACTTACTCCCTCAAACTAAGTTCAATCCTAACCTAACCTGAAGCCTAACTCCAACCATAGACCTAACCCTAACCCTAGGCGGACACCTTAAGCTCAACCCCAACCCTAACCTGACCCTCACGCTAACTCCAACCGTAACACTGAACTGAAAACTAACAGTAGCCCTTAACTTACTCCCTCAAACTAATTTCGAACCTAACCTAACCTGAAGCCTAACTCAAATCATAGACCTAACCCTAACCCTAGGCGGACACCTGAAGCTCAACCCCAAACCTAACCTGACCCTGACGCTATCTCCGACCGTAACACTGAACCGAAAACTAACAGTAGCCCTAAACTTACTCCCTCAAACTAAGTTCAAACCTAACCTAACCTGAAGCCTAAATCAAACCATACACCTAACCCTAACCCTAGGCGGACACCTTAAGCTCAACCCCAACCCTAACCTGACCCTCACGCTAACTCCAACCGTAACACTGAACCGAAAACTAACAGTAACCCTAAACTTACTCCCTCAAACTAAGTTCAAACCTAACCTAACCTGAAGCCTAACTCAAACCATAGACCTAACCCTAACCCTAGGAGGATACATTAAGCTCAACCCCAACCCTAACCTGGCACTGACGCTAACTCCAACCATAACAGTTACCCGAAAACTAACTGTAGCCCTAAACTTACTTCCTCAAACTAAGTTCAAACCTAACCTACCTGAAGCCTTAATCAAATCATACACCTAACCCTAACCCTAGGCGGACACCTTAAGCTCAACCCCTACCCTAACCTGACCCTCACGCTAACTCCAACCCTAACACTGAACCGAAAACTAACAGTAGCCCTAAACTTACTCCCTCAAACTAAGTTCAAACCTAACCTTACCTGAAGCCTAACTCAAACCATAGACCTAACCCTAACCCTAGGTGGACACCTTAAGCTCAACGCCAAACCTAACCTGGCCCTGACGCTAACTCCAACCATAACAGTTACCCAAAAACTAACAGTCGCCCTAAACTTACTCCCTCAAACTAAGTTCAAACCTAATCTAACCTGAAGCCTAAATCAAACCATACACCTAACCCTAACCCTAGGCGGACACCTTAAGCTCAACCCCAACCCTAACCTGACCCTGACTCTTACTCCAACCGTAACACTGAACCGAAAACTAACAGTAGCCCTAAACTTACTCCCTCAAACTAAGTTCAAACCTAACCTAACCTGAAGCCTAACTGAAACCATAGACCAAACCCTAACCCTAGGCGGACACCTTAAGCTCAACCCCAAACCTAAAATGGCCCTCACGCTAACTCCAACCATAACAGTTACCCGAAAACTAAGAGTAGACCTAAACTTACTCCCTCAAACTAAGTTCAAACCTAACCTAACCTGAAGCCTGAATCAAACCATACACCTAACCCTAGCCCTAGGCGGACACCTTAAGCTCAACCCCAACCCTAACCTGACCCTCACGCTAACTCCAACCGAAACACTGAACCGAAAACTAACAGTAGCCCTAATCTTACTCCCTCAAACTAAGTTCAAACCTTACATAACCTGAAGCCTAACTCCAACCATAGACCTAACCCTAACCCTAGGCAGACACCTGAAACTCAACCCCAACCCTAACATGACCCTGACGCTATCTCCAACCGTAACACTGAACCGAAAACTAACAATAGCCCTAAACTTACTCCCTCAAACTAAGTTCAAACCTAACCTAACCTGAAGCCTAACTCAAACCACAGACCTAACCCTAACCCTAGGCGGACACCTTAAACTCAACCCCAACCCTAACCTGACCCTCACGCTAACTCCAACCCTAACACTGAACCGAAAACTAACAGTAGCCCTAAACTTACTCCCTCAAACTAAGTTCAAACCTAACCTAACCTGAAGCCTAACTCAAACCATACACCTAACCCTAACCCTAGGCGGACACCTTAAGCTCAACCCCAACCCTAACCTGACCCTCACGCTAACTCCAACCGTAACACTGAACTGAAAACTAACAGTAGCCCTTAACTTACTCCCTCAAACTAATTTCGAACCTAACCTAACCTGAAGCCTAACTCAAATCATAGACCTAACCCTAACCCTAGGCGGACACCTGAAGCTCAACCCCAACCCTAACCTGACCCTGACGCTATCTCCGACCGTAACACTGAACCGAAAACTAACAGTAGCCCTAAACTTACTCCCTCAAACTAAGTTCAAACCTAACCTAACCTGAAGCCTAAATCAAACCATACACCTAACCCTAACCCTAGGCGGACACCTTAAGCTCAACCCCAACCCTAACCTGACCCTCACGCTAACTCCAACCGTAACACTGAACCGAAAACTAACAGTAACCCTAAACTTACTCCCTCAAACTAAGTTCAAACCTAACCTAACCTGAAGCCTAACTCAAACCATAGACCTAACACTAACCCTAGGCGGATACATTAAGCTCAACCCCAACCCTAACCTGGCCCTGACGCTAACTCCAACCATAACAGTTACCTGAAAACTAACAGTAGCCCTAAACTTACTTCCTCAAACTAAGTTCAAACCTAACCTACCTGAAGCCTTAATCAAATCATTCATCTAACCCTAACCCTAGGAGGACACCTTAAGCTCAACCCCTACCCTAACCTGACCCTCACACTTACTCCAACCGTAACACTGAACCGAAAACTAACAGTAGCCCTAAACTTACTCCCTCAAACTAAGTTCAAACCTAACCTAACCTGAAGCCTAACTCAAACCATAGACCTAACCCTAACCCTAGGCGGACACCTGAAGCTCAACCCCAACCCTAACCTGACCCTGACGCTATCTCCAACCGTAACACTGAACCGAAAACTAACAATAGCCCTATACTTACTCCCTCAAACTAAGTTCAAACCTAACCTAACCTGAAGCCTAAATCAAACCATACACCTAACCCTAACCCTAGGCGGACACCTTAAGCTCAACCCCAAACCTAACCTGACCCTCACGCTAACTCCAACCGTAACACTGAACCGAAAACTAACAGTAACCCTAAACTTACTCCCTCAAACTAAGTTCAAACCTAACCTAACCTGAAGCCTAACTGAAACCATAGACCAAACCCTAACCCTAGGCGGACACCTTAAGCTCAACCCCAACCCTAAAATGGCCCTCACGCTAACTCCAACCATAACAGTTACCCGAAAACTAACAGTAGCCCTAAACTTACTCCCTCAAACTAAGTTCAAACCTAACCTAACCTGAAGCCTGAATCAAACCATACACCTAACCCTAACCCTAGGCGGACACCTTAAGCTCAACCCCAACCCTAACCTGACCCTCACGCTAACTCCAACCGTAACACTGAACCGAAAACTAACAGTAACCCTAAACTTACTCCCTCAAACTAAGTTCAAACCTAACCTAACCTGAAGCCTAACTCAAACCATAGACCTAACCCTAACCCTAGGCGGACACCTGAAGCTCAACCTCTACCCTAACCTGACCCTCACGCTAACTCCAACCGAAACACTGAACCGAAAACTAACAGTAGCCCTAATCTTACTCCCTCAAACTAAGTTCAAACCTAACATAACCTGAAGCCTAACTCCAACCATAGACCTAACCCTAACCCTAGGCAGACACCTGAAACTCAACCCCAACCCTAACCTGACCCTGACGCTATCTCCAACCGTAACACTGAACCGAAAACTAACAATAGCCCTAAACTTACTCCCTCAAACTAAGTTCAAACCTAACCTAACCTGAAGGCTAACTCAAACCACAGACCTAACCCTAACCCTAGGCGGACACCTTAAGCTCAACCCCAACCCTAACCTGACCCTCACGCTAACTCCAACCCTAACACTGAACCGAAAACTAACAGTAGCCCTAAACTTACTCCCTCAAACTAATTTCAAACCTAACCTGACCTGAAGCCTAACTCAAACCATAGACCTAACCCTAACCCTAGGTGGACACCTTAAGCTCAACGCCAACCCTAACCTGGCCCTGACGCTATCTCCAACCATAACAGTTACCCGAAAACTAACAGTCGCCCTAAACTTACTCCCTCAAACTAAGTTCAAACCTAACCTAACCTGAAGCCTAAATCAAACCATACACCTAACCCTAACCCTAGGAGGACACCTTAAGCTCAACCCCAACCCTAACCTGACCCTCACGCTAACTCCAACCCTAACACTGAACCGAAAACTAACAGTAGCCCTAAACTTACTCCCTCAAACTAAGTTCAAACCTAACCTAACCTGAAGCCTAACTGAAACCATAGACCAAAACCTAACCCTAGGCGGACACCTTAAGCTCAACCCCAACCCTAAAATAGCCCTCACGCTAACTCCAACCATAACAGTTACCCGAAAACTAACAGTAGACCTAAACTTACTCCCTCAAACTAAGTTCAATCCTAACCTAACCTGAAGCCTGAATCAAACCATACACCTAACCCTAACCCTAGGCAGACACCTTAAGCTCAACCCCTACCCTAACCTGACCCTCACGCTAACTCCAACCGTAACACTGAACTGAAAACTAACAGTAGCCCTAAACTTACTCCCTCAAACTAAGTTCAAACCTAACCTAACCTGAAGCCTAACTGAAACCATAGACCAAACCCTAACCCTAGGCGGACACCTTAAGCTCAACCCCAACCCTAAAATGGCCCTCACGCTAATTCCAACCATAACAGTTACCCGAAAACTAACAGTAGCCCTAAACTTACTCCTTCAAACTAAGTTCAAACCTAACCTAACCTGAAGCCTGAATCACACCATACACCTAACCCTAACCCTAGGCGGACACCTTAAGCTCAATCCCAACCCTAACCTGACCCTCACGCTAACTTCAACCGTAACACTGAACCGAAAACTAACAATAACCCTAAACTTACTCCCTCAAACTAAGTTCAAACCTAACCTAACCTGAAGCCTAACTCAAACCATAGACCTAACCCTAACCCTAGGCAGACACCTGAAGCTCAACCCCTGCCCTAACCTGACCCTCACGCTAACTCCAACCGAAACACTGAACCGAAAACTAACAGTAGCCCTAATCTTACTCCCTCAAACTAAGTTCAAACCTTACATAACCTGAAGCCTAACTCCAACCATAGACCTAATCCTAACCCTAGGCAGACACCTGAAACTCAACCCCAACCCTAACCTGACCCTGACGCTATCTCCAACCGTAACACTGAACCGAAAACTAACAATAGCCCTAAACTTACTCCCTCAAACTAAGTTCAAACCTAACCTAACCTGAAGCCTAACTCAAACCACAGACCTAACCCTAACCCTAGGCGGACACCTTAAGCTCAACCCCAACCCTAACCTGACCCTCACGCTAACTCCAACCCTAACACTGAACCGAAAACTAACAGTAGCCCTAAACTTACTCCCTCAAACTAAGTTCAAACCTAACCTAACCTGAAGCCTAACTCCAACCATAGACCTAACCCTAACCCTAGGCGGACACCTTAAGCTCAACCCCAACCCTAACCTGACCCTCACGCTAACTCCAACCGTAACACTGAACTGAAAACTAACAGTAGCCCTTAACTTACTCCCTCAAACTAATTTCGAACCTAACCTAACCTGAAGCCTAACTCAAATCATAGACCTAACCCTAACCCTAGGCGGACACCTGAAGCTCAACCCCAACCCTAACCTGACCCTGACGCTATCTCCGACCGTAACACTGAACCGAAAACTAACAGTAGCCCTAAACTTACTCCCTCAAACTAAGTTCAAACCTAACCTAACCTGAAGCCTAAATCAAACCATACACCTAACCCTAACCCTAGGCGGACACCTTAAGCTCAACCCCAACCCTAACCTGACCCTCACGCTAACTCCAACCGTAACACTGAACCGAAAACTAACAGTAACCCTAAACTTACTCCCTCAAACTAAGTTCAAACCTAACCTAACCTGAAGCCTAACTCAAACCATAGACCTAACCCTAACCCTAGGAGGATACATTAAGCTCAACCCCAACCCTAACCTGGCACTGACGCTAACTCCAATCATAACAGTTACCCGAAAACTAACTGTAGCCCTAAACTTACTCCCTCAAACTAAGTTCAAACCTAACCTACCTGAAGCATTAATCAAATCATACACCTAACCCTAACCCTAGGCGGACACCTTAAGCTCAACCCCTACCCTAACCTGACCCTCACACTTACTCCAACCGTAACACTGAACCGAAAACTAACAGTAGCCCTAAACTTACTCCCTCAAACTAAGTTCAAACCTAACCTAACCTGAAGCCTAACTCCAACCATAGACCTAACCCTAACCCTAGGCAGACACCTGAAGCTCAACCCCAACCCTAACCTGACCCTGACGCTATCTCCAACCGTAACACTGAAACGAAAACTAACAGTAACCCTAAACTTACTCCCGCAAACTAAGTTCAAACCTAACCTAACCTGAAGCCTAACTCAAACCACAGACCTAACTCTATCCCTAGGCGGACACCTTAAGCTCAACCCCAACCCTAACCTGACCCTCACGCTAACGCCAACCCTAACACTGAACCGAAAACTAACAGTAGCCCTAAACTTACTCCCTCAAACTAAGTTCAAACCTAACCTTACCTGAAGCCTAACTCAAACCATAGACCTAACCCTAACCCTAGGTGGACACCTTAAGCTCAACGCCAAACCTAACCTGGCCCTGACGCTAACTCCAACCATAACAGTTACCCAAAAACTAACAGTCGCCCTAAACTTACTCCCTCAAACTAAGTTCAAACCTAACCTAACCTGAAGCCTAAATCAAACCATACACCTAACCCTAACCCTAGGCGGACACGTTAAGCTCAACCCCAACCCTAACCTGACCCTGACTCTTACTCCAACCGTAACACTGAACCGAAAACTAACAGTAGCCCTAAACTTACTCCCTCAAACTAAGTTCAAACCTAACCTAACCTGAAGCCTAACTGAAACCATAGACCAAACCCTAACCCTAGGCGGACACCTTAAGCTCAACCCCAAACCTAAAATGGCCCTCACGCTAACTCCAACCATAACAGTTACCCGAAAACTAAGAGTAGACCTAAACTTACTCCCTCAAACTAAGTTCAAACCTAACCTAACCTGAAGCCTGAATCAAACCATACACCTAACACTAACCCTAGGCGGACACCTTATGCTCAACCCCAACCCTAACCTGACCCTCACGCTAACTCCAACCGTAACACTGAACCGAAAACTAACAGTAACCCTAAACTTACTCCCTCAAACTAAGTTCAAACCTAACCTAACCTGAAGCCTAACTCAAACCACAGACCTAACCCTAACCCTAGGCGGACACCTTAAGCTCAACCCCAACCCTAACCTGACCCTCACGCTAACTCCAACCCTAACACTGAACCGAAAACTAACTGTAGCCCTAAACTTACTCCCTCAAACTAAGTTCAAACCTAACCTAAACTGAAGCCTAACTCAAACCATAGACCTAACCCTAACCCTAGGCGGATACATTAAGCTCAACCCCAAACCTAACCTGACCCTCACGCTAACTCCAACCCTAACACTGAACCGAAAACTAACTGTAGCCCTAAACTTACTCCCTCAAACTAAGTTCAAACCTAACCTACCTGAAGCCTTAATCAAATCATACACCTAACCCTAACCCTAGGCGGACACCTTAAGCTCAACCCCTACCCTAACCTGACCCTCACACTTACTCCAACCGTAACACTGAACCGAAAACTAACAGTAGCCCTAAACTTACTCCCTCAAACTAAATTCAAACCTAACCTAACCTGAAGCCTAACTCAAACCATAGACCTAACCCTAACCCTAGGCGGACACCTGAAGCTCAACCCCGACCATAACCTGACCCTCACGCTAACTCCAACCGAAACACTGAACCGAAAACTAACAGTAGCCCTAATCTTACTCCCTCAAACTAAGTTCAAACCTAACATAACCTGAAGCCTAAC
Source organism: Tupaia tana (assembly GCA_026018925.1). Lineage (NCBI taxonomy): Eukaryota > Metazoa > Chordata > Mammalia > Scandentia > Tupaiidae > Tupaia > Tupaia tana. The sequence goes on from JAKSZU010000071.1 coordinate 139,681, forward strand.
TCCAACCATAGACCTAACCCTAACCCTAGGCAGACACCTGAAGCTCAACCACAACCCTAACCTGACCCTGACGCTATCTCCAACCGTAACACTGAACCGAAAACTGACAATAGCCCTGAACTTACTCCCTCAAACTAAGTTCAAACCTAACCTAACCTGAAGCCTAACTCAAACCACAGACCTAACCCTAACCCTAGGCGGACACCTTAAGCTCAAACCCAACCCTAACCTGACCCTCACGCTAACTCCAACCCTAACACTGAACCGAAAACTAACAGTAGCCCTAAACTTACTCCCTCAAACTAAGTTCAAACCTAACCTAACCTGAAGCCTAACTCAAACCATAGACCTAACCCTAACCCTAGGCGAACACCTGAAGCTCAACCCCAACCCTAACCTGACCCTGACTCTTACTCCAACCGAAACACTGAACCGAAAACTAACAGTAGCCCTAAACTTAATCCCTCAAACTAAGTTCAAACCTAACCTAACCTGAAGCCTAACTGAAACCATAGACCAAACCCTAAAAAGAGGCGGACACCTTAAGCTCAACCCCAACCCTAAAATGGCCCTCACGCTAACTCCAACCATAACAGTTACGCGAAAACTAACAGTAGCCCTAAACTTACTCCCTCAAACTAAGTTCAAACCTAACCTAACCTGAAGCCTGAATCAAACCATACACCTAACCCTAACCCTAGGCGGACACCTTAAGCTCAACCCCAACCCTAACCTGACCCTCACGCTAACTCCAACCGAAACACTGAACCGAAAACTAACAGTAGCCCTAATCTTACTCCCTCAAACTAAGTTCAAACCTTACATAACCTGAAGCCTAACTCCAACCATAGACCTAACTCTAACCCTAGGCAGACACCTGAAACTCAACCCCAACCCTAACCTGACCCTGACGCTATCTCCAACCGTAACACTGAACCGAAAACTAACAATAGCCCTAAACTTACTCCCTCAAACTAAGTTCAAACCTAACCTAACCTGAAGCCTAACTCAAACCACAGACCTAACCCTAACCCTAGGCGGACACCTTAAGCTCAACCCCAACCCTAACCTGACCCTCACGCTAACTCCAACCCTAACACTGAACCGAAAACTAACAGTAGCCCTAAACTTACTCCCTCAAACTAAGTTCAAACCTAACCTAACCTGAAGCCTAACTCAAACCATACACCTAACCCTGACCCTAGGCGGACACCTTAAGCTCAACCCCAACCCTAACCTGACCCTCACGCTAACTCCAACCGTAACACTGAACTGAAACCTAACAGTAGCCCTTAACTTACTCCCTCAAACTAATTTCGAACCTAACCTAACCTGAAGCCTAACTCAAATCATAGACCTAACCCTAACCCTAGGCGGACACCTGAAGCTCAACCCCAACCCTAACCTGACCCTGACGCTATCTCCGACCGTAACACTGAACCGAAAACTAACAGTAGCCCTAAACTTACTCCCTCAAACTAAGTTCAAACCTAACCTAACCTGAAGCCTAAATCAAACCATACACCTAACCCTAACCCTAGGCGGACACCTTAAGCTCAACCCCAACCCTAACCTGACCCTCACGCTAACTCCAACCGTAACACTGAACCGAAAAGTAACAGTAACCCTAAACTTACTCCCTCAAACTAAGTTCAAACCTAACCTAACCTGAAGCCTAACTCAAACCATAGACCTAACCCTAACCCTAGGCGGATACATTAAGCTCAACCCCAACCCTAACCTGGCCCTGACGCTAACTCCAACCATAACAGTTACCTGAAAACTAACTGTAGCCCTAAACTTACTTCCTCAAACTAAGTTCAAACCTAACCTACCTGAAGCCTTAATCAAATCATTCATCTAACCCTAACCCTAGGAGGACACCTTAAGCTCAACCCCTACCCTAACCTGACCCTCACACTTACTCCAACCGGAACACTGAACCGAAAACTAACAGTAGCCCTAAACTTACTCCCTCAAACTAAGTTCAAACCTAACCTAACCTGAAGCCTAACTCAAACCATAGACCTAACCCTAACCCTAGGCGGACACCTGAAGCTCAACCCCTAACCTAACCTGACCCTCACGCTAACTCCAACCGAAACACTGAACCGAAAAGTAACAGTAGCCCTAATCTTACTCCCTCAAACTAAGTTCAAACCTTACATAACCTGAGGCCTAACTCCAACCATAGACCTAACCCTAACCCTAGGCAGACACCTGAAGCTCAACCCCAACCCTAACCTGACCCTGACGCTATCTCCAACCGTAACACTGAACCGAAAACTAACAATAGCCCTAAACTTACTCCCTCAAACTAAGTTCAAACTTAACCTAACCTGAAGCCTAACTCAAATCATAGACCTAACCCTAACCCTAGGCGGACACCTGAAGCTCAACCCCAACCCTAACCTGACCCTGACGCTATCTCCGACCGTAACACTGAACCGAAAACTAACAGTAGCCCTAAACTTACTCCCTCAAACTAAGTTCAAACCTAACCTAACCTGAAGCCTGAATCAAACCATACACCTAACCCTAACCCTAGGCGGACACCTTAAGCTCAACGCCAACCCTACCCTGGCCCTGACGCTATCTCCAACCATAACAGTTACCCGAAAACTAACAGTAGCCCTAAACTTACTCGCTCAAACTAAGTTCAAACCTAACCTAACCTGAAGCCTAACTCAAACCATAGACCTAACCCTAAGCCTAGGTGGACACCTGAAGCTCAACCCCAAACCTAACCTGACCCTGACGCTATCTCCAACCGTAACACTGAACCGAAAACTAACAGTAGCCCTAAACTTACTCCCTCAAACTAAGTTCAAACCTAACCTAACCTGAAGCCTAAATCAAACCATACACCTAACCCTAACCCTAGGCGGACACCTTAAGCTCAACCCCAACCCTAACCTGACCCTGACTCTTACTCCAACCTTAACACTGAACCGAAAACTAACAGTAGCCCTAAACTTACTCCCTCAAACTAAGTTCAAACCTAACCTAACCTGAAGCCTAACTGAAAACATAGACCAAACCCTAACCCTAGGCGGACACCTTAAGCTCAACCCCAAACCTAAAATGGCCCTCACGCTAACTCCAACCATAACAGTTACCCGAAAACTAACAGTCGCCCTAAACTTACTCGCTCAAACTAAGTTCAAACCTAACCTAACCTGAAGCCTAACTCAAACCATAGACCTAACCCTAAGCCTAGGTGGACACCTGAAGCTCAACCCCAACCCTAACCTGACCCTGACGCTATCTCCAACCGTAACACTGAACCGAAAACTAACAGTAGCCCTAAACTTACTCCCTCAAACTAAGTTCAAACCTAACCTAACCTGAAGCCTAACTCAAACTATAGACCTAACCCTAACCCTAGGTGGACACCTTAAGCTCAACGCCAACACTAACCTGGCCCTGACGCTAACTCCAACCATAACAGTTACCCGAAAACTAACAGTCGCCCAAAAACTTACTCCCTCAAACTAAGTTCAAACCTAACCTAACCTGAAGCCTAAATCAAACCATACACCTAACCCTAACCCTAGGTGGACACCTTAAGCTCAACCCCAAACCTAACCTGACCCTCACGCTAAATCAAACCGTAACACTGAACCGAAAACTAACATTAGCCCTAAACTTACTCCCTCAAACTAATTTCAAACCTAACCTATCCTGAAGCCTAACTCAAACCATAGACCTAACCCTAACCCTAGGCAGATACCTGAAGCTCAACCCCAACCCTAACCTGACCCTGACGCTATCTCCAACCGTAACACTGAACCGAAAACTAACAATATCCCTAAACTTACTCCCTCAAACTAAGTTCAAACCTAACCTAACCTGAAGCATAAATCAAACCATACCCCTAACCCTAACCCTAGGCGGACACCTTAAGCTCAACCCCAACCCTAACCTGACCCTACCTCTTACTCCAACCTTAACACTGAACCGAAAACTAACAGTAGCCCTAAACTTACTCCCTCAAACTAAGTTCAAACCTAACCTAACCTGAAGCCTAACTGAAACCATAGACCAAACCCTAACCTAAGCGGACACCTTAAGCTCAACCCCAAAACTAAAATGGCCCTCACGCTAACTCCAACCATAACAGTTACCCGAAAACTTACAGTAGCCCTAAACTTACTCCCTCAAACTAAGTTCAAACCTAACCTAACCTGAAGCCTGAATCAAACCATACACCTAACCCTAACCCTAGGCGGACACCTTAAGCTCAACCACAACCCTAACCTGACCCTCACGCTAACTCCAACCGTAACACTGAACCGAAAACTAACAGTAACCCTAAACTTACTCCCTCAAACTAAGTTCAAACCTAACCTAACCTGAAGCCTAACTCAAACCATAGACCTAACCCTAACCCTAGGCGGACACCTGAAGCTCAAACCCTACCCTAACCTGACCCTCACGCTAACTCCAACCGAAACACTGAACCGAAAACTAACAGTAGCCCTAATCTTACTCCCTCAAACTAAGTTCAAACCTTACATAACCTGAAGCCTAACTCCAACCATAGACCTAACCCTAACCCTAGGCAGACACCTGAAACTCAACCCCAACCCTAACCTGACCCTGACGCTATCTCAAACCGTAACACTGAACCGAAAACTGACAAAAGCCCTGAACTTACTCCCTCAAACTAAGTTCAAACCTAACCTAACCTGAAGCCTAACTCAAACCATAGACCTAACCCTAACCCTAGGCGGACACCTTAAGCTCAAACCCAACCCTAACCTGACCCTCACGCTAACTCCAACCCTAACACTGAACCGAAAACTAACAGTAGCCCTAAACTTACTCCCTCAAACTAAGTTCAAACCTAACCTAACCTGAAGCCTAACTCAAACCATAGACTTAACCCTAACCCTAGGCGGACACCTGAAGCTCAACCCCAACCCTAACCTGACCCTGACTCTTACTCCAACCGTAACACTGAACCGAAAACTAACAGTAGCCCTAAACTTACTCCCTCAAACTAAGTTCAAACCTAACCTAACCTGAAGCCTAACTGAAACCATAGACCAAACCCTAACCCTAGGCGGACACCTTAAGCTCAACCCCAACCCTAAAATGGCCCTCACGCTAACTCCAACCATAACAGTTACGCGAAAACTAAGAGTAGCCCTAAACTTACTCCCTCAAACTAAGTTCAAACCTAACCTAACCTGAAGCCTGAATCAAACCATACACCTAACCCTAACCCTAGGCGGACACCTTAAGCTCAACCCCAACCCTAACCTGACCCTCACGCTAACTCCAACCGTAACACTGAACCGAAAACTAACAGTAACCCTAAACTTACTCCCTCAAACTAAGTTCAAACCTAACCTAACCTGAAGCCTAACTCAAACCATAGACCTAACCCTAACCCTAGGCGGACACCTGAAGCTCAACCCCTACCCTAACCTGACCCTCATGCTAACTCCAACCGAAACACTGAACCGAAAACTAACAGTAGCCCTAATCTTACTCCCTCAAACTAAGTTCAAACCTAACATAACCTGAAGCCTAACTCAAACCATAGACCTAACCCTAACCCTAGGCGGACACCTGAAGCTCAACCCCAACCCTAACCTGACCCTGACGCTATCTCCAACCGTAACACTGAACCGAAAACTAACAATAGCCCAAAACTTACTCCCTCAAACTAAGTTCAAACCTAACCTAACCTGAAGCCTAATTCAAACCACAGACCTAACCCTAACCCTAGGCGGACACCTTAAGCTCAACCCCAACCCTAACCTGACCCTCACGCTAACTCCAACCGAAACACTGAACCGAAATATAACAGTAGCCCTAATCTTACTCCCTCAAACTAAGTTCAAACCTAACATAACCTGAAGCCTAACTCCAACCATAGACGTAACCCTAACCCTAGGCTGACACCTGAAGCTCAACCCCAACCCTAACCTGACCCTGACGCTATCTCCAACCGTAACACTGAACCGAAAACTAACAGTAGCCCTAAACTTACTCCCTCAAACTAAGTTCAAACCTAACCTAACCTGAAGCCTAACTCAAACCATAGACCTAACCCTAAGCCTAGGGGGACACCTGAAGCTCAACCCCAACCCTAACCTGACCCTGACGCTATCTCCAACCATAACAGTTACCCGAAAACTAACAGTCGCCCTAAACATACTCCCTCAAACTAAGTTCAAACCTAACCTAACCTGAAGCCTAAATCAAACCATACACCTAACCCTAACCCTAGGTGGACACCTTAAGCTCAACCCCAAACCTAACCTGACCCTCACGCTAACTCAAACCGTAACACTGAACCGAAAACTAACATTAGCCCTAAACTTACTCCCTCAAACTAATTTCGAACCTAACCTAACCTGAAGCCTATCTCAAACCATAGACCTAACCCTAACCCTAGGCAGATACCTGAAGCTCAACCCCAACCCTAACCTGACCCTGACGCTATCTCCAACCGTAACACTGAACCGAAAACTAACAATATCCCTAAACTTACTCCCTCAAACTAAGTTCAAACCTAACCTAACCTGAAGCATAAATCAAACCATACACCTAACCCTAACCCTAGGCGGACACCTTAAGCTCAACCCCAACCCTAACCTGACCCTACCTCTTACTCCAACCGTAACACTGAACCGAAAACTAACAGTAGCCCTAAAGTTACTCCCTCAAACTAAGTTCAAACCTAACCTAACCTGAAGCCTAACTGAAACCATAGACCAAACCCTAACCCTAGGTGGACACCTTAAGCTCAACCCCAAAACTAAAATGGCCCTCACGCTAACTCCAACCATAACAGTTACCCGAAAACTAACAGTAGCCCTAAACTTACTCCCTCAAACTAAGTTCAAACCTAACCTAACCTGAAGGCTGAATCAAACCATACACCTAACCCTAACCCTAGGCGGACACCTTAAGCTCAACCCCAACCCTAACCTGACCCTCACGCTAACTCCAACCGTAACACTGAACCGAAAACTAACAGTAACCCTAAACTTACTCCCTCAAACTAAGTTCAAACCTAACCTAACCTGAAGCCTAACTCAAACCATAGACCTAACCCTAACCCTAGGCGGACACCTTAAGCTCAACCCCTACCCTAACCTGACCCTCATGCTAACTGCAACCGAAACACTGAACCGAAATCTAACAGTAGCCCTAATCTTACTCCCTCAAACTAAGTTCAAACCTAACATAACCTGAAGCCTAACTCCAACCATAGACGTAACCCTAACCCTAGGCTGACACCTGAAGCTCAACCCCAACCCTAACCTGACCCTGACGCTATCTCCAACCGTAACACTGAACCGAAAACTAACAGTAGCCCTAAACTTACTCCCTCAAACTAAGTTCAAACCTAACCTAACCTGAAGCCTAACTCAAACCATAGACCTAACCCTAAGCCTAGGCGGACACCTTAAGCTCAACCCCAACCCTAACCTGACCCTACCTCTTACTCCAACCGTAACACTGAACCGAAAACTAACAGTAGCCCTAAACTTACTCCCTCAAACTAAGTTCAAACCTAACCTAACCTGAAACCTAACTGAAACCATAGACCAAACCCTAACCCTAGGTGGACACCTTAAGCTCAACCCCAAAACTAAAATGGCCCTCACGCTAACTCCAACCATAACAGTTACCCGAAAACTAACAGTAGCCCTAAACTTACTCCCTCAAACTAAGTTCAAACCTAACCTAACCTGAAGCCTGAATCAAACCATACACCTAACCCTAACCCTAGGCGGACACCTTAAGCTCAACCCCAACCCTAACCTGACCCTCACGCTAACTCCAACCGTAACACTGAACCGAAAACTAACAGTAACCCTAAACTTACTCCCTCAAACTAAGTTCAAACCTAACCTAACCTGAAGCCTAACTCAAACCATAGACCTAATCCTAACCCTAGGCGGACACCTGAAGCTCAACCCCTACCCTAACCTGACCCTCACGCTAACTCCAACCGAAACACTGAACCGAAAACTAACAGTAGCCCTAATCTTACTCCCTCAAACTAAGTTCAAACCTTACATAACCTGAAGCCTAACTCCAACCATAGACCTAACCCTAACCCTAGGCAGACACCTGAAACTCAACCCCAACCCTAACCTGACCCTGACGCTATCTCCAACCGTAACACTGAACCGAAAACTGACAATAGCCCTGAACTTACTCCCTCAAACTAAGTTCAAACCTAACCTAACCTGAAGCCTAACTCAAACCACAGACCTAACCCTAACCCTAGGCGGACACCTTAAGCTCAAACCCAACCCTAACCTGACCCTCACGCTAACTCCAACCCTAACACTGAACCGAAAACTAACAGTAGCCCTAAACTTACTCCCTCAAACTAAGTTCAAACCTAACCTAACCTGAAGCCTAACTCAAACCATAGACTTAACCCTAACCCTAGGCGGACACCTGAAGCTCAACCCCAACCCTAACCTGACCCTGACTCTTACTCCAACCGTAACACTGAACCGAAAACTAACAGTAGCCCTAAACTTACTCCCTCAAACTAAGTTCAAACCTAACCTAACCTGAAGCCTAACTGAAACCATAGACCAAACCCTAACCCTAGGCGGACACCTTAAGCTCAACCCCAACCCTAAAATGGCCCTCACGCTAACTCCAACCATAACAGTTACGCGAAAACTAACAGTAGCCCTAAACTTACTCCCTCAAACTAAGTTCAAACCTAACCTAACTTGAAGCCTGAATCAAACCATACACCTAACCCTAACCCTAGGCGGACACCTTAAGCTCAACCCCAACCCTAACCTGACCCTCACGCTAACTCCAACCGTAACACTGAACCGAAAACTAACAGTAACCCTAAACTTACTCCCTCAAACTAAGTTCAAACCTAACCTAACCTGAAGCCTAACTCAAACCATAGACCTAACCCTAACCCTAGGCGGACACCTGAAGCTCAACCCCTACCCTAACCTGACCCTCATGCTAACTCCAACCGAAACACTGAACCGAAAACTAACAGTAGCCCTAATCTTACTCCCTCAAACTAAGTTCAAACCTAACATAACCTGAAGCCTAACTCAAACCATAGACCTAACCCTAACCCTAGGCAGACACCTGAAGCTCAACCCCAACCCTAACCTGACCCTGACGCTATCTCCAACCGTAACACTGAACCGAAAACTAACAATAGCCCAAAACTTACTCCCTCAAACTAAGTTCAAACCTAACCTAACCTGAAGCCTAACTCAAACCACAGACCTAACCCTAACCCTAGGCGGACACCTTAAGCTCAACCCCAACCCTAACCTGACCCTCACGCTAACTCCAACCCTAACACTGAACCGAAAACTAACAGTAGCCCTAAACTTACTCCCTCAAACTAAGTTCAAACCTAACCTAAACTGAAGCCTAACTCAAACCATAGACCTAACCCTAACCCTAGGCGGATACATTAAGCTCAACCCCAACCCTAACCTGACCCTCACGCTAACTCCAACCCTAACACTGAACCGAAAACTAACTGTTGCCCTAAACTTACTCCCTCAAACTAAGTTCAAACCTATCCTACCTGAAGACTTAATCAAATCATACACCTAACCCTAACCCTAGGCGGACACCTTAAGCTCAACACCTACCCTAACCTGACCCTCACACTTACTCCAACCGTAACACTGAACCGAAAAATTACAGTAGCCCTAAACTTACTCCCTCAAACTAATTTCAAACCTAACCTAACCTGAAGCCTAACTCAAACCATAGACTTAACCCTAATCCTAGGCGGACACCTGAAGCTCAACCCCAACCCTAACCTGACCCTGACTCTTACTCCAACCGTAACACTGAACCGAAAACTAACAGTAGCCCTAAACTTACTCCCTCAAACTAAGTTCAAACCTAACCTAACCTGAAGCCTAACTGAAACCATAGACCAAACCCTAACCCTAGGCGGACACCTTAAGCTCAACCCCAACCCTAAAATGGCCCTCACGCTAACTCCAACCATAACAGTTACGCGAAAACTAACAGTAGCCCTAAACTTACTCCCTCAAACTAAGTTCAAACCTAACCTACCTGAAGCCTTAATCAAATCATACACCTAACCCTAACCCTAGGCGGACACTTTAAGCTCAACCCCAACCCTAACCTGACCATCACGCTAACTCCAACCGTAACACTGAACCGAAAACTAACAGTAACCCTAAACTTACTCCCTCAAACTAAGTTCAAACCTAACCTAACCTGAAGCCTAACTCAAACCATAGACCTAACCCTAACCCTAGGCGGACACCTGAAGCTCAACCCCTACCCTAACCTGACCCTCACGCTAACTCCTACCGTAACACTGAACCGAAAACTAACAGTAACCCTAAACTTACTCCCTCAAACTAAGTTCAAACCTAACCTAACCTGAAGCCTAACTCAAACCATAGACCTAACCCTTACCCGAGGCGGACACCTGAAGCTCAACCCCTACCCTAACCTGACCCTCACGCTAACTCCAACCGAAACACTGAACCGAAATCTAACAGTAGCCCTAATCTTACTCCCTCAAACTAAGTTCAAACCTAACATAACCTGAAGCCTAACTCCAACCATAGACCTAACCCTAACCCTAGGCTGACACCTGAAGCTCAACCCCAACCCTAACCTGACCCTGACGCTATCTCCAACCGTAACACTGAACCGAAAACTAACAGTAGCCCTAAACTTACTCCCTCAAACTAAGTTCAAACCTAACCTAACCTGAAGCCTAACTCAAACTATAGACCTAACCCTAAGCCTAGGCGGACACCTGAAGCTCAACCCCAACCCTAACCTGACCCTGACGCTATCTCCAACCGTAACACTGAACTGAAAACTAACAGTAGCCCTAAACTTACTCCCTCAAACTAAGTTCAAACCTAACCTAACCTGAAGCCTAACTGAAACCATAGACCAAACCCTAACCCTAGGCGGACACCTTAAGCTCAACCCCAACCCTAAAATGGCCCTCACGCTAACTCCAACCATAACAGTTACGCGAAAACTAACAGTAGCCCTAAACTTACTCCCTCAAACTAAGTTCAAACCTAACCTAACCTGAAGCCTGAATCAAACCATACACCTAACCCTAACCCTAGGCGGACACCTTAAGCTCAACCCCAACCCTAACCTGACCCTCACGCTAACTCCAACCGTAACACTGAACCGAAAATTAACAGTAACCCTAAACTTACTCCCTCAAACTAAGTTCAAACCTAACCTAACCTGAAGCCTAACTCAAACCATAGACCTAACCCTAACCCTAGGCAGACACCTGAAGCTCAACCCCAACCCTAACCTGACCCTGACGTTATCTCCAACCGTAACACTGAACCGAAAACTAACAATAGCCCAAAACTTACTCCCTCAAACTAAGTTCAAACATAACCTAACCTGAAGCCTAACTCAAACCACAGACCTAACCCTAACCCTAGGCGGATACATTAAGCTCAACCCCAACCCTAACCTGGCCCTGACGCTAACTCCAACCATAACAGTTACCCGAAAACTAACTGTAGCCCTAAACTTACTCCCTCTAACTAAGTTCAAACCTAACCTACCTGAAGCCTTAATCAAATCATACACCTAACCCTAACCCTAGGCGGACACCTTAAACTCAACCCCTACCCTAACCTGACCCTCACACTTACTCCAACCGTAACACTGAGCCGAAAACTAACATTAGCCCTAAACTTACTCCCTCAAACTAATTTCAAACCTAACCTAACCTGAAGCCTAACTCTAACCATAGACCTAACCCTAACCCTAGGCGGACACCTGAAGCTCAACCCCTACCTTAACCTGACCCTCACGCTAACTCCAACCGAAACACTGAACCGAAAACTAACAGTAGCCCTAATCTTACTCCCTCAAACTAAGTTCAAACCTAACATAACCTGAAGCCTAACTCCAACCATAGACCTAACCCTAACCCTAGGCGGACACCTGAAGCTCAACCCCTACCCTAACCTGACCCTCACGCTAACTCCAACCGAAACACTGAACCGAAAACTAACAGTAGCCCTAATCTTACTCCCTCAAACTAAGTTCAAACCTAACATAACCTGAAGCCTAACTCCAACCATAGACCTAACCCTAACCCTAGGCAGACACCTGAAGCTGAACCCCAACCCTATCCTGACCCTGACGCTATCTCCAACCGTAACACTGAACCGAAAACTGACAATAGCCCTAAACTTACTCCCTCAAACTAAGTTCAAACCTAACCTAACCTGAAGCCTAACTGAAACCACAGACCTAACCCTAACCCTAGGCGGACACCTTAAGCTCAAACCCAACCCTAACCTGACCCTCACGCTAACTCCAACCCTAACACTGAACCGAAAACTTACAGTAGCCCTAAACTTACTCCCTCAAACTAAGTTCAAACCTAAACTAACCTGAAGCCTAACTCAAACCATAGACCTAACCCTAACCCTAGGTGAACACCTGAAGCTCAACCCCAACCCTAACCTGACCCTGACTCTTACTCCAACCGTAACACTGAACCGAAAACTAACAGTAGCCCTAAACTTACTCCCTCAAACTAAGTTCAAACCTAACCTAACCTGAAGCCTAACTCAAACCATAGACCTAACCCTAACCCTAGGCGGATACATTAAGCTCAACCCCAACCCTAACCGGGCCCTGACGCTACCTCCAACCATAACAGTTACCCGAAAACTAACTGTAGCCCTAAACTTACTCCCTCTAACTAAGTTCAAACCTAACCTACCTGAAGCCTTAATCAAATCATACACCTAACCCTAACCATAGGCGGACACCTTAAACTCAACCCCTACCCTAACCTGACCCTCACACTTACTCCAACCGTAACACTGAACCGAAAACTAACAGTAGCCCTAAACTTACTCCCTCAAACTAATTTCAAACCTAACCTAACCTGAAGCCTAACTCTAACAATAGACCTAACCCTAACCCTAGGCGGACACCTGAAGCTCAACCCCAACCCTAACCTGACCCTGACGCTATCTCCAACTGTAACACTGAACCGAAAACTAACAGTAGCCCTAAACTTACTCCCTCAAACTAAGTTCAAACCTAACCTAACCTGAAGCCTAAATCAAACCATACACCTAACCCTAACCCTAGGCGGACACCTTAAGCTCAACCCCAACCCTAACCTGACCCTCACGCTAACTCCAACCGTAACACTGAACCGAAAACTAACAGTAACCCTAAACTTACTCCCTCAAACTAAGTTCAAACCTAACCTAACCTGAAGCCTAACTCAAACCATAGACCTAACCCTAACCCTAGGCGGACACCTGAAGCTCAACCCCTACCCTAACCTGACCCTCACGCTAACTCCAACCGAAACACTGAACCGAAAACTAACAGTAGCCCTAATCTTACTCCCTCAAACTAAGTTCAAACCTAACATAACCTGAAGCCTAACTCCAACCATAGACCTAACCCTAACCCTATGCAGACACCTAAAGCTCAACCCCAACCCTAACCTGACCCTGACGCTATCTCCAACCGTAACACTGAACCGAAAACTGACAATAGCCCTGAACTTACTCCCTCAAACTAAGTTCAAACCTAACCTAACCTGAAGCCTAACTCAAACCACAGACCTAACCCTAACCCTAGGCGGACACCTTAAGCTCAAACCCAACCCTAACCTGACCCTCACGCTAACTCCAACCCTAACACTGAACCGAAAACTAACAGTAGCCCTAAACTTACTCCCTCAAACTAAGTTCAAACCTAACCTAACCTGAAGCCTAAATCAAACCATACACCTAACCCTAACCCTAGGTGGACACCTTAAGCTCAACCCCAACCCTAACCTGACCCTCACGCTAACTCCAACCGTAACACTGAACCGAAAACTAACAGTAACCCTAAACTTACTCCCTCAAACTAAGTTCAAACCTAACCTAACCTGAAGCCTAACTCAAACCATAGACCTAACCCTAACCCTAGGCGGATACATTAAGCTCAATCCCAACCCTAACCTGGCCCTGACGCTAACTCCAACCATAACAGTTACCCGAAAACTAACTGTAGCCCTAAACTTACTCCCTCTAACTAAGTTCAAACCTAACCTACCTGAAGCCTTAATCAAATCATACACCTAACCCTAACCCTAGGCGGACACCTTAAACTCAACCCCTACCCTAACCTGACCCTCACACTTACTCCAACCGTAACACTGAACCGAAAACTAACAGTAGCCCTAAACTTACTCCCTCAAACTAATTTCAAACCTAACCTAACCTGAAGCCTAACTCTAACCATAGACCTAACCCTAACCCTAGGCGGACACCTGAAGCTCAACCCCTACCCTAACCTGACCCTCACGCTAACTCCAAACGAAACACTGAACCGAAAACTAACAGTAGCCCTAATCTTACTCCCTCAAACTAAGTTCAAACCTAACATAACCTGAAGCCTAACTCCAACCATAGACCTAACCCTAACCCCAGGCGGACACCTGAAGCTCAACCCCTACCCTAACCTGACCCTCACGCTAACTCCAACTGAAACACTGAACCGAAAACTAACAGTAGCCCTAATCATACTCCCTCAAACTAAGTTCAAACCTAACATAACCTGAAGCCTAACTCCAACCATAGACCTAACCCTAACCCTAGGCAGACACCTGAAGCTCAACCCCATCCCTAACCTGACCCTGACGCTATCTCCAACCGTAACACTGAACCGAAAACTGACAATAGCCCTAAACTTACTCCCTCAAACTAAGTTCAAACCTAACCTAACCTGAAGCCTAACTGAAACCACAGACCTAACCCTAACCCTAGGCGGACACCTTAAGCTCAAACCAAACCCAAACCTGACCCTCACGCTAACTCCAACCGGAACACTGAACCGAAATCTAACAGTAGCCCTAATCTTACTCCCTCAAACTAAGTTCAAACCTAACATAACCTGAAGCCTAACTCCAACCATAGACCTAACCCTAACCCTAGGCTGACACCTGAAGCTCAACCCCAACCCTAACCTGACCCTGACGCTATCTCCAACCGTAACACTGAACCGAAAACTAACAGTAGCCCTAAACTTACTCCCTCAAACTAAGTTCAAACCTAACCTAACCTGAAGCCTAACTCAAACCATAGACCTAACCCTAAGCCTAGGCGGACACCTGAAGCTCAACCCCAAACCTAACCTGACCCTGACGCTATCTCCAACCGTAACACTGAACCGAAAACTAACAGTAGCCCTAAACTTACTCCCTCAAACTAAGTTCAAACCTAACCTAACCTGAAGCCTAACTCAAACCATAGACCTAACCCTAACCCTAGGTGGACACCTTAAGCTCAACGCCAACCCTAACCTGGCCCTGACGCTAACTGCAACCATAACAGTTACCCGAAAACTAACAGTCGCCCTAAACTTACTCCCTCAAACTAAGTTCAAACCTAACCTAACCTGATGCCTAAATCAAACCATACACCTAACCCTAACCATAGGTGGACACCTTAAGCTCAACCCCAAACCTAACCTGACCCTCACGCTAACTCTACCGTAACACTGAACCGAAAACTAACATTAGCCCTAAACTTACTCCCTCAAACTAATTTCGAACCTAACCTAACCTGAAGCCTAACTCAAACCATAGACCTAACCCTAACCCTAGGCAGATACCTGAAGCTCAACCCCAACCCTAAACTGACCCTGACGCTATCTCCGACCGTAACACTGAACCAAAAACTAACAGTAGCCCTAAACTTACTCCCTCAAACTAAGTTCAAACCTAACCTAACCTGAAGCCTAACTGAAACCATAGACCAAACCCTAACCCTAGGCGGACACCTTAAGCTCAACCCCAACCCTAAAATGACCCTCACGCTAACTCCAACCATAACAGTTACGCGAAAACTAACAGTAGCCCTAAACTTACTCCCTCAAACTAAGTTCAAACCTAACATAACCTGAAGCCTAACTCCAACCATAGACCTAACCCTAACCCTAGGCAGACACCTGAAGCTCAACCCCAACCCTAACCTGACCCTGACGCTATCTCCAACCGTAACACTGAACCGAGAACTAACAATAGCCCTAAACTTACTCCCTCAAACTAAGTTCAAACCTAACCTAACCTGAAGCCTAACTCAAACCACAGACCTAACCCTAACCCTAGGCGGACACCTTAAGCTCAAACCCAACCCTAACCTGACCCTCACGCTAACTCCAACCCTAACACTGAACCGAAAACTAACAGTAGCCCTAAACTTACTCCCTCAAACTAAGTTCAAACCTAACCTAACCTGAAGCCTAAATCAAACCATACACCTAACCCTAACCCTAGGCGGACACCTTAAGCTCAACCCCAACCCTAACCTGACCCTCACGCTAACTCCAACCGTAACACTGAACCGAAAACTAACAGTAACCCTAAACTTACTCCCGCAAACTAAGTTCAAACGTAACCTAACCTGAAGCCTAACTCAAACCATAGACCTAACCCTAACCCTAGGCGAATACATTAAGCTCAACCCCAACCCTAACCTGGCCCTGACGCTAACTCCAACCATAACAGTTACCCGAAAACTAACTGTAGCCCTAAACTTACTCCCTCAAACTAAGTTCAAACCTAACCTACCTGAAGCCTTAATCAAATCATACACCTAACTCTACCCCTAGGCGGACACCTTAAACTCAACCCCTACCCTAACCTGACCCTCACACTTACTCCAACCGTAACACTGAACCGAAAACTAAGAGTAGCCCTAAACTTACTCCCTCAAACTAATTTCAAACCTAACCTAACCTGAAGCCTAACTCTAACCATAGACCTAACCCTAACCCTAGGTGGACACCTGAAGCTCAACCCCAACCCTAACCTGACCCTGACGCTATCTCCAACCGTAACACTGAACCGAAAACTAACAGTAGCCCTAAACTTACTCCCTCAAACTAAGTTCAAACCTAACCTAACCTGAAGCCTAAATCAAACCATACACCTAACCCTAACCCTAGGCGGACACCTTAAGCTCAACCCCAACCCTAACCTGAAGCTCACGCTAACTCCAACCGTAACACTGAACCGAAAACTAACAGTAACCCTAAACTTACTCCCTCAAACTAAGTTCAAACCTAACCTAACCTGAAGCCTAACTCAAACCATAGACCTAACCCTAACCCTAGGCGGATACATTAAGCTCAACCCCAACCCTAACCTGGCCCTGACGCTAACTCCAATCATAACAGTTACCCGAAAACTAACTGTAGCCCTAAACTTACTCCCTCTAACTAAGTTCAAACCTAACCTACCTGAAGCCTTAATCAAATCATACACCTAACCCTAACCCTAGGCGGACACCTTAAACTCAACCCCTACCCTAACCTGACCCTCACACTTACTCCAACCGTAACACTGAACCGAAAACTAACAGTAGCCCTAAACTTACACCCTCAAACTAATTTCAAACCTAACCTAACCTGAAGCCTAACTCTAACCATAGACCTAACCCTAACCCTAGGTGGACACCTGAAGCTCAACCCCTACCCTAACCTGACCCTCACGCTAACTCCAACCGAAACACTGAACCGAAAACTAACAGTAGCCCTAATCTTACTCCCTCAAACTAAGTTCAAACCTAACATAACCTGAAGCCTAACTCCAACCATAGACCTAACCCTAACCCTAGGCTGACACCTGAAGCTCAACCCCTACCCTAACCTGACCCTCACGCTAACTCCAACCGAAACACTGAACCGAAAACTAACAGTAGCCCTAATCTTACTCCCTCAAACTAAGTTCAAACCTAACCTAACCTGAAGCCTAACACAAACCATATACCTAACCCTAACCCTAGGCGGACACCTGAAGCTCAACCCCTACCCTGACCTGACCCTCATGCTAACTCCAACCGAAACACTGAACCGAAAACTAACAGTAGCCCTAAACTTACTCCCTCAAACTAAGTTCAAACCTTACATAACCTGAAGCCTAACTCCAACCATAGACCTTACCCTAACCCTAGGCAGACACCTGAAGCTCAACCCCAACCCTAACCTGACCCTGACGCTATCTCCAACCGTAACACTGAACCGAAAAATAACAAAAGCCCTACACTTACTCCCTCAAACTAAGTTCAAACCTAACCTAACCTGAAGCCTAACTCAAAGCACAGACCTAACCCTAACCCTAGGCGGACACCTTAAGCTCAACCCCAACCCTAACCTGACCCTCACGCTAACTCCAACCCTAACACTGAACCGAAAACTAACAGTAGCCCTAAACTTACTCCCTCAAACTAAGTTCAAACCTAACCTAACCTGAAGCCTAACTCAAACCATACACCTAACCCTAACCCTAGGCGGACACCTGAAGCTCAACCCCTACCCTAACCTGACCCTCACGCTAACTCCAACCGAAACACTGAACCGAAATCTATCAGTAGCCCTAATCTTACTCCCTCAAACTAAGTTCAAACCTAACATAACCTGAAGCCTAACTCCAACCATAGACCTAACCCTAACCCTACGCAGACACCTGAAGCTCAACCCCAACCCTAACCTGACCCTGACGCTATCTCCAACCATAATACTGAACCGAAAACTAACAGTAGCCCTAAACTTACTCCCTCAAACTAATTTCGAACCTAACCTAACCTGAAGCCTAACTCAAACCATAGATCTAACCCTAACCCTAGGCGGATACCTGAAGCTCAACCCCAACCCTAACCTGACCCTGACGCTATCTCCGACCGTAACACTGAACCGAAAACTAACAGTAGCCCTAAACTTACTCCCTCAAACTAAGTTCAAACCTAACCTAACCTGAAGCCTAAGTCAAACCATACACCTAACCCTAACCCTAGGCGGACACCTTAAGCTCAACCCCAACCCTAACCTGACCCTCACGCTAACTCCAACCGTAACACTGAACCGAAAACTAACAGTAACCCTAAACTTACTCCCTCAAACTAAGTTCAAACCTAACCTAACCTGAAGCCTAACTCAAACCACAGACCTAACCCTAACCCTAGGCGGATACATTAAGCTCAACCCCAACCCTAACCTGGCCCTGACGCTAACTCCAACCATAACAGTTACCCGAAAACTAACTGTAGCCCTAAACTTACTCCCTCTAACTAAGTTCAAACCTAACCTACCTGAAGCCTTAATCAAATCATACACCTAAACCTAACCGTAGGCGGACACCTTAAACTCAACCCCTACCCTAACCTGACCCTCACACTTACTCCAACCGTAACACTGAACCGAAAACTAAGAGTAGCCCTAAACTTACTCCCTCAAACTAATTTCAAACCTAACCTAACCTGAAGCCTAACTCTAACCATAGACCTAACCCTAACCCTAGGCGGACACCTGAAGCTCAACCCCAACCCTAACCTGACCCTGACGCTATCTCCAACCGTAACACTGAACCGAAAACTAACAGTAGCCCTAAACTTACTCCCTCAAGCTAAGTTCAAACCTAACCTAACCTGAAGCCTAAATCAAACCGTACACCTAACCCTAACCCTAGGCGGACACCTTAAGCTCAACCCCAACCCTAACCTGACCCTCACGCTAACTCCAGCCGTAACACTGAACCGAAAACTAACAGTAGCCCTAAACTTACTCCCTCAAACTAATTTCGAACATAACCTAACCTGAAGCCTAACTCAAACCATAGACCTAACCTTAACCCTACGCAGACACCTGAAGCTCAACCCCAACCCTAACCTGACCCTGACGCTATCTACGACCGTAACACTGAACCGAAAACTAACAGTAGCCCTATACTTACTCCCTCAAACTAAGTTCAAACCTAACCTAACCTGAAGCCTAAATCAAACCATACACCTAACCCTAACCTTAGGCGGACACCTTAAGCTCAACCCCAACCCTAACCTGACCCTCACGCTAACTCCAACCGTAACACTGAACCGAAAACTAACAGTAACCCTAAACTTACTCCCTCAAACTAAGTTCAAACCAAACCTAACATGAAGCCTAACTCAAACGATAGACCTAACCCTAACCCTAGGCGGATACATTAAGCTCAACCCCAACCCTAACCTGGCACTGACGCTAACTCCAACCATAACAGTTACCCGAAAACTAACTGTAGCCCTAAACTTACTCCCTCAAACTAAGTTCAAACCTAACCTACCTGAAGCCTTAATCAAATCATACACCTAACCCTAACCCTAGGCGGACACCTTAAACTCAACCCCTACCCTAACCTGACCCTCACACTTACTCCAACCGTAACACTGAACCGAAAACTAACAGTAGCCCTAAACTTACTCCCTCAAACTAAGTTCAAACCTAAACAAACCTGAAGCCTATATCAAACCATACACCTAAACCTAGTCCTAGGCGGACACCTTAAGCTCAACCCCAACCCTAACCTTACCCTCACGCTGACTTCTACCGTAACACTGAACCGAAAACTAACAGTAACCCTAAACTTACTCCCTCAAACTAAGTTCAAACCTAACCTAACCTGAAGCCTAACTAAAACCATAGACCTAACCCTAACCCTAGGCGGACACCTGAAGCTCAACCCCTACCCTAACCTGACCCTCACGATAACTCCAACCCTAACACTGAACCGAAAACTAACAGTAGCCCTAAACTTACTCCCTCAAACTAAGTTCAAACCTAACATAACCTGAAGCCTAACTCCAACCATAGACCTAACCCTAACCCTAGGCGGACACCTTAAGCTCAACCCCAACCCTAACCTGACCCTGACTCTTACTCCAACCGAAACACTGAACCGAAAACTAACAGTAGCCCTAAATTTACTCCCTCAAACTAAGTTCAAACCTAACCTAACCTGAAGCCTAACTGAAACCATAGACCAAACCCTAAAAAGAGGCGGACACCTTAAGCTCAACCCCAACCCTAAAATGGCCCTCACGCTAACTCCAACCATAACAGTTACGCGAAAACTAACAGTAGCCCTAAACTTACTCCCTCAAACTAAGTTCAAACCTAACCTAACCTGAAGCCTGAATCAAACCATACACCTAACCCTAACCCTAGGCGGACACCTTAAGCTCAACCCCAACTCTAACCTGACCCTCACGCTAACTCCAACCGTAACACTGAACCGAAAACTAACAGTAACCCTAAACTTACTCCCTCAAACTAAGTTCAAACCTAACCTAACCTGAAGCCTAACTCAAACCATAGACCTAACCCTAACCCTAGGCGGACATCTGAAGCTCAACCCCTACCCTAACCTGACCCTCACGCTAACTCCAACCGAAACACTGAACAGAAATCTAACAGTAGCCCTAATCTTACTCCCTCAAACTAAGTTCAAACCTAACATAACCTGAAGCCTAACTCAAACCATAGACCTAACCCTAACCCTAGGCAGACACCTGAAGCTCAACCCCAACCCTAACCTGACCCTGACGCTATCTCCAACCGTAACACTGAACCGAAAACTAACAGTAGCCCTAAACTTACTCCCTCAAACTAAGTTCAAACCTAACCTAACCTGAAGCCTAACTCAAACCATAGACCTAACCCTAAGCCTAGGCGGACACCTGAAGCTCAACCCCAACCCTAACCTGACCCTGACGCTATCTCCAACCGTAACACTGAACCGAAAACTAAAAGTAGCCCTAAACTTACTCCCTCAAACTAAGTTCAAACCTAACCTAACCTGAAGATTAACTCAAACCATAGACCTAACCCTAACCCTAGGTGGACACCTTAAGCTCAACGCCAACCCTAACCTGGCCCTGATGCTAACTCCAACCATAACAGTTACCCGAAAACTAACAGTCGCCCTAAACTTACTCCCTCAAACTAAGTTCAAACCTAACCTAACCTGAAGCCTAAATCAAACCATACACCTAACCCTAACCCTAGGTGGACACCTAAAGCTCAACCCCAAACCTAACCTGACCCTCACGCTAACTCAAACCATAACACTGAACCGAAAACTAACATTAGCCCTAAACTTACTCCCTCAAACTAATTTCGAACCTAACCTAACCTGAAACCTAACTCAAACCATAGACCTAACCCTAACCCTAGGCGGATACCTGAAGCTCAACCCAAACCCTAACCTGACCCTGACGCTATCTCCGACCGTAACACTGAACCGAAAACTAACAGTAGCCCTAAACTTACTCCCTCCAACTAAGTTCAAACCTAACCTAACGTGAAGCCTAAATCAAACCATACACATAACCCTAACCCTAGGCTGACACCTTAAGCTCAACCCCAACCCTAACCTGACCCTCACGCTAACTCCAACCGTAACACTGAACCGAAAACTAACAGTAACCCTAAACTTACTCCCTCGAACTAAGTTCAAACCTAACCTAACCTGAAGCCTAACTGAAACCATAGACCTAACCCTAACCCTAGGCGGATACTTTAAGCTCAACCCCAACCCTAACCTGGCCCTGACGCTAACTCCAACCATAACAGTTACCCGAAAACTAACTGTAGCTCTAAACTTACTCCCTCTAACTAAGTTCAAACCTAACCTACCTGAAGCCTTAATCAAATCATAAACCTAACCCTAACCCTAGGCGGACACCTTAAACTCAACACCTACCCTAACCTGACCCTCACACTTACTCCAACCGTAACACTGAACCGAAAACTAAGAGTAGCCCTAAACTTACTCCCTCAAACTAATTTCGAACCTAACCTAACCTGAAGCCTAACTCAAACCATAGACCTAACCTTAACCCTACGCAGACACCTGAAGCTCAACCCCAACCCTAACCTGACCCTGACGCTATCTACGACCGTAACACTGAACCGAAAACTAACAGTAGCCCTATACTTACTCCCTCAAACTAAGTTCAAACCTAACCTAACCTGAAGCCTAAATCAAACCATACACCTAACCCTAACCTTAGGCGGACACCTTAAGCTCAACCCCAACCCTAACCTGACCCTCACGCTAACTCCAACCGTAACACTGAACCGAAAACTAACAGTAACCCTAAACTTACTCCCTCAAACTAAGTTCAAACCAAACCTAACATGAAGCCTAACTCAAACGATAGACCTAACCCTAACCCTAGGCGGATACATTAAGCTCAACCCCAACCCTAACCTGGCACTGACGCTAACTCCAACCATAACAGTTACCCGAAAACTAACTGTAGCCCTAAACTTACTCCCTCAAACTAAGTTCAAACCTAACCTACCTGAAGCCTTAATCAAATCATACACCTAACCCTAACCCTAGGCGGACACCTTAAACTCAACCCCTACCCTAACCTGACCCTCACACTTACTCCAACCGTAACACTGAACCGAAAACTAACAGTAGCCCTAAACTTACTCCCTCAAACTAAGTTCAAACCTAAACAAACCTGAAGCCTATATCAAACCATACACCTAAACCTAGTCCTAGGCGGACACCTTAAGCTCAACCCCAACCCTAACCTTACCCTCACGCTGACTTCTACCGTAACACTGAACCGAAAACTAACAGTAACCCTAAACTTACTCCCTCAAACTAAGTTCAAACCTAACCTAACCTGAAGCCTAACTAAAACCATAGACCTAACCCTAACCCTAGGCGGACACCTGAAGCTCAACCCCTACCCTAACCTGACCCTCACGCTAACTCCAACCGAAACACTGAACCGAAAACTAACAGTAGCCCTAATCTTTCTCCCTCAAACTAAGTTCAAACCTAACATAACCTGAAGCCTAACTCCAACCATAGACCTAACCCTAACCCTAGGCAGACACCTGAAGCTCAACCTCAACCCTAACCTGACCCTGACGCTATCTCCAACCGTAACACTGAACCGAAAACTGACAATAGCCCTAAACTTACTCCCTCAAACTAAGTTCAAACCTAACCTAACCTGAAGCCTAACTCAAACCACAGACCTAACCCTAACCCTAGGCGGACACCTTAAGCTCAAACCCAACCCTAACCTGACCCTCACGCTAACTCCAACCCTAACACTGAACCGAAAACTAACAGTAGCCCTAAACTTACTCCCTCAAACTAAGTTCAAACCTAACCTAACCTGAAGCCTAACTCAAACCATAGACCTAACCCTAACCCTAGGCGAACACCTGAAGCTCAACCCCAACCCTAACCTGACCCTGACTCTTACTCCAACCGAAACACTGAACCGAAAACTAACAGTAGCACTAAATTTACTCCCTCAAACTAAGTTCAAACCTAACCTAACCTGAAGCCTAACTGAAACCATAGACCAAACCCTAAAAAGAGGCGGACACCTTAAGCTCAACCCCAACCCTAAAATGGCCCTCACGCTAACTCCAACCATAACAGTTACGCGAAAACTAACAGTAGCCCTAAACTTACTCCCTCAAACTAAGTTCAAACCTAACCTAACCTGAAGCCTGAATCAAACCATACACCTAACCCTAACCCTAGGCGGACACCTTAAGCTCAACCCCAACCCTAACCTGACCCTCACGCTAACTCCAACCGTAACACTGAACCGAAAACTAACAGTAACCCTAAACTTACTCCCTCAAACTAAGCTCAAACCTAACCTAACCTGAAGCCTAACTCAAACCATAGACCTAACCCTAACCCTAGGCGGACACCTGAAGCTCAACCCCTACCCTAACCTGACCCTCTCGCTAACTCCAACCCTAACACTGAACCGAAAACTAACTGTAGCCCTAAACTTACTCCCTCAAACTAAGTTCAAACCTAACCTACCTGAAGCCTTAATCAAATCATACACCTAACCCTAACCCTAGGCGGACACCTTAAGCTCAACCCCTACCCTAACCTGACCCTCACACTTACTCCAACCGTAACACTGAACCGAAAACTAACAGTAGCCCTTAACTTACTCCCTCAAACTAATTTCAAACCTAACCTAACCTGAAGCCTAACTCAAACCATAGACCTAACCCTAACCCTAGGCGGACACCTGAAGCTCAACCCCAACCCTAACCTGACCCTGACGCTAACTCCAACCGTAACACTGAACCGAAAACTAAAAGTAGCCCTAAACTTACTCCCTCAAACTAAGTTCAAACCTAACCTAACCTGAAGATTAACTCAAACCATAGACCTAACCCTAACCCTAGGTGGACACCTTAAGCTCAACGCCAACCCTAACCTGGCCCTGATGCTAACTCCAACCATAACAGTTACCCGAAAACTAACAGTCGCCCTAAACTTACTCCCTCAAACTAAGTTCAAACCTAACCTAACCTGAAGCCTAAATCAAACCATACACCTAACCCTAACCCTAGGTGGACACCTAAAGCTCAACCCCAAACCTAACCTGACCCTCACGCTAACTCAAACCATAACACTGAACCGAAAACTAACATTAGCCCTAAACTTACTCCCTCAAACTAATTTCGAACCTAACCTAACCTGAAACCTAACTCAAACCATAGACCTAACCCTAACCCTAGGCGGATACCTGAAGCTCAACCCAAACCCTAACCTGACCCTGACGCTATCTCCGACCGTAACACTGAACCGAAAACTAACAGTAGCCCTAAACTTACTCCCTCCAACTAAGTTCAAACCTAACCTAACGTGAAGCCTAAATCAAACCATACACATAACCCTAACCCTAGGCTGACACCTTAAGCTCAACCCCAACCCTAACCTGACCCTCACGCTAACTCCAACCGTAACACTGAACCGAAAACTAACAGTAACCCTAAACTTACTCCTCGAACTAAGTTCAAACCTAACCTAACCTGAAGCCTAACTGAAACCATAGACCTAACCCTAACCCTAGGCGGATACTTTAAGCTCAACCCCAACCCTAACCTGGCCCTGACGCTAACTCCAACCATAACAGTTACCCGAAAACTAACTGTAGCTCTAAACTTACTCCCTCTAACTAAGTTCAAACCTAACCTACCTGAAGCCTTAATCAAATCATAAACCTAACCCTAACCCTAGGCGGACACCTTAAACTCAACACCTACCCTAACCTGACCCTCACACTTACTCCAACCGTAACACTGAACCGAAAACTAAGAGTAGCCCTAAACTTACTCCCTCAAACTAATTTCGAACCTAACCTAACCTGAAGCCTAACTCAAACCATAGACCTAACCTTAACCCTACGCAGACACCTGAAGCTCAACCCCAACCCTAACCTGACCCTGACGCTATCTACGACCGTAACACTGAACCGAAAACTAACAGTAGCCCTATACTTACTCCCTCAAACTAAGTTCAAACCTAACCTAACCTGAAGCCTAAATCAAACCATACACCTAACCCTAACCTTAGGCGGACACCTTAAGCTCAACCCCAACCCTAACCTGACCCTCACGCTAACTCCAACCGTAACACTGAACCGAAAACTAACAGTAACCCTAAACTTACTCCCTCAAACTAAGTTCAAACCAAACCTAACATGAAGCCTAACTCAAACGATAGACCTAACCCTAACCCTAGGCGGATACATTAAGCTCAACCCCAACCCTAACCTGGCACTGACGCTAACTCCAACCATAACAGTTACCCGAAAACTAACTGTAGCCCTAAACTTACTCCCTCAAACTAAGTTCAAACCTAACCTACCTGAAGCCTTAATCAAATCATACACCTAACCCTAACCCTAGGCGGACACCTTAAACTCAACCCCTACCCTAACCTGACCCTCACACTTACTCCAACCGTAACACTGAACCGAAAACTAACAGTAGCCCTAAACTTACTCCCTCAAACTAAGTTCAAACCTAAACAAACCTGAAGCCTATATCAAACCATACACCTAAACCTAGTCCTAGGCGGACACCTTAAGCTCAACCCCAACCCTAACCTTACCCTCACGCTGACTTCTACCGTAACACTGAACCGAAAACTAACAGTAACCCTAAACTTACTCCCTCAAACTAAGTTCAAACCTAACCTAACCTGAAGCCTAACTAAAACCATAGACCTAACCCTAACCCTAGGCGGACACCTGAAGCTCAACCCCTACCCTAACCTGACCCTCACGCTAACTCCAACCGAAACACTGAACCGAAAACTAACAGTAGCCCTAATCTTTCTCCCTCAAACTAAGTTCAAACCTAACATAACCTGAAGCCTAACTCCAACCATAGACCTAACCCTAACCCTAGGCAGACACCTGAAGCTCAACCTCAACCCTAACCTGACCCTGACGCTATCTCCAACCGTAACACTGAACCGAAAACTGACAATAGCCCTAAACTTACTCCCTCAAACTAAGTTCAAACCTAACCTAACCTGAAGCCTAACTCAAACCACAGACCTAACCCTAACCCTAGGCGGACACCTTAAGCTCAAACCCAACCCTAACCTGACCCTCACGCTAACTCCAACCCTAACACTGAACCGAAAACTAACAGTAGCCCTAAACTTACTCCCTCAAACTAAGTTCAAACCTAACCTAACCTGAAGCCTAACTCAAACCATAGACCTAACCCTAACCCTAGGCGAACACCTGAAGCTCAACCCCAACCCTAACCTGACCCTGACTCTTACTCCAACCGAAACACTGAACCGAAAACTAACAGTAGCCCTAAATTTACTCCCTCAAAATAAGTTCAAACCTAACCTAACCTGAAGCCTAACTGAAACCATAGACCAAACCCTAAAAGGAGGCGGACACCTTAAGCTCAACCCCAACCCTAAAATGGCCCTCACGCTAACTCCAACCATAACAGTTACGCGAAAACTAACAGTAGCCCTAAACTTACTCCCTCAAACTAAGTTCAAACCTAACCTAACCTGAAGCCTGAATCAAACCATACACCTAACCCTAACCCTAGGCGGACACCTTAAGCTCAACCCCAACCCTAACCTGACCCTCACGCTAACTCCAACCGTAACACTGAACCGAAAACTAACAGTAACCCTAAACTTACTCCCTCAAACTAAGCTCAAACCTAACCTAACCTGAAGCCTAACTCAAACCATAGACCTAACCCTAACCCTAGGCGGACACCTGAAGCTCAACCCCTACCCTAACCTGACCCTCTCGCTAACTCCAACCCTAACACTGAACCGAAAACTAACTGTAGCCCTAAACTTACTCCCTCAAACTAAGTTCAAACCTAACCTACCTGAAGCCTTAATCAAATCATACACCTAACCCTAACCCTAGGCGGACACCTTAAGCTCAACCCCTACCCTAACCTGACCCTCACACTTACTCCAACCGTAACACTGAACCGAAAACTAACAGTAGCCCTTAACTTACTCCCTCAAACTAATTTCAAACCTAACCTAACCTGAAGCCTAACTCAAACCATAGACCTAACCCTAACCCTAGGCGGACACCTGAAGCTCAACCCCAACTCTAACCTGACCCTCACGCTAACTCCAACCGTAACACTGAACCGAAAACTAACAGTAACCCTAAACTTACTCCCTCAAACTAAGTTCAAACCTAACCTAACCTGAAGCCTAACTCAAACCATAGACCTAACCCTAACCCTAGGCGGACATCTGAAGCTCAACCCCTACCCTAACCTGACCCTCACGCTAACTCCAACCGAAACACTGAACAGAAATCTAACAGTAGCCCTAATCTTACTCCCTCAAACTAAGTTCAAACCTAACATAACCTGAAGCCTAACTCAAACCATAGACCTAACCCTAACCCTAGGCAGACACCTGAAGCTCAACCCCAACCCTAACCTGACCCTGACGCTATCTCCAACCGTAACACTGAACCGAAAACTAACAGTAGCCCTAAACTTACTCCCTCAAACTAAGTTCAAACCTAACCTAACCTGAAGCCTAACTCAAACCATAGACCTAACCCTAAGCCTAGGCGGACACCTGAAGCTCAACCCCAACCCTAACCTGACCCTGACGCTATCTCCAACCGTAACACTGAACCGAAAACTAAAAGTAGCCCTAAACTTACTCCCTCAAACTAAGTTCAAACCTAACCTAACCTGAAGATTAACTCAAACCATAGACCTAACCCTAACCCTAGGTGGACACCTTAAGCTCAACGCCAACCCTAACCTGGCCCTGATGCTAACTCCAACCATAACAGTTACCCGAAAACTAACAGTCGCCCTAAACTTACTCCCTCAAACTAAGTTCAAACCTAACCTAACCTGAAGCCTAAATCAAACCATACACCTAACCCTAACCCTAGGTGGACACCTAAAGCTCAACCCCAAACCTAACCTGACCCTCACGCTAACTCAAACCATAACAATGAACCGAAAACTAACATTAGCCCTAAACTTACTCCCTCAAACTAATTTCGAACCTAACCTAACCTGAAACCTAACTCAAACCATAGACCTAACCCTAACCCTAGGCGGATACCTGAAGCTCAACCCAAACCCTAACCTGACCCTGACGCTATCTCCGACCGTAACACTGAACCGAAAACTAACAGTAGCCCTAAACTTACTCCCTCAAACTAAGTTCAAACCTAACCTAACCTGAAGCCTAAATCAAACCATACACATAACCCTAACCCTAGGCTGACACCTTAAGCTCAACCCCAACCCTAACCTGACCCTCACGCTAACTCCAACCGTAACACTGAACCGAAAACTAACAGTAACCCTAAACTTACTCCCTCGAACTAAGTTCAAACCTAACCTAACCTGAAGCCTAACTGAAACCATAGACCTAACCCTAACCCTAGGCGGATACTTTAAGCTCAACCCCAACCCTAACCTGGCCTTGACGCTAACTCCAACCATAACAGTTACCCGAAAACTAACTGTAGCTCTAAACTTACTCCCTCTAACTAAGTTCAAACCTAACCTACCTGAAGCCTTAATCAAATCATAAACCTAACCCTAACCCTAGGCGGACACCTTAAACTCAACACCTACCCTAACCTGACCCTCACACTTACTCCAACCGTAACACTGAACCGAAAACTAAGAGTAGCCCTAAACTTACTCCCTCAAACTAATTTCAAACCTAACCTAACCTGAAGCCTAACTCTAACCATAGACCTAACCCTAACCCTAGGCGGACACCTGAAGCTCAACCCCAACCCTAACCTGACCCTCACACTTACTCCAACCGTAACACTGAACCGAAAACTAACAGTAGCCCTAAACTTACTCCCTCAAACTAAGTTCAAACCTAACCTAACCTGAAGCCTAACTGAAACCATAGACCAAACCCTAACCCTAGGCGGACACCTTAAGCTCAACCCCAACCCTAAAATGGCCCTCACGCTAACTCCAACCATAACAGTTACCCGAAAACTAACAGTAGCCCTAAACTTACTCACTCAAACTAAGTTCAAACCTAACCTAACCTGAAGCCTGAATCAAACCATACACCTAACCCTAACCCTAGGCGGACACCTTAAGCTCAACCCCAACCATAACCTGACCCTCACGCAAACTCCAACCGTAACACTGAACCGAAAACTAACAGTAACCCTAAACTTACTCCCTCAAACTAAGTTCAAACCTAACCTAACCTAAAGCCTAACTCAAACCATAGACCTAACCCTAACCCTAGGTGGACACCTGAAGCTCAACCCCTTCCCTAACCTGACCCTCACGCTAACTCCAACCGAAACACTGAACCGAAAACTAACAGTAGCCCTAAACTTACTCCCTCAAGCTAAGTTCAAACCTTACATAACCTGAAGCCTAACTCCAACCATAGACCTAACCCTAACCCTAGGCAGACACCTGAAGCTCAACCCCAACCCTAACCTGACCCTGACGCTATCTCCAACCGTAACAGTGAACCGAAAACTAACAATAGCCCTAAACTTACTCCCTCAAACTAAGTTCAAACCTAACCTAACCTGAAGCCTAACTCAAACCACAGACCTAACCCTAACCCTAGGCGGACACCTTAAGCTCAACCCCAACCCTAACCTGACCCTCACGCTAACTCCAACCGTAACACTGAACCGAAAACTAACAGTAGCCCTAAACTTTCTCCCTCAAACTAATTTCAAACCTAACCTAACCTGAAGCCTAACTCTAACCGTAGACCTAACCCTAACCCTAGGCGGACACCTGAAGCTCAACCCAAACCCTAACCTGACCCTGACGCTATCTCCAACCGTAACACTGAACCGAAAACTAACAGTAGCCCTAAACTTGCTCCCTCAACCTAAGTTCAAAACTAACCTAACGTGAAGCCTAAATCAAACCATACACCTAACCCTAACCCTAGGCGAACACCTGAAGCTCAACCCCTACCCTAACCTGACCCTCACGCTAACTCCAACCGAAACACTGAACCGAAAACTAACAGTAGCCCTAATCTTACTCCCTCAAACTAAGTTCAAACCTAACATAACCTGAAGCCTAACTCCAACCATAGACCTAACCCTAACCCTAGGAGGACACCTGAAGCTCAACCCCAACCCTAACCTGACCCTGACGCTATCTCCAACCGTAACACTGAACCGAAAACTAACAATAGCCCTAAACTTACTCCCGCAAACTAAGTTCAAACCTAACCTAACCTGAAGCCTAACTCAAACCACAGACCTAACCCTAACCCTAGGCGGACACCTTAAGCTCAAACCCAACCCTAACCTGACCCTCACGCTAACTCCAACCCTAACACTGAACCGAAAACTAACAGTAGCCCTAATCTTACTCCCTCAAACTAAGTTCAAACCTAACCTAACCTGAAGCCTAACTCAATCCATACACCTAACCCTAACCCTAGGCGGACACCTTAAGCTCAACCCCAACCCTAACCTGACCCTCAAGCTAACTCCAACCGTAACACTGAACCGAAAACTAACAGTAGCCCTTAACTTACTCCCTCAAACTAATTTCGAACCTAACCTAATCTGAAGCCTAACTCAAATCATAGGCCTAACCCTAACCCTAGGCGGACACCTGAAGCTCAACCCCAACCCTAACCTGACCCTGACGCTATCTCCGACCGTAACACTGAACCGAAAACTAACAGTAACCCTAAACTTACTCCCTCAAACTAAGTTCAAACCTAACCTAACCTGAAGCCTAACTCAAACCATAGACCTAACCCTAACCCTAGGCGGACACCTGAAGCTCAACCCCAACCCTAACCTGACCCTCACACTTACTCCAACCGTAACACTGAACCGAAAACTAACAGTAGCCCTAAACTTACTCCCTCAAACTAAGTTCAAACCTAACCTAACCTGAAGCCTAACTGAAACCATAGACCAAACCCTAACCCTAGGCGGACACCTTAAGCTCAACCCCAACCCTAAAATGGCCCTCACGCTAACTCCAACCATAACAGTTACCCGAAAACTAACAGTAGCCCTAAACTTACTCCCTCAAACTAAGTTCAAACCTAACCTAACCTGAAGCCTGAATCAAACCATACACCTAACCCTAACCCTAGGCGGACACCTTAAGCTCAACCCCAACAATAACCTGACCCTCACGCAAACTCCAACCGTAACACTGAACCGAAAACTAACAGTAACCCTAAACTTACTCCCTCAAACTAAGTTCAAACCTAACCTAACCTAAAGCCTAACTCAAACCATAGACCTAACCCTAACCCTAGGTGGACACCTGAAGCTCAACCCCTTCCCTAACCTGACCCTCACGCTAACTCCAACCGAAACACTGAACCGAAAACTAACAGTAGCCCTAAACTTACTCCCTCAAGCTAAGTTCAAACCTTACATAACCTGAAGCCTAACTCCAACCATAGACCTAACCCTAACCCTAGGCAGACACCTGAAGCTCAACCCCAACCCTAACCTGACCCTGACGCTATCTCCAACCGTAACACTGAACCGAAAACTAACAATAGCCCTAAACTTACTCCCTCAAACTAAGTTCAAACCTAACCTAACCTGAAGCCTAACTCAAACCACAGACCTAACCCTAACCCTAGGCGGACACCTTAAGCTCAACCCCAACCCTAACCTGACCCTCACGCTAACTCCAACCGTAACACTGAACCGAAAACTAACAGTAGCCCTAAACTTTCTCCCTCAAACTAATTTCAAACCTAACCTAACCTGAAGCCTAACTCTAACCGTAGACCTAACCCTAACCCTAGGCGGACACCTGAAGCTAAACCCCAACCCTAACCTGACCCTGACGCTATCTCCAACCGTAACACTGAACCGAAAACTAACAGTAGCCCTAAACTTGCTCCCTCAACCTAAGTTCAAAACTAACCTAACGTGAAGCCTAAATCAAACCATACACCTAACCCTAACCCTAGGCGAACACCTGAAGCTCAACCCCTACCCTAACCTGACCCTCACGCTAACTCCAACCGAAACACTGAACCGAAAACTAACAGTAGCCCTAATCTTACTCCCTCAAACTAAGTTCAAACCTAACCTAACCTGAAGCCTAACTCAATCCATACACCTAACCCTAACCCTAGGCGGACACCTTAAGCTCAACCCCAACCCTAACCTGACCCTCACGCTAACTCCAACCGTAACACTGAACCGAAAACTAACAGTAGCCCTTAACTTACTCCCTCAAACTAATTTCGAACCTAACCTAATCTGAAGCCTAACTCAAATCATAGGCCTAACCCTAACCCTAGGCGGACACCTGAAGCTCAACCCCAACCCTAACCTGACCCTGACGCTATCTCCGACCGTAACACTGAACCGAAAACTAACAGTAACCCTAAACTTACTCCCTCAAACTAAGTTCAAACCTAACCTAACCTGAAGCCTAACTCAAACCATAGACCTAACCCTAACCCTAGGCGGACACCTGAAGCTCAACCCCTACCCTAACCTGACCCTCACGCTAACTCCAACCGTAACACTGAACCGAAAACTAACAGTAACCCTAAACTTACTCCCTCAAACTAAGTTCAAACCTAACCTAACCTGAAGCCTAACTCAAACCATAGACCTAACCCTAACCCTAGGCGGACACCTGAAGCTCAACCCCTACCCTAACCTGACCCTCACGCTAACTCCAACCGAAACACTGAACCGAAATCTAACAGTAGCCCTAATCTTATTCCCTCAAACTAAGTTCAAACCTAACATAACCTGAAGCCTAACTCCAACCATAGACCTAACCCTAACCCTACGCAGACACCTGAAGCTCAACCCCAACCCTAACCTGACCCTGACGCTATCTCCAACCGTAACACTGAACCGAAAACTAACAGTAGCCCTAAACTTACTCCCTCAAACTAAGTTCTAACCTAACCTAACCTGAAGCCTAACTCAAACCATAGACCTAACCATAAGCCTAGGCGGACACCTGAAGCTCAACCCCAACCCTAACCTGACCCTGACGCTATCTCCAACCGTTACACTGAACCGAAAACTAACAGTAGCCCTAAACTTACTCCCTCAAACTAAGTTCAAACCTAACCTAACCTGAAGCCTAACTCAAACCATAGACCTAACCCTAACCCTAGGCGGATACATTAAGCTCAACCCCAACCCTAACCTGGCCCTGACGCTAACTCCAAACATAACAGTTACCTGAAAACTAACTGTAGCCCTAAACTTACTCCCTCTAACTAAGTTCAAACCTAACCTACCTGAAGCCTTAATCAAATCATACACCTAACCCTAACCCTAGGCGGACACCTTAAACTCAACCCCTACCCTAACCTGACCCTCACACTTACTCCAACCGTAACACTGAACCGAAAACT
Organism: Tupaia tana; assembly: GCA_026018925.1. Lineage (NCBI taxonomy): Eukaryota > Metazoa > Chordata > Mammalia > Scandentia > Tupaiidae > Tupaia > Tupaia tana. The sequence continues at coordinate 174,206 of JAKSZU010000071.1, forward strand.
AACAGTAGCCCTAAACTTTCTCCCTCAAACTAATTTCAAACCTAACCTAACCTGAAGCCTAACTCTAACCATAGACCTAACCCTAACCCTAGGCGGACACCTGAAGCTCAACCCCAACCCTAACCTGACCCTGACGCTATCTCCAACCGTAACACTGAACCGAAAACTAACAGTAGCCCTAAACTTACTCCCTCAACCTAAGTTCAAAACTAACCTAACCTGAAGCCTAAATCAAACCATACACCTAACCCTAACCCTAGCCGAACACCTGAAGCTCAACCCCTACCCTAACCTGACCCTCACGCTAACTCCAACCGAAACACTGAACCGAAAACTAACAGTAGCCCTAATCTTACTCCCTCAAACTAAGTTCAAACCTAACATAACCTGAAGCCTAACTCCAACCATAGACCTAACCCTAACCCTAGGCAGACACCTGAAGCTCAACCCCAACCCTAACCTGACCCTGACGCTATCTCCAACCGTAACACTGAACCGAAAACTAACAATAGCCCTAAACTTACTCCCTCAAACTAAGTTCAAACCTAACCTAACCTGAACGCTATCTCAAACCACAGACCTAACCCTAACCCTAGGTGGACACGTTAAGCTCAACCCCAACCCTAACCAGACACTCACGCTAACTCCAAATGTAACACTGAACCAAAAACTAACAGTAGGCCTAAATTACTCCCTCAAACTAAGTTCAAACCTAACCTAACCTGAAGCCTAAATCAAACCATGCACCTAACCCTAACCCTAGGCGGACACCTTAAGCTCAACCCCAAACCTAACCTGACCCTGACGCTTACTCCAACCGTAACAGTTAACCGAAAACTAACAGTAGCCCTAAATTGACTCCCTCAAACTAAGTTCAAACCTAACCTAACCTGAAGCCTAAATCAAACCATACACCTAACCCTAACCCTAGGCGGACAACTTATGCTTAACCCCCACCCTAACCTGACCCTGACGCTTACTCCAACTGTAACAGTTAACCGAAAGCTAACAGTAGCCCTGAATTTAAACCCTCAAACTAACTTAAACCTAATCTAACCTGAAGCCTAACTCAAACCATAGACCTAACCCTAACCCTAGGCGGACACCTTAAGCTGATCCCCAACCCTAACCTGACCCTGACGCTATCGCCAGCCGTAACACTGAACCGAAAACTAACAGTAGCCCTAAACTTATTCCCTCAAACTAAGTTCAAACCTAACCTAACCTGAAGCCTAACTCAAACCACAGACCTGACCCTAACCCTAGGCGGACACCTTAAGCTTATCTCCAACCCTAACCTGACCCTCACGCTAACTCCAACCGTAACACTGAACCGAAAACTAACAGTAGCCCTAAACTTACTCCCTCAAACTAACTTCAAACCTAACCTAACCTGAAGCCTAAATTAAACCATACACCTAACCCTAACCCTAGGCGGACACCTTAAGCTCAACCCCAACCCTAACCTGACCTCCAGGCTAACTCCAACCATATCACTGAACCGAAAACTAAGAGTAGTCCTAAACTTACTCCCTCAAACCAAGTTCAATCCTAACCTAACCTGAAGCCTAAATGAAACCATAGACCTAACCCTAACCCTAGGCGGACACCTTATGCTTAACCCCCACCCTAACCTGACCCTGACGCTTACTCCAACCGTAACAGTTAAACGAAAACTAACAGTAGCCCTAAACTTACTCCCTCAAACTAAGTTCAAACCTAACCTAACCTGAAGCCTAAATCAAACCATACACCTAACCCTAATCCTAGGCGGACACCTTAAGCTCAACCCCAAAACTAACCTGACCCTGACGCTTACTCCAACCGTAACAGTTAACCGAAAACTAACTGTAGCCCTATACTGACTCCCTCAAACTAAGTTCAAACCTAACCTAACCTGAAGCCTAAATCAAATCATAGACCTAACCCTAACCCTAGGCGGACACCTTATGCTTAACCCCCACCCTAACCTGACCCTGACGCTTACTCCAACTGTAACAGTTAAGCGAAAACTAACAATAGCCCTAAACTTACTCCCTCAAACTAACTTCAAACCTAACCTAACCTGAAGCCTAAATCAAACCATACACCTAACCCTAACCCTAGGCGGACACCTTAAGCTCAACCCCAACCCTAACCTGGCCCTGACGCTAACTCCAACAGTAACAGTTACCCGAAAACTAACAGTAGCCCTAAACTTACTCCCTCAAACTAACTTCAAACCTAACCTAACTTGAAACCTAACTCAAACCATAGATTTAACCCTAACCCTAGGCGGACACCTGAAACTCAACCACAACCCTAACCAGACCCTGACGCTATCTCCAACCGTAACACTGAACCGAAAACTAACAGTAGCCCTAAACTTACTCCCTCAAACTAAGTTCAAACATAACCTAACCTGGAGCCTAACTCAAACCACAGACCTAACCCTAACCCTAGGAGGACAACTTAAGCTCAACCCCAACCCTAACCTGACCCTCACGCTAACTCCAACCGTAACACTGAACCGAAAACTAACAGTAGCCCTAAACTTACTCCCTCAAACTAAGTTCAAACCTAACCTAACCTGAAGCCTAACTCAAACAATAGACCTGACCCTAACCCTAGGCGGACACCTTAAGCTTGACCCCAACCCTAACCTGACCTCCAGGCTAACTCCAACCATATCAATGAACTGAAAACTAAGAGTACTCCTAAACTTACTCCCTCAAACTAAGTTCAATCCTAACCTAACCTGAAGCCTAAATGAAACCATAGACCTAACCCTAACCCTAGTCGGACATCTTATGCTTAACCCCCACCCTAACCTGACCCTGACGCTTACTCCAACCGTAACAGTTAAACGAAAACTAACAGTAGCCCTAAACTGACTCCCTCAAACTAAGTTCAAACCTAACCTAACCTGAAGCCTAAATCAAATCATAGACCTAACCCTAACCTTAGGCGGACACCTTATGCTTAACCCCCACCCTAACCTGACCCTGACGCTTACTCCAACTGTAACAGTTAACCGAAAACTAACAGTAGCCCTAAACTTACTCCCTCAAACTAACTTCAAACCTAACCTAACCTGAAGCCTAAATCAAACCATACACCTAACCCTACCCCTAGGCGGACACCTTAAGCTCAACACCAACCCGAACCTGGCCCTGACGCTAACTCCAACAGTAACAGTTACCCGAAAACTAACAGTAGCCCTAAACTTACTCCCTCAAACTAACTTCAAACCTAACCTAACTTGAAGCCTAACTCAAACCATAGACCTAACCCTAACCCTAGGCGGACACCTGAAACTCAACCACAACCCTAACCAGACCCTGACGCTATCTCCAACCGTAACACTGAACCGAAAACTAACAGTAGCCCTAAACTTACTCCCTCAAACTAAGTTCAAACCTACCCTAACCTGGACCCTAACTCAAACCATAGACCTAACCCTAACCCTAGGCGGACACCTGAAGCTCAATCACAACCCTAACCTGACCCTGACGCTATCTCCAACCGTAACACTGAACCGAAAACTAACAGTAGCCCTAAACTTACTCCCTTAAACTAAGTTCAAACCTAACCTAACCTGAAGCCTCAGTCAAACCACAGACCTAACCCTAACCCTAGGAGGACACCTTAAGCTCAACCCCAACCCTAACCTGACCCTCACGCTAACTCCAACCGTAACACTGTACCGAAAACTAACAGTAGCCCTAAACTTACTCCCTCAAACTAAGTTCAAACCTAACCTAACCTGAAGCCTAACTCAAACAATAGACCTAACCCTAACCCTAGGCGGACACCTTAAGCTTGACCCCAACCCTAACCTGACCCTGACGTTTACTCCAACCGTAACAGTTAACCGAAAACTAACAGTAGCCCTAAACTTACTCCCTCAAACTAAGTTCAAACCTAACCTAACCTGAAGCCTAACTCAAACCACAGACCTAACCCTAACCCTAGGCAGACACCTTAAGCTCAACCCCAACCCTAACCGGACCGTCACGCTAACTCCAAACGTAACATTGAACCGAAAACTAACAGTAGCCCTAAACTTACTCCCTCAAACTAAGTTCAATCCTAACCTAACCTGAAGCCTAAATCAAACCATAGACCTAACCCTAACCCTAGGCGGACACCTTAAGCTCAATCCCAAACCTAACCTGACCCTGACGCTTACTCCAACCGTAACAGTTAAACGAAAACTAACAGTAGCCCTAAACTGTCTCCCTCAAACTAAGTTCAAACCTAACCTAACCTGAAGCCTAACTCAAACAATAGACTTAACCCCAACCCTAGGCGGACACCTTAAGCTTAACCCCAACCCTAAACTGACCCTGAGGCTAAATCCAACCGTAACACTAAACCGAAAACTAACAGTGGCCCTAAACTTACTCCCTCAAACTAAGTTCAATCCTAACCTAACCTGAAGCCTAAATGAAACCATAGCCCTAACCCTAACCCTAGGCGGACACCTTATGCTTAACCCCCACCCTAACCTGACCCTGACGCTTACTCCAACCGTAACAGTTAAACAAAAACTAACAGTAGCCCTAAACTTACTCCCTCAAACTAAGTTCAAACCTAACCTAACCTGAAGCCTAAATCAAACCATAGACCTAACCCTAACCCTAGGCGGACACCTTAAGCTCAACCCCAAACCTAACCTGACCCTGACGCTTACTCCAACCGTAACAGTTAACCGAAAACTAACTGTAGCCCTAAACTGACTCCCTCAAACTAAGTTCAAACCTAACCTAACCTGAAGCCTAAATCAAATCATAGACCTAACCCTAACCCTAGGCGGACACCTTATGCTTAACCCCCACCCTAACCTGACCCTGACGCTTACTCCAACTGTAACAGTTAACCGAAAACTAACAATAGCCCTAAACTTACTCCCTCAAACTAACTTCAAACCTAACCTAACCTGAAGCCTAAATCAAATCATACACCTAACCCTAACCCTAGGCGAACACCTTAAGCTCAACCCCAACCCTAACCTGGCCCTGACGCTAACTCCAACAGTAACAGTTACCCGAAAACTAACAGTAGCCCTAAACTTACTCCCTCAAACTAAGTTCAAACCTAACCTAACCTGAAGCCTAAATCAAACCATAAACCTAACCCTATCCCTAGGCGGACACCTGAAGCTCAACCACAACCCTGACCTGACCCTGACGCTATCTCCAACCGTATCACTGAACCGAAAACTAACAGTAGCCCTAAACTTACTCCCTCAAACTAAGTTGAAACCTAACCTAACCTGAACCCTATCTCAAACCACAGACCTAACCCTAACCCTAGGTGGACACCTTAAGCTCAACCCCAACCCTAACCTGACCTCCAGGCTAACTCCAACCATATCACTGAACCGAAAACTAAGAGTAGTCCTAAACTTACTCCCTCAAACCAAGTTCAATCCTAACCTAACCTGAAGCCTAAATGAAACCATAGACCTAACCCTAACCCTAGGCGGACACCTTATGCTTAACCCCCACCCTAACCTGACCCTGACGTTTACTCCAACCGTAACAGTTAAACGAAAACTAACAGTAGCCCTAAACTGTCTCCCTCAAACTAAGTTCAAACCTAACCTAACCTGAAGCCTAACTCAAACCATAGACTTAACCCTAACCCTAGGCGGACACCTGAAACTCAACCACAACCCTAACCAGACCCTGACGCTATCTCCAACCGTAACACTGAACTGAAAACTAACAGTAGCCCTAAACTTACTCCCTCAAACTAAGTTCAAAACTAACCTAACCTGGAGCCTAACTCAAACCACAGACCTAACCCTAACCCTAGGCGGACACCTTAAGCTCAAACCCAACCCTAACCTGACCCTCACGCTAACTCCAACCCTAACACTGAACCGAAAACTAACAGTAGCCCTAAACTTACTCCCTCAAACTAAGTTCAAACCTAACCTAACCTGAAGCCTAACTCAAACCATAGACCTAACCCTAACCCTAGGCGAACACCTGAAGCTCAACCCCAACCCTAACCTGACCCTGACTCTTACTCCAACCGTAACACTGAACCGAAAACTAACAGTAGCCCTAAACTTACTCCCTCAAACTAAGTTCAAACCTAACCTAACCTGAAGCCTAACTGAAACCATAGACCAAACCGTAACCCTAGGCGGACACCTTAAGCTCAACCCCAACCCTAAAATGGCCCTCACGCTAACTCCAACCATAACAGTTACCCGAAAACTAACAGTAGCCCTAAACTTACTCCCTCAAACTAAGTTCAAACCTAACCTAACCTGAAGTCTGAATCAAACCATACACCTAACCCTAACCCTAGGCGGACACCTTAAGCTCAACCCCAACCCTAACCTGACCCTCACGCTAACTCCAACCGTAACACTGAACCGAAAACTAACAGTAACCCTAAACTTACTCCCTCAAACTAAGTTCAAACCTAACCTAACCTAAAGCCTAACTCAAACCATAGACCTAACCCTAACCCTAGGCGGACACCTGAAGCTCAACCCCTTCCCTAACCTGACCCTCACGCTAACTCCAACCGTAACACTGAACCGAACACTAACAGTAGCCCTAAACGTACTCCCTCAAACTAAGTTCAAACCTTACATAACCTGAAGCCTAACTCCAACCATAGACCTAACCCTAACCCTAGGCAGACACCTGAAGCTCAACCCCAACCCTAACCTGACCCTGACGCTATCTCCAACCGTAACACTGAACCAAAAACTAACAATAGCCCTAAACTTACTCCCTCTAAGTTCAAACCTAACCTAACCTGAAGCCTAACTCAAACCACAGACCTAACCCTAACCCTAGGCGGACACCTTAAGCTCAACCCCAACCCTAACCTGACCCTCACGCTAACTCCAACCCTAACACTGAACGGAAAACTAACAGTAGCCCTAAACTTACTCCCTCAAACTAAGTTCAAACCTAACCTAACCTGAAGCCTAACTCAATCCATACACCTAACCCTAACCCTAGGCGGACACCTTAAGCTCAACCCCAACCCTAACCTGACCCTCACGCTAACTCCAACCGTAACACTGAACCGAAAACTAACAGTAGCCCTTAACTGACTCCCTCAAACTAATTTCGAACCTAACCTATCCTGAAGCCTAACTCAAACCATACACCTAACCCTAAACCTAGGCGGACACCTTAAGCTCAACCCCAACCCTAACCTGACCCTCACGCTAACTCCAACCGTAACACTGAACCGAAAACTAACAGTAACCCTAAACTTACTCCCTCAAACTAAGTTCAAACCTAACCTATCCTGAAGCCTAACTCAAACCATAGACCTAACCCTAACCCTAGGCGGACACCTGAAGCTCAACCCCTACCCTAACCTGACCCTCACGCTAACTCCAACCCAAACACTGAACCGAAAACTAACAGTAGCCCTAAACTTACTCCCTCAAACTAAGTTCAAACCTTACATAACCTGAAGCCTAACTCCAACCATAGACCTATCCCTAACCCTAGGCAGACACCTGAAGCTCAACCCCAACCCTAACCTGACCCTGACGCTATCTCCAACCGTAACACTGAACCGAAAACTAACAGTAGCCGTAAACTTACTCCCTCAAACTAAGTTCAAACCTAACCTAACCTGAAGCCTAACTCAAACCATAGACCTAACCCTAAGCCTAGGCGGACACCTGAAGCTCAACCCCAACCCTAACCTGACCCTGACGCTATCTCCAACCGTTACACTGAACCGAAAACTAACAGTAGCCCTAAACTTACTCCCTCAAACTAAGTTCAAACCTAACCTAACCTGAAGCCTAACTCAAACCATAGACATAACCCTAACCCTAGGTGGACACCTTAAGCTCAACGCCAACCCTAACCTGGGCCTTACGCTAACTCCAACCATAACAGTTACCCGAAAACTAACAGTCGCCCTAAACTTATTCCCTCAAACTAAGTTCAAACCTAACCTAACCTGAAGCCTAAATCAAACCATACACCTAACCCTAACCCTAGGCGGACACCTTAAGCTCAACCCCAAACCTAACCTGACCCTCACGCTAACTCCAACCATAACACTGAACCAAAAACTAACAGTAACCCTAAACTTACTCCCTCAAACTAAGTTCAAACCTAACCTAACCTGAAGCCTAACTCAAACCATAGACCTAACCCTAACCCTAGGCGGACACCTGAAGCTCAACCCCAACCCTAACCTGACCCTCAGGCTATCTCCAACCGTAACACTGAACCGAAAACTAACAATAGCCCTAAACTTACTCCCTCAAACTAAGTTCAAACCTAACCTAACCTGAAGCCTAACTCAAACCACAGACCTAACCCTAACCCTAGGCGGACACCTTAAGCTCAACCCCAACCCTAACCTGACCCTCACGCTAACTCCAACCCAAACACTGAACCGAAAACTAACAGTAGCCCTAAACTTACTCCCTCAAACTATGTTCAAACCTAACCTAACCTGAAGCCTAACTCAAACCATACACCTAACAATAACCCTAGGCGGACACCTTAAGCTCAACCCCAACCCTAACCTGACCCTCACGCTAACTCCAACCGTAACACTGAACCGAAAACTAACAGTAGCCCTTAACTTACTCCCTCAAACTAATTTCGAACCTAACCTAACCTGAAGCCTAATCAAATCATAGACCTAACCCTAACCCTAGGCGGACACCTGAAGCTCAACCCCAACCCTAACCTGACCCTGACGCTATCTCCGACCGTAACACTGAACCGAAAACTAACAGTAAACCTAAACTTACTCCCTCAAACTAAGTTCAAACCTAACCTAACCTGAAGCCTAACTCAAACCATAGACCTAACCCTAACCCTAGGCGGACACCTGAAGTTCAACCCCTACCCTAACCTGACCCTCACGCTAACTCCAACCGTAACACTGAACCGAAAACTAACAGTCGCCCTAAACTTATTCCCTCAAACTAAGTTCAAACCTAACCTAACCTGAAGCCTAAATCAAACCATACACCTAACCCTAACCCTAGGCGGACACCTTAAGCTCAACCCCAAACCTAACCTGACCCTCACGCTAACTCCAACCGTAACACTGAACCGAAAACTAACATTAGCCCTAAACTTACTCCCTCATATTAATTTCGAACCTAACCTAACCTGAAGCCTAACTCAAACCATAGACCTAACCCTAACCCTCGGCGGATACCTGAAGCTCAACCCCAACCGTAACCTGACCCTGACGCTATCTCCGACCGTAACACTGAACCGAAAACTAACAGTAGCCCTAAACTTACTCCCTCAAACTAAGTTCAAACCTAACCTAACCTGAAGCCTAAATCAAACCATACACCTAACCCTAACCCTAGGCGGACACCTTAAGCTCAACCCCAACCCTAACCTGACCCTCACGCTAACTCCAACCGTAACACTGAACCGAAAACTAACAGTAACCCTAAACTTACTCCCTCAAACTAAGTTCAAACCTAACCTAACCTGAAGCCTAACTCAAACCATAGACCTAACCCTAACCCTAGGCGGATACATTAAGCTCAACCCCAACCCTAACCTGGCCCTGACGCTAACTCCAACCATAACAGTTACCCGAAAACTAACTGTAGCCCTAAACTTACTCCCTCAAACTAAGTTCAAACCTAACCTACCTGAAGCCTTAATCAAATCATACACTTAACCCTAACCTTAAGCGGACACCTTAAGCTCAACCCCTACCCTAACCTGACCCTCACACTTACTCCAACCGTAACACTGAACCAAAAACTAACAGTAGCCCTAAACTTACTCCCTCAAACTAAGTTCAAACCTAACCTAACCTGAAGCGTAACTCAAACCATAGACCTAACCCTAACCCTAGGCGGACACCTGAAGCTCAACCCCAACCCTAACCTGACCCTGACGCTATCTCCGACCGTAACACTGAACCGAAAACTAACAGTAGCCCTAAACTTACTCCCCCAAACTAAGTTCAAACCTAACCTAACCTGAAGCCTAAATCAAACCATACACCTAACCCTAACCCTAGGCGGACACCTTAAGCTCAACCCCAACCCTAACCTGACCCTCACGCTAACTCCAACCGTAACACTGAACCGAAAACTAACAGTAACCCTAAACTTACTCCCTCAAACTAAGTTCAAACCTAACCTAACCTGAAGCCTAACTCAAACCATAGACCTAACCCTAACCCTAGGCGGACACCTGAAGCTCAACCCCTACCCTAACTTGACCCTCACGCTAACTCCAACCGAAACACTGAACCGAAAACTAACAGTAGCCCTAAACTTAATCCCTCAAACTAAGTTCAAACCTAACCTAACCTGAAGCCTAAATCAAACCATACACCTAACCCTAACACTAGGTGGACACCTTAAGGTCAACCCCAAACCTAACCTGACCCTCACGCTAACTCAAAACGTAACACTGAACCAAAACCTAATATTAGCCCTAAACTTACTCCCTCAAACTAATTTTGAACCTAACCTAACCTGAAGCCTAACTCAAACCATAGACCTAACCCTAACCCTAGGCGGATACCTGAAGCTCAACCCCAACCCTAACCTGACCATGACGCTATCTCCGACCGTAACACTGAACCGAAAACTAACAGTAGCCCTAAACTTACTCCCTCAAACTAAGTTCAAACCTAACCTAACCTGAAGCCTAAATCAAACCATACACCTAACCCTAAACCTAGGCGGACACCTTAAGCTCAACCCCAACCCTAACCTGACCCTCACGCTAACTCCAACCGTATCACTGAACCGAAAACTAACAGTAACCCTAAACTTACTCCCTCAAACTAAGTTCAAACCTAACCTATCCTGAAGCCTAACTCAAACCATAGACCTAACCCTAACCCTAGGCGGACACCTGAAGCTCAACCCCTACCCTAACCTGACCCTCACGCTAACTCCAACCGAAACACTGAACCGAAAACTAACAGTAGCCCTAAACTTACTCCCTCAAACTAAGTTCAAACCTTACATAACCTGAAGCCTAACTCCAACCATAGACCTATCCCTAACCCTAGGCAGACACCTGAAGCTCAACCCCAACCCTAACCTGACCCTGACGCTATCTCCAACCGTAACACTGAACCGAAAACTAACAATAGCCCTAAACTTACTCCCTCAAACTAAGTTCAAACCTAACCTAACCTGAAGCCTAACTCAAACCACAGACCTAACCCTAACCCTAGGTGGACACCTTAAGCTCAACCCCAACCCTAACCTGACCCTCACGCTAACTCCAACCGAAACACTGAACCGAAAACTAACAGTAGCCCTAAACTTACTCCCTCAAACTAATTTCGAACCTAACCTAACCTGAAGCCGAACTCAAATCATAGACCTAACCCTAACCCTAGGCAGACACCTGAAGCTCAACCCCAACCCTAACCTGACCCTGACGCTATCTCCGACCGTAACACTGAACCGAAAACTAACAGTAACCCTAAACTTACTCCCTCAAACTAAGTTCAAACCTAACCTAACCTGAAGCCTAACTCAAACCATAGACCTAACCCTAACCCTAGGCGGACACCTGAAGCTCAACCCCTACCCTAACCTGACCCTCACGCTAACTCCAACCGAAACACTGAACCGAAAACTAACAGTAGCCCTAAACTTACTCCCTCAAACTAATTTCGAACCTAACCTAACCTGAAGCCGAACTCAAATCATAGACCTAACCCTAACCCTAGGCAGACACCTGAAGCTCAACCCCAACCCTAACCTGACCCTGACGCTATCTCCGACCGTAACACTGAACCGAAAACTAACAGTAACCCTAAACTTACTCCCTCAAACTAAGTTCAAACCTAACCTAACCTGAAGCCTAACTCAAACCATAGACCTAACCCTAACCCTAGGCGGACACCTGAAGCTCAACCCCTACCCTAACCTGACCCTCACGCTAACTCCAACCGTAACACTGAACCGAAAACTAACAGTAACCCTAAATTTACTCCCTCAAACTAAGTTCAAACCTAACCTAACCTGAAGCCTAACTCAAACCATAGACCTAACCCTAACTCTAGGCGGACACCTGAAGCTCAACCCCTACCCTAACCTGATCCTCACGCTAACTCCAACCGAAACACTGAACCGAAATCTAACAGTAGCCCTAATCTTACTCCCTCAAACTAAGTTCAAACCTAACATAACCTGAAGCCTAACTCCAACCATAGACCTAACCCTAACCCTACGCAGACACCTGAAGCTCAACCCCAACCCTAACCTGACCCTGACGCTATCTCCAACCGTAACACTGAACCGAAAACTAACAGTAGCCCTAAACTTACTCCCTCAAACTAAGTTCAAACCTAACCTAACCTGAAGCCTAACTCAAACCATAGACCTAACCCTAACATTAGGCGGATACATTAAGCTCAACCCCAACCCTAACCTGGCCCTGACGCTAACTCCAACCATAACAGTTACCCGAAAACTAACTGTAGCCCTAAACTTACTCCCTCAAACTAAGTTCAAACCTAACCTACCTGAAGCCTTAATCAAATCATACACTTAACCCTAACCTTAGGCGGACACCTTAAGCTCAACCCCTACCCTAACCTGACCCTCACACTTACTCCAACCGTAACACTGAACCGAAAACTAACAGTAGCCCTAAACTTACTCCCTCAAACTAAGTTCAAACCTAACCTAACCTGAAGCGTAACTCAAACCATAGACCTAACCCTAACCCTAGGCGGACACCTAAAGCTCAACCCCAACCCTAACCTGACCCTGACGCTATCTCCGACCGTAACACAGAACCGAAAACTAACAGTAGCCCTAAACTTACTCCCCCAAACTAAGTTCAAACCTAACCTAACCTGAAGCCTAAATCAAACCATACACCTAACCCTAACCCTAGGCGGACACCTTAAGCTCAACCCCAACCCTAACCTGACCCTCACGCTAACTCCAACCGTAACACTGAACCGAAAACTAACAGTAACCCTAAACTTACTCCCTCAAACTAAGTTCAAACCTAACCTAACCTGAAGCCTAACTCAAACCATAGACCTAACCCTAACCCTAGGCGGACACCTGAAGCTCAACCCCTACCCTAACTTGACCCTCACGCTAACTCCAACCGAAACACTGAACCGAAAACTAACAGTAGCCCTAAACTTACTCCCTCAAACTAAGTTCAAACCTAACCTAACCTGAAGCCTAAATCAAACCATACACCTAACCCTAACACTAGGTGGACACCTTAAGGTCAACCCCAAACCTAACCTGACCCTCACGCTAACTCAAAACGTAACACTGAACCAAAAACTAATATTAGCCCTAAACTTACTCCCTCAAACTAATTTTGAACCTAACCTAACCTGAAGCCTAACTCAAACCATAGACCTAACCCTAACCCTAGGCGGATACCTGAAGCTCAACCCCAACCCTAACCTGACCATGACGCTATCTCCGACCGTAACACTGAACCGAAAACTAACAGTAGCCCTAAACTTACTCCCTCAAACTAAGTTCAAACCTAACCTAACCTGAAGCCTAAATCAAACCATACACCTAACCCTAAACCTAGGCGGACACCTTAAGCTCAACCCCAACCCTAACCTGACCCTCACGCTAACTCCAACCGTAACACTGAACCGAAAACTAACAGTAACCCTAAACTTACTCCCTCAAACTAAGTTCAAACCTAACCTATCCTGAAGCCTAACTCAAACCATAGACCTAACCCTAACCCTAGGCGGACACCTGAAGCTCAACCCCTACCCTAACCTGACCCTCACGCTAACTCCAACCCAAACACTGAACCGAAAACTAACAGTAGCCCTAAACTTACTCCCTCAAACTAAGTTCAAACCTTACATAACCTGAAGCCTAACTCCAACCATAGACCTATCCCTAACCCTAGGCAGACACCTGAAGCTCAACCCCAACCCTAACCTGACCCTGACGCTATCTCCAACCGTAACACTGAACCGAAAACTAACAGTAGCCGTAAACTTACTCCCTCAAACTAAGTTCAAACCTAACCTAACCTGAAGCCTAACTCAAACCATAGACCTAACCCTAAGCCTAGGCGGACACCTGAAGCTCAACCCCAACCCTAACCTGACCCTGACGCTATCTCCAACCGTTACACTGAACCGAAAACTAACAGTAGCCCTAAACTTACTCCCTCAAACTAAGTTCAAACCTAACCTAACCTGAAGCCTAACTCAAACCATAGACATAACCCTAACCCTAGGTGGACACCTTAAGCTCAACGCCAACCCTAACCTGGGCCTTACGCTAACTCCAACCATAACAGTTACCCGAAAACTAACAGTCGCCCTAAACTTATTCCCTCAAACTAAGTTCAAACCTAACCTAACCTGAAGCCTAAATCAAACCATACACCTAACCCTAACCCTAGGCGGACACCTTAAGCTCAACCCCAAACCTAACCTGACCCTCACGCTAACTCCAACCATAACACTGAACCAAAAACTAACAGTAACCCTAAACTTACTCCCTCAAACTAAGTTCAAACCTAACCTAACCTGAAGCCTAACTCAAACCATAGACCTAACCCTAACCCTAGGCGGACACCTGAAGCTCAACCCCAACCCTAACCTGACCCTCAGGCTATCTCCAACCGTAACACTGAACCGAAAACTAACAATAGCCCTAAACTTACTCCCTCAAACTAAGTTCAAACCTAACCTAACCTGAAGCCTAACTCAAACCACAGACCTAACCCTAACCCTAGGCGGACACCTTAAGCTCAACCCCAACCCTAACCTGACCCTCACGCTAACTCCAACCCAAACACTGAACCGAAAACTAACAGTAGCCCTAAACTTACTCCCTCAAACTATGTTCAAACCTAACCTAACCTGAAGCCTAACTCAAACCATACACCTAACAATAACCCTAGGCGGACACCTTAAGCTCAACCCCAACCCTAACCTGACCCTCACGCTAACTCCAACCGTAACACTGAACCGAAAACTAACAGTAGCCCTTAACTTACTCCCTCAAACTAATTTCGAACCTAACCTAACCTGAAGCCTAATCAAATCATAGACCTAACCCTAACCCTAGGCGGACACCTGAAGCTCAACCCCAACCCTAACCTGACCCTGACGCTATCTCCGACCGTAACACTGAACCGAAAACTAACAGTAAACCTAAACTTACTCCCTCAAACTAAGTTCAAACCTAACCTAACCTGAAGCCTAACTCAAACCATAGACCTAACCCTAACCCTAGGCGGACACCTGAAGTTCAACCCCTACCCTAACCTGACCCTCACGCTAACTCCAACCGTAACACTGAACCGAAAACTAACAGTCGCCCTAAACTTATTCCCTCAAACTAAGTTCAAACCTAACCTAACCTGAAGCCTAAATCAAACCATACACCTAACCCTAACCCTAGGCGGACACCTTAAGCTCAACCCCAAACCTAACCTGACCCTCACGCTAACTCCAACCGTAACACTGAACCGAAAACTAACATTAGCCCTAAACTTACTCCCTCATATTAATTTCGAACCTAACCTAACCTGAAGCCTAACTCAAACCATAGACCTAACCCTAACCCTCGGCGGATACCTGAAGCTCAACCCCAACCGTAACCTGACCCTGACGCTATCTCCGACCGTAACACTGAACCGAAAACTAACAGTAGCCCTAAACTTACTCCCTCAAACTAAGTTCAAACCTAACCTAACCTGAAGCCTAAATCAAACCATACACCTAACCCTAACCCTAGGCGGACACCTTAAGCTCAACCCCAACCCTAACCTGACCCTCACGCTAACTCCAACCGTAACACTGAACCGAAAACTAACAGTAACCCTAAACTTACTCCCTCAAACTAAGTTCAAACCTAACCTAACCTGAAGCCTAACTCAAACCATAGACCTAACCCTAACCCTAGGCGGATACATTAAGCTCAACCCCAACCCTAACCTGGCCCTGACGCTAACTCCAACCATAACAGTTACCCGAAAACTAACTGTAGCCCTAAACTTACTCCCTCAAACTAAGTTCAAACCTAACCTACCTGAAGCCTTAATCAAATCATACACTTAACCCTAACCTTAAGCGGACACCTTAAGCTCAACCCCTACCCTAACCTGACCCTCACACTTACTCCAACCGTAACACTGAACCAAAAACTAACAGTAGCCCTAAACTTACTCCCTCAAACTAAGTTCAAACCTAACCTAACCTGAAGCGTAACTCAAACCATAGACCTAACCCTAACCCTAGGCGGACACCTGAAGCTCAACCCCAACCCTAACCTGACCCTGACGCTATCTCCGACCGTAACACTGAACCGAAAACTAACAGTAGCCCTAAACTTACTCCCCCAAACTAAGTTCAAACCTAACCTAACCTGAAGCCTAAATCAAACCATACACCTAACCCTAACCCTAGGCGGACACCTTAAGCTCAACCCCAACCCTAACCTGACCCTCACGCTAACTCCAACCGTAACACTGAACCGAAAACTAACAGTAACCCTAAACTTACTCCCTCAAACTAAGTTCAAACCTAACCTAACCTGAAGCCTAACTCAAACCATAGACCTAACCCTAACCCTAGGCGGACACCTGAAGCTCAACCCCTACCCTAACTTGACCCTCACGCTAACTCCAACCGAAACACTGAACCGAAAACTAACAGTAGCCCTAAACTTAATCCCTCAAACTAAGTTCAAACCTAACCTAACCTGAAGCCTAAATCAAACCATACACCTAACCCTAACACTAGGTGGACACCTTAAGGTCAACCCCAAACCTAACCTGACCCTCACGCTAACTCAAAACGTAACACTGAACCAAAACCTAATATTAGCCCTAAACTTACTCCCTCAAACTAATTTTGAACCTAACCTAACCTGAAGCCTAACTCAAACCATAGACCTAACCCTAACCCTAGGCGGATACCTGAAGCTCAACCCCAACCCTAACCTGACCATGACGCTATCTCCGACCGTAACACTGAACCGAAAACTAACAGTAGCCCTAAACTTACTCCCTCAAACTAAGTTCAAACCTAACCTAACCTGAAGCCTAAATCAAACCATACACCTAACCCTAAACCTAGGCGGACACCTTAAGCTCAACCCCAACCCTAACCTGACCCTCACGCTAACTCCAACCGTATCACTGAACCGAAAACTAACAGTAACCCTAAACTTACTCCCTCAAACTAAGTTCAAACCTAACCTATCCTGAAGCCTAACTCAAACCATAGACCTAACCCTAACCCTAGGCGGACACCTGAAGCTCAACCCCTACCCTAACCTGACCCTCACGCTAACTCCAACCGAAACACTGAACCGAAAACTAACAGTAGCCCTAAACTTACTCCCTCAAACTAAGTTCAAACCTTACATAACCTGAAGCCTAACTCCAACCATAGACCTATCCCTAACCCTAGGCAGACACCTGAAGCTCAACCCCAACCCTAACCTGACCCTGACGCTATCTCCAACCGTAACACTGAACCGAAAACTAACAATAGCCCTAAACTTACTCCCTCAAACTAAGTTCAAACCTAACCTAACCTGAAGCCTAACTCAAACCACAGACCTAACCCTAACCCTAGGTGGACACCTTAAGCTCAACCCCAACCCTAACCTGACCCTCACGCTAACTCCAACCGAAACACTGAACCGAAAACTAACAGTAGCCCTAAACTTACTCCCTCAAACTAATTTCGAACCTAACCTAACCTGAAGCCGAACTCAAATCATAGACCTAACCCTAACCCTAGGCAGACACCTGAAGCTCAACCCCAACCCTAACCTGACCCTGACGCTATCTCCGACCGTAACACTGAACCGAAAACTAACAGTAACCCTAAACTTACTCCCTCAAACTAAGTTCAAACCTAACCTAACCTGAAGCCTAACTCAAACCATAGACCTAACCCTAACCCTAGGCGGACACCTGAAGCTCAACCCCTACCCTAACCTGACCCTCACGCTAACTCCAACCGAAACACTGAACCGAAAACTAACAGTAGCCCTAAACTTACTCCCTCAAACTAATTTCGAACCTAACCTAACCTGAAGCCGAACTCAAATCATAGACCTAACCCTAACCCTAGGCAGACACCTGAAGCTCAACCCCAACCCTAACCTGACCCTGACGCTATCTCCGACCGTAACACTGAACCGAAAACTAACAGTAACCCTAAACTTACTCCCTCAAACTAAGTTCAAACCTAACCTAACCTGAAGCCTAACTCAAACCATAGACCTAACCCTAACCCTAGGCGGACACCTGAAGCTCAACCCCTACCCTAACCTGACCCTCACGCTAACTCCAACCGTAACACTGAACCGAAAACTAACAGTAACCCTAAATTTACTCCCTCAAACTAAGTTCAAACCTAACCTAACCTGAAGCCTAACTCAAACCATAGACCTAACCCTAACTCTAGGCGGACACCTGAAGCTCAACCCCTACCCTAACCTGATCCTCACGCTAACTCCAACCGAAACACTGAACCGAAATCTAACAGTAGCCCTAATCTTACTCCCTCAAACTAAGTTCAAACCTAACATAACCTGAAGCCTAACTCCAACCATAGACCTAACCCTAACCCTACGCAGACACCTGAAGCTCAACCCCAACCCTAACCTGACCCTGACGCTATCTCCAACCGTAACACTGAACCGAAAACTAACAGTAGCCCTAAACTTACTCCCTCAAACTAAGTTCAAACCTAACCTAACCTGAAGCCTAACTCAAACCATAGACCTAACCCTAACATTAGGCGGATACATTAAGCTCAACCCCAACCCTAACCTGGCCCTGACGCTAACTCCAACCATAACAGTTACCCGAAAACTAACTGTAGCCCTAAACTTACTCCCTCAAACTAAGTTCAAACCTAACCTACCTGAAGCCTTAATCAAATCATACACTTAACCCTAACCTTAGGCGGACACCTTAAGCTCAACCCCTACCCTAACCTGACCCTCACACTTACTCCAACCGTAACACTGAACCGAAAACTAACAGTAGCCCTAAACTTACTCCCTCAAACTAAGTTCAAACCTAACCTAACCTGAAGCGTAACTCAAACCATAGACCTAACCCTAACCCTAGGCGGACACCTAAAGCTCAACCCCAACCCTAACCTGACCCTGACGCTATCTCCGACCGTAACACAGAACCGAAAACTAACAGTAGCCCTAAACTTACTCCCCCAAACTAAGTTCAAACCTAACCTAACCTGAAGCCTAAATCAAACCATACACCTAACCCTAACCCTAGGCGGACACCTTAAGCTCAACCCCAACCCTAACCTGACCCTCACGCTAACTCCAACCGTAACACTGAACCGAAAACTAACAGTAACCCTAAACTTACTCCCTCAAACTAAGTTCAAACCTAACCTAACCTGAAGCCTAACTCAAACCATAGACCTAACCCTAACCCTAGGCGGACACCTGAAGCTCAACCCCTACCCTAACTTGACCCTCACGCTAACTCCAACCGAAACACTGAACCGAAAACTAACAGTAGCCCTAAACTTACTCCCTCAAACTAAGTTCAAACCTAACCTAACCTGAAGCCTAAATCAAACCATACACCTAACCCTAACACTAGGTGGACACCTTAAGGTCAACCCCAAACCTAACCTGACCCTCACGCTAACTCAAAACGTAACACTGAACCAAAAACTAATATTAGCCCTAAACTTACTCCCTCAAACTAATTTTGAACCTAACCTAACCTGAAGCCTAACTCAAACCATAGACCTAACCCTAACCCTAGGCGGATACCTGAAGCTCAACCCCAACCCTAACCTGACCATGACGCTATCTCCGACCGTAACACTGAACCGAAAACTAACAGTAGCCCTAAACTTACTCCCTCAAACTAAGTTCAAACCTAACCTAACCTGAAGCCTAAATCAAACCATACACCTAACCCTAAACCTAGGCGGACACCTTAAGCTCAACCCCAACCCTAACCTGACCCTCACGCTAACTCCAACCGTAACACTGAACCGAAAACTAACAGTAACCCTAAACTTACTCCCTCAAACTAAGTTCAAACCTAACCTATCCTGAAGCCTAACTCAAACCATAGACCTAACCCTAACCCTAGGCGGACACCTGAAGCTCAACCCCTACCCTAACCTGACCCTCACGCTAACTCCAACCCAAACACTGAACCGAAAACTAACAGTAGCCCTAAACTTACTCCCTCAAACTAAGTTCAAACCTTACATAACCTGAAGCCTAACTCCAACCATAGACCTATCCCTAACCCTAGGCAGACACCTGAAGCTCAACCCCAACCCTAACCTGACCCTGACGCTATCTCCAACCGTAACACTGAACCGAAAACTAACAATAGCCCTAAACTTACTCCCTCAAACTAAGTTCAAACCTAACCTAACCTGAAGCCTAACTCAAACCACAGACCTAACCCTAACCCTAGGTGGACACCTTAAGCTCAACCCCAACCCTAACCTGACCCTCACGCTAACTCCAACCGAAACACTGAACCGAAAACTAACAGTAGCTCTAAACTTACTCCCTCAAACTAATTTCGAACCTAACCTAACCTGAAGCCGAACTCAAATCATAGACCTAACCCTAACCCTAGGCAGACATCTGAAGCTCAACCCCAACCCTAACCTGACCCTGACGCTATCTCCGACCGTAACACTGAACAGAAAACTAACAGTAACCCTAAACTTCCTCCCTCAAACTAAGTTCAAACCTAACCTAACCTGAAGCCTAACTCAAACCATAGACCTAACCCTAACCCTAGGCGGATACATTAAGCTCAACCCCAACCCTAACCTGGCCCTGACGCTAACTCCAACCATAACAGTTACCCGAAAACTAACTGTAGCCCTAAACTTACTCCCTCAAACTAAGTTCAAACCTAACCTACCTGAAGACTTAATCAAATCATACACCTAACCCTAACCCTAGGCGGACACCTTAAGCTCAACCCCTACCCTAACCTGACCCTCACACTTACTCCAACCGTAACACTGAACCGAAAACTAACAGTAGCCCTAAACTTACTCCCTCAAACTAATTTCAAACCTAACCTAACCTGAAGCCTAACTCAAACCACAGACCTATCCCTAACCCTAGGCGGACCCATTAAGCTGAACCCCAACCCTAACCTGACCCTCACGCTAACTCCAACCGTAACACTGAACCGAAAACTAACAGTAACCCTAAACTAACTCCCTCAAACTAAGTTCAAACCTAACCTAACCTGAAGCCTAACTCAAACCATAGACCTAACCCTAACCCTAGGCGGACACCTGAAGCTCAAACCCTACCCTAACCTGACCCTCACGCTAACTCCAACCGAAACACTGAACCGAAAACTAACAGTAGCCCTAATCTTACTCCCTCAAACTAAGTTCAAACCTAACATAACCTGAAGCCTAACTCCAACCATAGACCTAACCCTAACCCTAGGCAGACACCTGAAGCTCAACCCCAACCCTAACCTGACCCTGACGCTAACTCCAACCGTAACACTGAACCGAAAACTAACAGTAGCCCTAAACTTACTCCCTCAAACTAAGTTCAAACCTAACCTAACCTGAAGCCTAACTGAAACCATAGACGAAACCCTAACCCTAGGCGGACACCTTAAGCTCAACCCCAACCCTAAAATGGCCCTCACGCTAACTCCAACCATAACAGTTACGCGAAAACTAACAGTAGCCCAAAACTTACTCCCACAAACTAAGTTCAAACCTAACCTAACCTGAAGCCTGAATCAAACAATACACCTAACCCTAACCCTAGGCGGACACCTTAAGCTCAACCCCAACCCTAACCTGACCCTCACGCTAATTCCAACCGTAACACTGAACCGAAAACTAACAGTAACCCTAAACTTACTCCCTCAAACTAAGTTCAAACCTAACCTAACCTGAAGCCTAACTCAAACCATAGACCTAACCCTAACCCTAGGCGGACACCTGAAGCTCAACCCCTACCCTAACCTGACCCTCACGCTAACTCCAACCGAAACACTGAACCGAAAACTAACAGTAGCCCTCATCTTACTCCCTCAAACTAAGTTCAAACCTAACCTAACCTGAATCCTAACTCAAACCACAGACCTAAGCCTAACCCTAGGCGGACACCTTAAGCTCAACCCCAACCCTAACCTGACCCTCACGCTAACTCCAACCCTAACACTGAACCGAAAACTAACAGTAGCCCTAAACTTACTCCCTCAAACTAAGTTCAAACCTAACCTAAACTGAAGCCTAACTCAAACCATAGACCTAACCCTAACCCTAGGCGGATACATTAAGCTCAACCCCAACCCTAACCTGGCCCTGACGCTAACTCCAACCATAACAGTTACCCGAAAACTAACTGTAGCCCTAAACTTACTCCCTCAAACTAAGTTCAAACCTAACCTAACCTGAAGCCTAAATCAAACCATACACCTAAACCTAACCCTAGGCGGACACCTTAAGCTCAACCCCAACCCTAACCTGACCCTCACGCTAACTCCAACCGTAACACTGAACCGAAAACTAACAGTAACCCTAAGCTTACTCCCTCAAACTAAGTTCAAACCTAACCTAACCTGAAGCCTAACTCAAACCATAGACCTAACCCTAACCCTAGGCGGACACCTGAAGCTCAACCCCTACCCTAACCTGACCCTCACGCTAACTCCAACCGAAACACTGAACCGAAATCTAACAGTAGCCCTAATCTTACTCCCTCAAACTAAGTTCAAACCTAACATAACCTGAAGCCTAACTCCAACCATAGACCTAACCCTAACCCTAGGCAGACACCTGAAGCTCAACCCCAACCCTAACCTGACACTGACGCTATCTCCAACCGTAACACTGAACCGAAAACTAACAGTAGCCCTAAACTTACTCCCTCAAACTAAGTTCAAACCTAACCTAACCTGAAGCCTAACTCAAACCATAGACCTAACCCTAAGCCTAGGCGGACACCTGAAGCTCAACCCCAACCCTAACCTGACCCTGACGCTATCTCCAACCGTAACACTGAACCGAAAACTAACAGTAGCCCTAAACTTACTCCGTCAAACTAAGTTCAAACCTAACCTAACCTGAAGCCTAACTCAAACCATAGACCTAACCCTAACCCTAGGTGGACACCTTAAGCTCAACGCCAACCCTAACCTGGCCCTGACGCTAACTCCAACCATAACAGTTACCCGAAAACTAACAGTCGCCCTAAACTTATTCCCTCAAACTAAGTTCAAACCTAACCTAACCTGAAGCCTAAATCAAACCATACACCTAACCCTAACCCTAGGTGGACACCTTAAGCTCAACCCCAAACCTAACCTGACCCTCACGCTAACTCCAACCGTAACACTGAACCGAAAACTAACATTAGCCCTAAACTTACTCCCTCAAACTAATTTCGAACCTAACCTAACCTGAAGCCTAACTCAAACCATAGACCTAACCCTAACCCTAGGCGGATACCTGAAGCTCAACGCCAACCCTAACCTGACCCTCACGCTAACTCCAACCGAAACACTGAACCGAAAACTAACAGTAGCCCTAATCTTACTCCCTCAAACTAAGTTCAAACCTAACCTAACCTGAATCCTAACTCAAACCACAGACCTAACCCTAACCCTAGGCGGACACCTTAAGCTCAATCCCAACCCTAACCTGACCCTCACGCTAACTCCAACCCTAACACTGAACCGAAAACTAACAGTAGCCCTAAACTTACTCCCTCAAACTAAGTTCAAACCTAACCTAAACTGAAGCCTAACTCAAACCATAGACATAATCCTAACCCTAGGCGGATACATTAAGCTCAACCCCAACCCTAACCTGGCCCTGACGCTAACTCCAACCATAACAGTTACCCGAAAACTAACTGTAGCCCTAAACTTACTCCCTCAAACTAAGTTCAAACCTAACCTACCTGAAGCCTTAATCAAATCATACACCTAACCCTAACACTAGGCGGACACCTTAAGCTCAACCCCTACCCTAACCTGACCCTCACACTTACTCCAACCGTAACACTGAACCGAAAACTAACAGTAGACCTAAACTTACTCCCTCAAACTAATTTCAAACCTAACATAACCTGAAGCCTAACTCAAACCATAGACCTAACCCTAACCCTAGGCGGACACCTGAAGCTAAACCCCAACCCTAACCTGACCCTGACGCTATCTCCAACCGTAACACTGAACCGAAAACTAACAGTAGCCCTAAACTTACTCCCTCAAACTAAGTTCAAACCTAACCTAACCTGAAGCCTAAATCAAACCATACACCTAAACCTAACCCTAGGCGGACACCTTAAGCTCAACCCCAACCCTAACCTGACCCTCACGCTAACTCCAACCGTAACACTGAACCGAAAACTAACAGTAACCCTAAGCTTACTCCCTCAAACTAAGTTCAAACCTAACCTAACCTGAAGCCTAACTCAAACCATAGACCTAACCCTAACCCTAGGCGGACACCTGAAGCTCAACCCCTACCCTAACCTGACCCTCACGCTAACTCCAACCGAAACACTGAACCGAAATCTAACAGTAGCCCTAATCTTACTCCCTCAAACTAAGTTCAAACCTAACATAACCTGAAGCCTAACTCCAACCATAGACCTAACCCTAACCCTAGGCAGACACCTGAAGCTCAACCCCAACCCTAACCTGACACTGACGCTATCTCCAACCGTAACACTGAACCGAAAACTAACAGTAGCCCTAAACTTACTCCCTCAAACTAAGTTCAAACCTAACCTAACCTGAAGCCTAACTCAAACCATAGACCTAACCCTAAGCCTAGGCGGACACCTGAAGCTCAACCCCAACCCTAACCTGACCCTGACGCTATCTCCAACCGTAACACTGAACCGAAAACTAACAGTAGCCCGAAACTTACTCAGTCAAACTAAGTTCAAACCTAACCTAACCTGAAGCCTAACTCAAACCATATACCTAACCCTAACCCTAGGTGGACACCTTAAGCTCAACGCCAACCCTAACCTGGCCCTGACGCTAACTCCAACCATAACAGTTACCCGAAAACTAACAGTCGCCCTAAACTTATTCCCTCAAACTAAGTTCAACCTAACCTAACCTGAAGCCTAAATCAAACCATACACCTAACCCTAACCCTAGGTGGACACCTTAAGCTCAACCCCAAACCTAACCTGACCCTCACGCTAACTCCAACCGTAACACTGAACCGAAAACTAACATTAGCCCTAAACTTACTCCCTCAAACTAATTTCGAACCTAACCTAACCTGAAGCCTAACTCAAACCATAGACCTAACCCTAACCCTAGGCGGATACCTTAAGCTCAACGCCAACCCTAACCTGACCCTCACGCTAACTCCAACCGAAACACTGAACCGAAAACTAACAGTAGCCCTAATCTTACTCCCTCAAACTAAGTTCAAACCTAACCTAACCTGAAGCCTAACTCAAACCACAGACCTAACCCTAACCCTAGGCGGACACCTTAAGCTCAACCCCAACCCTAACCTGACCCTCACTCTAACTCCAACCCTAACACTGAACCGAAAACTAACAGTAGCCCTAAACTTACTCCCTCAAACTAAGTTCAAACCTAACCTAAACTGAAGCCTAACTCAAACCATAGACATAATCCTAACCCTAGGCGGATACATTAAGCTCAACCCCAACCCTAACCTGGCCCTGACGCTAACTCCAACCATAACAGTTACCCGAAAACTAACTGTAGCCCTAAACTTACTCCCTCAAACTAAGTTCAAACCTAACCTACCTGAAGCCTTAATCAAATCATACACCTAACCCTAACCCTAGGCGGACACCTTAAGCTCAACCCCTACCCTAACCTGACCCTCACACTTACTCCAACCGTAACACTGAACCGAAAACTAACAGTAGACCTAAACTTACTCCCTCAAACTAATTTCAAACCTAACATAACCTGAAGCCTAACTCAAACCATAGACCTAACCCTAACCCTAGGCGGACACCTGAAGCTAAACCCCAACCCTAACCTGACCCTGACGCTATCTCCAACCGTAACACTGAACCGAAAACTAACAGTAGCCCTAAACTTACTCCTCAAACTAAGTTCAAACCTAACCTAACCTGAAGCCTAAATCAAACCATACACCTAAACCTAACCCTAGGCGGAAACCTTAAGCTCAAGCCCAACCCTAACCTGACCCTCACGCTAACTCCAACCGTAACACTGAACCGAAAACTAACAGTAACCCTAAACTTACTCCCTCAAACTAAGTTCAAACCTAACCTAACCTGAAGCCTAACTCAAACCATAGACCTAACCCTAACCCTAGGCGGACACCTGAAGCTCAACCCCTACCTTAACCTGACCCTCACGCTAACTCCAACCGAAACACTGAACCGAAATCTAACAGTAGCCCTAATCTTACTCCCTCAAACTAAGTTCAAACCTAACATAACCTGAAGCCTAACTCCAACCATAGACCTAACCCTAACCCTAGGCAGACACCTGAAGCTCAACCCCAACCCTAACCTGACACTGACGCTATCTCCAACCGTAACACTGAACCGAAAACTAACAGTAGCCCTAAACTTACTCCCTCAAACTAAGTTCAAACCTAACCTAACCTGAAGCCTAACTCAAACCATAGACCTAACCCTAAGCCTAGGCGGACACCTGAAGCTCAACCCCAACCCTAACCTGACCCTGACGCTATCTCCAACCGTAACACTGAACCGAAAACTAACAGTAGCCCTAAACTTACTCCGTCAAACTAAGTTCAAACCTAACCTAACCTGAAGCCTAACTCAAACCATAGACCTAACCCTAACCCTAGGTGGACACCTTAAGCTCAACGCCAACCCTAACCTAGCCCTGACGCTAATTCCAACCATAACAGTTACCCGAAAACTAACAGTCGCCCTAAACTTATTCCCTCAAACTAAGTTCAAACCTAACCTAACCTGAAGCCTAAATCAAACCATACACCTAACCCTAACCCTAGGTGGACACCTTAAGCTCAACCCCAAACCTAACCTGACCCTCACGCTAACTCCAACCGTAACACTGAACCGAAAACTAACATTAGCCCTAAACTTACTCCCTCAAACTAATTTCGAACCTAACCTAACCTGAAGCCTAACTCAAACCATAGACCTAACCCTAACCCTAGGCGGATACATTAAGCTCAACCCCAACCCTAACCTGGCCCTGACGCTAACTCCAACCATAACAGTTACCCGAAAACTAACTGTAGCCCTAAACTTACTCCCTCAAACTAAGTTCAAACCTAACCTACCTGAAGCCTTAATCAAATCATACACCTAACCCTAAACCTAGGCGGACACCTTAAGCTCAACCCCTACCCTAACCTGACCCTCACACTTACTCCAACTGTAACACTGAACCGAAAACTAACAGTAGCCCTAAACTAACTCCCTCAAACTAAGTTCAAGCCTAACCTAACCTGAAGCCTAACTCAAACCATAGACCTAACCCTAACCCTAGGCGGACACCTGAAGCTCAACCCCAACCCTAACCTGACCCTGACGCTATCTCCAACCGTAACACTGAACCGAAAACTAACAGTAGCCCTAAACTTACTCCCTCAAACTAAGTTCAAATCTAACCTAACCTGAAGCCTAAATCAAACCATACACCTAACCCTAACCCTAGGCGGACACCTTAAGCTCAACCCCAACCCTAACCTGACCCTCACGCTAACTCCAACCGTAACACTGAACGGAAAATTAACAGTAACCCTAAACTTACTCCCTCAAACTAAGTTCAAACCTAACCTAACCTGAAGCCTAACTCAAACCATAGACCTTACCCTAACCCTAGGCGGACACCTGAAGCTCAACCCCTACCCTAACCTGACCCTCACGCTAACTCCAACCGAAACACTGAACCGAAAAGTAACAGTAGCCCTAATCTTACTCCCTCAAACTAAGTTCAAACCTAACATAACCTGCGGCATAACTCCAACCATAGACCTAACCCTAACCCTAGGCAGACACCTGAAGCTCAACCCCAACCCTAACCTGACCCTGACGCTATCCCCAACCGTAACACTGATCCGAAAACTAACAATAGCCCTAAACTTACTCCCTCAAACTAAGTTCAAACCTAACCTAACCTGAAGCCTAACTCAAACCACAGACCTAACCCTAACCCTAGGCGGACACCTTAAGCTCAAACCCAACCCTAACCTGACCCTCACGCTAACTCCAACCCTAACACTGAACCGAAAACTAACAGTAGCCCTAAACTTACTCCCTCAAACTAAGTTCAAACCTAACCTAACCTGAAGCCTAACTCAAACCATAGACCTAACCCTAACCCTAGGCGAACACCTGAAGCTCAACCCCAATCCTAACCTGACCCTGACTCTTACTCCAACCGTAACACTGAACCGAAAACTAACAGTAGCCCTAAACTTACTCCCTCAAACTAAGTTCAAACCTAACCTAACCTGAAGCCTAACTGAAACCATAGACCAAACCCTAACCCTAGGCAGACACCTTAAGCTCAACCCCAACCCTAAAATGGCCCTCACGCTAACTCCAACCATAACAGTTACCCGAAAACTAACAGTAGCCCTAAACTTACTCCCTCAAACTAAGTTCAAACTTAACCTAACATGAAGCCTGAATCAAACCATACACCTAACCCTAACCCTAGGCGGACACCTTAAGCTCAACCCCAACCGTAACCTGACCCTCACACTAACTCCAACCGTAACACTGAACCGAAAACTAACAGTAACCCTAAACTTACTCCCTCAAACTAAGTTCAAACCTAACCTAACCTGAAGCCTAACTCAAACCATAGACCTAACCCTAACCCTAGGCGGACACCTTAAGCTCAACCCCAACCCTAAAATGGCCCTCACGCTAACTCCAACCATAACAGTTACGCGAAAACTAACAGTAGCCCTAAACTTACTCCCTCAAACTAAGTTCAAACCTAACCTAACCTGAAGCTTGAATCAAACCATACACCTAACCCTAACCCTAGGCGGACACCTTAAGCTCAACCCCAAACCTAACCTGACCCTCACGCTAACTCCAACCGTAACACTGAACCGAAAACTAACAGTAACCCTAAACTTACTCCCTCAAACTAAGTTCAAACCTAACCTAACCTGAAGCCTAACTCAAACCATAGACCTAACCCTAACCCTAGGCGGACACCTGAAGCTCAACCCCTACCCTAACCTGACCCTCACGCTAACTCCAACCGAAACACTGAACCGAAAACTAACAGTAGCCCTAATCTTACTCCCTCAAACTAAGTTCAAACCTAACCTAACCTGAAGCCTAACTCAAACCACAGACCTAACCCTAACCCTAGGCGGACACCTTAAGCTCAACCCGAACCCTAACCTGACCCTCACGCTAACTCCAACCCTAACACTGAACCGAAAACTAACAGTAGCCCTAAACTTACTCCCTCAAACTAAGTTCAAACCTAACCTAAACTGAAGCCTAACTCAAACCATAGACCTAACCCTAACCCTAGGCGGATACATTAAGCTCAACCCCAACCCTAACCTGGCCCTGACGCTAACTCCAACCATAACAGTTACCCGAAAACTAACTGTAGCCCTAAACTTACTCCCCTCAAACTAAGTTCAAACCTAACCTACCTGAAGACTTAATCAAATCATACACCTAACCCTAACCCTAGGCGGACACCTTAAGCTCAACCCCTACCCTAACCTGACCCTCACACTTACTCCAACCGTAACACTGAACCGAAAACTAACAGTAGCCCTAAACTTACTCCCTCAAACTAATTTCAAACCTAACCTAACCTGAAGCCTAACTCAAACCATAGACCTAACCCTAACCCTAGGCGGACACCTGAAGCTAAACCCCAACCCTAACCTGACCCTCACGCTAACTCCAACCGAAACACTGAACCGAAAACTAACAGTAGCCCTAAACTTACTCCCTCAAACTAATTTCGAACCTAACCTAACCTGAAGCCGAACTCAAATCATAGACCTAACCCAAACCCTAGGCGGACACCTGAAGCTCAACCCCAACCCTAACCTGACCCTGACGCTATCTCCGACCGTAACACTGAACCGAAAACTAACAGTAACCCTAAACTTACTCCCTCAAACTAAGTTCAAACCTAACCTAACCTGAAGCCTAACTCAAACCATAGACCTAACCCTAACCCTAGGCGGACACCTGAAGCTCAACCCCAACCCTAACCTGACCCTCACGCTAACTCCAACCGTAACACTGAACCGAAAATTAACAGTAACCCTAAACTTACTCCCACAAACTAAGTTCAAACATAACCTAACCTGAAGCCTAACTCAAACCATAGACCTAACCCTAACCCTAGGCGGACACCTGAAGCTCAACCCCTACCCTAACCTGACCCTCACGCTAACTCCAACCGAAACACTGAACCGAAATCTAACAGTAGCCCTAATCTTACTCCCTCAAACTAAGTTCAAACCTAACATAACCTGAAGCCTAACTCCAACCATAGACCTAACCCTAACCATACGCAGACACCTGAAGCTCAACCCCAACCCTAACCTGACCCTGACGCTATCTCCAACCGTAACACTGAACCGAAAACTAACAGTAGCCCTAAACTTACTCCCTCAAACTAAGTTCAAACCTAACCTAACCTGAAGCCTAAATCAAACCATACACCTAACCCTAACCCTAGGCGGACACCTTAAGCTCAACCCCAACCCTAACCTGACCCTGACGCTATCTCCGACCGTAACACTGAACCGAAAACTAACAGTAGCCCTAAACTTACTCCCTCAAACTAAGTTCAAACCTAACCTAACCTGAAGCCTAAATCAAACCATACACCTAACCCTAACCCTAGGCGGACACCTTAAGCTCAACCCCAACCCTAACCTGACCCTCACGCTAACTCCAACCTTAACACTGGACCGAAAACTAACAGTAACACTAAACTTACTCCCTCAAACTAAGTTCAAACCTAACCTAACCTGAAGCCTAACTCAAACCATAGACCTAACCCTAACCCTAGGCGGATACATTAAGCTCAACCCCAACCCTAACCTGGCTCTGACGCTAACTCCAACCATAACAGTTACCCGAAAACTAACAGTAGCCCTAAACTTACTCCCTCTAACTAAGTTCAAACCTAACCTACCTGAAGCCTTAATCAAATCATACACCTAACCCTAACCCTAGGCGGGACACCTTAAGCTCAACGCCTACCCTAACCTGACCCTCACACTTACTCCAACCGGAACACTGAACCGAAAACTAACAGTAGCCCTAAACTTACTCCCTCAAACTAATTTCAAACCTAACCTAACCTGAAGCCTAACTCTAACCATAGACCTAACCCTAACCCTAGGCGGACACCTGAAGCTCAACCCCAACCCTAACCTGACCCTGACGCTATCTCCAACCGTAACACTGAACCGAAAACTAACAGTAGCCCTAAACTTACTCCCTCAAACTAAGTTCAAACCTAACCTAACCTGAAGCCTAAATCAAACCATACACCTAACCCTAACCCTAGGCGGACACCTTAAGCTCAACCCCAACCCTAACCTGACCCTCACGCTAACTCCAACCGTAACACTGAACCGAAAACTAACAGTAACCCTAAACTTACTCCCTCAAACTAAGTTCAAACCTAACCTAACCTGAAGCCTAACTCAAACCACAGACCTATCCCTAACCCTAGGCGGACCCATTAAGCTGAACCCCAACCCTAACCTGACCCTCACGCTAACTCCAACCGTAACACTGAACCGAAAACTAACAGTAACCCTAAACTAACTCCCTCAAACTAAGTTCAAACCTAACCTAACCTGAAGCCTAACTCAAACCATAGACCTAACCCTAACCCTAGGCGGACACCTGAAGCTCAAACCCTACCCTAACCTGACCCTCACGCTAACTCCAACCGAAACACTGAACCGAAAACTAACAGTAGCCCTAATCTTACTCCCTCAAACTAAGTTCAAACCTAACATAACCTGAAGCCTAACTCCAACCATAGACCTAACCCTAACCCTAGGCAGACACCCTGAAGCTCAACCCCAACCCTAACCTGACACTGACGCTATCTCCAACCGTAACACTGAACCGAAAACTAACAGTAGCCCTAAACTTACTCCCGCAAACTAAGTTCAAACCTAACCTAACCTGAAGCCTAACTGAAACCATAGACGAAACCCTAACCCTAGGCGGACACCTTAAGCTCAACCCCAACCCTAAAATGGCCCTCACGCTAACTCCAACCATAACAGTTACGCGAAAACTAACAGTAGCCCAAAACTTACTCCCACAAACTAAGTTCAAACCTAACCTAACCTGAAGCCTGAATCAAACAATACACCTAACCCTAACCCTAGGCGGACACCTTAAGCTCAACCCCAACCCTAACCTGACCCTCACGCTAATTCCAACCGTAACACTGAACCGAAAAGTAACAGTAACCCTAATCTTACTCCCTCAAACTAAGTTCAAACCTAACCTAACCTGAAGCCTAACTCAAACCATAGACCTAACCCTAACCCTAGGCGGACACCTGAAGCTCAACCCCTACCCTAACCTGACCCTCACGCTAACTCCAACCGAAACACTGAATCGAAAACTAACAGTAGCCCTCATCTTACTCCCTCAAACTAAGTTCAAACCTAACCTAACCTGAATCCTAACTCAAACCACAGACCTAACCGTAACCCTAGGCGGACACCTTAAGCTCAACCCCAACCCTAACCTGACCCTCACGCTAACACCAACCCTAACACTGAACCGAAAACTAACAGTAGCCCTAAACTTACTCCCTCAAACTAAGTTCAAACCTAACCTAAACTGAAGCCTAACTCAAACCATAGACATAATCCTAACCCTAGGCGGATACATTAAGCTCAACCCCAACCCTAACCTGGCCCTGACGCTAACTCCAACCATAACAGTTACCCGAAAACTAACTGTAGCCCTAAACTTACTCCCTCAAACTAAGTTCAAACCTAACCTACCTGAAGCCTTAATCAAATCATACACCTAACCCTAACCTTAGGCGGACACCTTAAGCTCAACCCCTACCCTAACCTGACCCTCACACTTACTCCAACCGTAACACTGAACCGAAAACTAACAGTAGACCTAAACTTACTCCCTCAAACTAATTTCAAACCTAAACATAACCTGAAGCCTAACTCAAACCATAGACCTAACCCTAACCCTAGGCGGACACCTGAAGCTAAACCCCAACCCTAACCTGACCCTGACGCTATCTCCAACCGTAACACTGAACCGAAAACTAACAGTAGCCCTAAACTTACTCCCTCAAACTAAGTTCAAACCTAACCTAACCTGAAGCCTAAATCAAACCATACACCTAAACCTAACCCTAGGCGGACACCTTAAGCTCAACCCCAACCCTAACCTGACCCTCACGCTAACTCCAACCGTAACACTGAACCGAAAAACTAACAGTAACCCTAAGCTTACTCCCTCAAACTAAGTTCAAACCTAACCTAACCTGAAGCCTAACTCAAACCATAGACCTAACCCTAACCCTAGGCGGACACCTGAAGCTCAACCCCTACCCTAACCTGACCCTCACGCTAACTCCAACCGAAACACTGAACCGAAATCTAACAGTAGCCCTAATCTTACTCCCTCAAACTAAGTTCAAACCTAACATAACCTGAAGCCTAACTCCAACCCATAGACCTAACCCTAACCCTAGGCAGACACCTGAAGCTCAACCCCAACCCTAACCTGACACTGACGCTATCTCCAACCGTAACACTGAACCGAAAACTAACAGTAGCCCTAAACTTACTCCCTCAAACTAAGTTCAAACCTAACCTAACCTGAAGCCTAACTCAAACCATAGACCTAACCCTAAGCCTAGGCGGACACCTGAAGCTCAACCCCAACCCTAACCTGACCCTGACGCTATCTCCAACCGTAACACTGAACCGAAAACTAACAGTAGCCCCTAACTTACTCCGTCAAACTAAGTTCAAACCTAACCTAACCTGAAGCCTAACTCAAACCATAGACCTAACCCTAACCCTAGGTGGACACCTTAAGCTCAACGCCAACCCTAACCTGGCCCTGACGCTAACTCCAACCATAACAGTTACCCGAAAACTAACAGTCGCCCTAAACTTATTCCCTCAAACTAAGTTCAAACCTAACCTAACCTGAAGCCTAAATCAAACCATACACCTAACCCTAACCCTAGGTGGACACCTTAAGCTCAACCCCAAACCTAACCTGACCCTCACGCTAACTCCAACCGTAACACTGAACCGAAAACTAACATTAGCCCTAAACTTACTCCCTCAAACTAATTTCGAACCTAACCTAACCTGAAGCCTAACTCAAACCATAGACCTAACCCTAACCCTAGGCGGATACCTGAAGCTCAACGCCAACCCTAACCTGACCCTCACGCTAACTCCAACCGAAACACTGAACCGAAAACTAACAGTAGCCCTAATCTTACTCCCTCAAACTAAGTTCAAACCTAACCTAACCTGAATCCTAACTCAAACCACAGACCTAACCCTAACCCTAGGGGGACACCTTAAGCTCAACCCCAACCCTAACCCTGACCCTCACGCTAACTCCAACCCTAACACTGAACCGAAAACTAACAGTAGCCCTAAACTTACTCCCCTCAAACTAAGTTCAAACCTAACCTAAACTGAAGCCTAACTCAAACCATAGACATAATCCTAACCCTAGGCGGATACATTAAGCTCAACCCCAACCCTAACCTGGCCCTGACGCTAACTCCAACCATAACAGTTACCCGAAAACTAACTGTAGCCCTAAACTTACTCCCTCAAACTAAGTTCAAACCTAACCTACCTGAAGCCTTAATCAAATCATACACCTAACCCTAACCCTAGGCGGACACCTTAAGCTCAACCCCTACCCTAACCTGACCCTCACACTTACTCCAACCGTAACACTGAACCGAAAACTAACAGTAGACCTAAACTTACTCCCTCAAACTAATTTCAAACCTAACATAACCTGAAGCCTAACTCAAACCATAGACCTAACCCTAACCCTAGGCGGACACCTGAAGCTAAACCCCAACCCTAACCTGACCCTGACGCTATCTCCAACCGTAACACTGAACCGAAAACTAACAGTAGCCCTAAACTTACTCCCTCAAACTAAGTTCAAACCTAACCTAACCTGAAGCCTAAATCAAACCATACACCTAAACCTAACCCTAGGCGGACACCTTAAGCTCAACCCCAACCCTAACCTGACCCTCATGCTAACTCCAACCGTAACACTGAACCGAAAACTAACAGTAACCCTAAGCTTACTCCCTCAAACTAAGTTCAAACCTAACCTAACCTGAAGCCTAACTCAAACCATAGACCTAACCCTAACCCTAGGCGGACACCTGAAGCTCAACCCCTACCCTAACCTGACCCTCACGCTAACTCCAACCGAAACACTGAACCGAAATCTAACAGTAGCCCTAATCTTACTCCCTCAAACTAAGTTCAAACCTAACATAACCTGAAGCCTAACTCCAACCATAGACCTAACCCTAACCCTAGGCAGACACCTGAAGCTCAACCCCAACCCTAACCTGACACTGACGCTATCTCCAACCGTAACACTGAACCGAAAACTAACAGTAGCCCTAAACTTACTCCCTCAAACTAAGTTCAAACCTAACCTAACCTGAAGCCTAACTCAAACCATAGACCTAACCCTAAGCCTAGGCGGACACCTGAAGCTCAACCCCAACCCTAACCTGACCCTGACGCTATCTCCAACCGTAACACTGAACCGAAAACTAACAGTAGCCCTAAACTTACTCAGTCAAACTAAGTTCAAACCTAACCTAACCTGAAGCCTAACTCAAACCATAGACCTAACCCTAACCCTAGGTGGACACCTTAAGCTCAACGCCAACCCTAACCTGGCCCTGACGCTAACTCCAACCATAACAGTTACCCGAAAACTAACAGTCGCCCTAAACTTATTCCCTCAAACTAAGTTCAACCTAACCTAACCTGAAGCCTAAATCAAACCATACACCTAACCCTAACCCTAGGTGGACACCTTAAGCTCAACCCCAAACCTAACCTGACCCTCACGCTAACTCCAACCGTAACACTGAACCGAAAACTAACATTAGCCCTAAACTTACTCCCTCAAACTAATTTCGAACCTAACCTAACCTGAAGCCTAACTCAAACCATAGACCTAACCCTAACCCTAGGCGGATACCTGAAGCTCAACGCCAACCCTAACCTGACCCTCACGCTAACTCCAACCGAAACACTGAACCGAAAACTAACAGTAGCCCTAATCTTACTCCCTCAAACTAAGTTCAAACCTAACCTAACCTGAAGCCTAACTCAAACCACAGACCTAACCCTAACCCTAGGCGGACACCTTAAGCTCAACCCCAACCCTAACCTGACCCTCACTCTAACTCCAACCCTAACACTGAACCGAAAACTAACAGTAGCCCTAAACTTACTCCCTCAAACTAAGTTCAAACCTAACCTAAACTGAAGCCTAACTCAAACCATAGACATAATCCTAACCCTAGGCGGATACATTAAGCTCAACCCCAACCCTAACCTGGCCCTGACGCTAACTCCAACCATAACAGTTACCCGAAAACTAACTGTAGCCCTAAACTTACTCCCTCAAACTAAGTTCAAACCTAACCTACCTGAAGCCTTAATCAAATCATACACCTAACCCTAAACCTAGGCGGACACCTTAAGCTCAACCCCTATCCTAACCTGACCCTCACACTTACTCCAACTGTAACACTGAACCGAAAACTAACAGTAGCCCTAAACTAACTCCCTCAAACTAAGTTCAAGCCTAACCTAACCTGAAGCCTAACTCAAACCATAGACCTAACCCTAACCCTAGGCGGACACCTGAAGCTCAACCCCAACCCTAACCTGACCCTGACGCTATCTCCAACCGTAACACTGAACCGAAAACTAACAGTAGCCCTAAACTTACTCCCTCAAACTAAGTTCAAATCTAACCTAACCTGAAGCCTAAATCAAACCATACACCTAACCCTAACCCTAGGCGGACACCTTAAGCTCAACCCCAAACCTAACCTGACCATCACGCTAACTCCAACCGTAACACTGAACGGAAAATTAACAGTAACCCTAAACTTACTCCCTCAAACTAAGTTCAAACCTAACCTAACCTGAAGCCTAACTCAAACCATAGACCTAACCCTAACCCTAGGCGGACACCTGAAGCTCAACCCCTACCCTAACCTGACCCTCACGCTAACTCCAACCGAAACACTGAACCGAAAAGTAACAGTAGCCCTAATCTTACTCCCTCAAACTAAGTTCAAACCTAACATAACCTGCGGCATAACTCCAACCATAGACCTAACCCTAACCCTAGGCAGACACCTGAAGCTCAACCCCAACCCTAACCTGACCCTGACGCTATCCCCAACCGTAACACTGATCCGAAAACTAACAATAGCCCTAAACTTACTCCCTCAAACTAAGTTCAAACCTAACCTAACCTGAAGCCTAACTCAAACCACAGACCTAACCCTAACCCTAGGCGGACACCTTAAGCTCAAACCCAACCCTAACCTGACCCTCACGCTAACTCCAACCCTAACACTGAACCGAAAACTAACAGTAGCCCTAAACTTACTCCCTCAAACTAAGTTCAAACCTAACCTAACCTGAAGCCTAACTCAAACCATAGACCTAACCCTAACCCTAGGCGAACACCTGAAGCTCAACCCCAATCCTAACCTGACCCTGACTCTTACTCCAACCGTAACACTGAACCGAAAACTAACAGTAGCCCTAAACTTACTCCCTCAAACTAAGTTCAAACCTAACCTAACCTGAAGCCTAACTGAAACCATAGACCAAACCCTAACCCTAGGCAGACACCTTAAGCTCAACCCCAACCCTAAAATGGCCCTCACGCTAACTCCAACCATAACAGTTACCCGAAAACTAACAGTAGCCCTAAACTTACTCCCTCAAACTAAGTTCAAACTTAACCTAACATGAAGCCTGAATCAAACCATACACCTAACCCTAACCCTAGGCGGACACCTTAAGCTCAACCCCAACCGTAACCTGACCCTCACACTAACTCCAACCGTAACACTGAACCGAAAACTAACAGTAACCCTAAACTTACTCCCTCAAACTAAGTTCAAACCTAACCTAACCTGAAGCCTAACTCAAACCATAGACCTAACCCTAACCCTAGGCGGACACCTTAAGCTCAACCCCAACCCTAAAATGGCCCTCACGCTAACTCCAACCATAACAGTTACGCGAAAACTAACAGTAGCCCTAAACTTACTCCCTCAAACTAAGTTCAAACCTAACCTAACCTGAAGCTTGAATCAAACCATACACCTAACCCTAACCCTAGGCGGACACCTTAAGCTCAACCCCAAACCTAACCTGACCCTCACGCTAACTCCAACCGTAACACTGAACCGAAAACTAACAGTAACCCTAAACTTACTCCCTCAAACTAAGTTCAAACCTAACCTAACCTGAAGCCTAACTCAAACCATAGACCTAACCCTAACCCTAGGCGGACACCTGAAGCTCAACCCCTACCCTAACCTGACCCTCACGCTAACTCCAACCGAAACACTGAACCGAAAACTAACAGTAGCCCTAATCTTACTCCCTCAAACTAAGTTCAAACCTAACCTAACCTGAAGCCTAACTCAAACCACAGACCTAACCCTAACCCTAGGCGGACACCTTAAGCTCAACCCGAACCCTAACCTGACCCTCACGCTAACTCCAACCCTAACACTGAACCGAAAACTAACAGTAGCCCTAAACTTACTCCCTCAAACTAAGTTCAAACCTAACCTAAACTGAAGCCTAACTCAAACCATAGACCTAACCCTAACCCTAGGCGGATACATTAAGCTCAACCCCAACCCTAACCTGGCCCTGACGCTAACTCCAACCATAACAGTTACCCGAAAACTAACTGTAGCCCTAAACTTACTCCCTCAAACTAAGTTCAAACCTAACCTACCTGAAGACTTAATCAAATCATACACCTAACCCTAACCCTAGGCGGACACCTTAAGCTAAACCCCTACCCTAACCTGACCCTCACACTTACTCCAACCGTAACACTGAACCGAAAACTAACAGTAGCCCTAAACTTACTCCCTCAAACTAATTTCAAACCTAACCTAACCTGAAGCCTAACTCAAACCATAGACCTAACCCTAACCCTAGGCGGACACCTGAAGCTAAACCCCAACCCTAACCTGACCCTCACGCTAACTCCAACCGAAACACTGAACCGAAAACTAACAGTAGCCCTAAACTTACTCCCTCAAACTAATTTCGAACCTAACCTAACCTGAAGCCGAACTCAAATCATAGACCTAACCCTAACCCTAGGCGGACACCTGAAGCTCAACCCCAACCCTAACCTGACCCTGACGCTATCTCCGACCGTAACACTGAACCGAAAACTAACAGTAACCCTAAACTTACTCCCTCAAACTAAGTTCAAACCTAACCTAACCTGAAGCCTAACTCAAACCATAGACCTAACCCTAACCCTAGGCGGACACCTGAAGCTCAACCCCAACCCTAACCTGACCCTCACGCTAACTCCAACCGTAACACTGAACCGAAAACTAACAGTAACCCTAAACTTACTCCCACAAACTAAGTTCAAACATAACCTAACCTGAAGCCTAACTCAAACCATAGACCTAACCCTAACCCTAGGCGGACACCTGAAGCTCAACCCCTACCCTAACCTGACCCTCACGCTTACTCCAACCGAAACACTGAACCGAAATCTAACAGTAGCCCTAATCTTACTCCCTCAAACTAAGTTCAAACCTAACATAACCTGAAGCCTAACTCCAACCATAGACCTAACCCTAACCATACGCAGACACCTGAAGCTCAACCCCAACCCTAACCTGACCCTGACGCTATCTCCAACCGTAACACTGAACCGAAAACTAACAGTAGCCCTAAACTTACTCCCTCAAACTAAGTTGAAACCTAACCTAACCTGAAGCCTAACTCAAACCATAGACCTAACCCTAACCCTAGGTGGACACCTTAAGCTCAACGCCAACCCTAACCTGGCCCTGACGCTAACTCCAACCATAACAGTTACCCGAAAACTAACAGTCGCCCTAAACTTACTCCCTCTAACTAAGTTCAAACCTAACCTACCTGAAGCCTTAATCAAATCATACACCTAACCCTAACCCTAGGCGGACACCTTAAGCTCAACGCCTACCCTAACCTGACCCTCACACTTACTCCAACCGGAACACTGAACCGAAAACTAACAGTAGCCCTCAACTTACTCCCTCAAACTAATTTCAAACCTAACCTAACCTGAAGCCTAACTCTAACCATAGACCTAACCCTAACCCTAGGCGGACACCTGAAGCTCAACCCCAACCCTAACCTGACCCTGACGCTATCTCCAACCGTAACACTGAACCGAAAACTAACAGTAGCCCTAAACTTACTCCCTCAAACTAAGTTCAAACCTAACCTAACCTGAAGCCTAAATCAAACCATACACCTAACCCTAACCCTAGGCGGACACCTTAAGCTCAACCCCAACCCTAACCTGACCCTCACGCTAACTCCAAGCGTAACA
This sequence comes from Tupaia tana, assembly GCA_026018925.1. Taxonomy (NCBI): domain Eukaryota; kingdom Metazoa; phylum Chordata; class Mammalia; order Scandentia; family Tupaiidae; genus Tupaia; species Tupaia tana. The sequence continues at coordinate 214,830 of JAKSZU010000071.1, forward strand.
CTGAACCGAAAACTAACAGTAACCCTAAACTTACTCCCTCAAACTAAGTTCAAACCTAACCTAACCTGAAGCCTAACTGAAACCATAGACCTAACCCTAACCCTAGGTGGACACCTTAAGCTCAACGCCAACCCTAACCTGGCACTGACGCTAACTCCAACTATAACAGTTACCCGAAAACTAACAGTCGCCCTAAACTTACTCCCTCAAACTAAGTTCAAACCTAACCTAACCTGAAGCCTAAATCAAACCATACACCTAACCCTAACCCTAGGCGGACACCTTAAGCTCAACCCCAACCCTAACCTGACCCTCACGCTAACTCCAACCGTAACACTGAACCGAAAACTAACAGTAACCCTAAACTTACTCCCTCAAACTAAGTTCAAACCTAACCTAACCTGAAGCCTAACTCAAACCATAGACCTAACCCTAACCCTAGGCGGACACCTGAAGCTCAACCCCTACCCTAACCTGACCCTCACGCTAACTCCAAACGAAACACTGAACCGAAATCTAACAGTAGCCCTAATCTTACTCCCTCAAACTAAGTTCAAACCTAACATAACCTGAAGCCTAACTCCAACCATAGACCTAACCCTAACCCTAGGCAGACACCTGAAGCTCAACCCCAACCCTAACCTGACACTGACGCTATCTCCAACCGTAACACTGAACCGAAAACTAACAGTAGCCCTAAACTTACTCCCTCAAACTAAGTTCAAACCTAACCTAACCTGAAGCCTAACTCAAACCATAGACCTAACCCTAAGCCTAGGCGGACACCTGAAGCTCAACCCCAACCCTAACCTGACCCTGACGCTATCTCCAACCGTAACACTGAACCGAAAACTAACAGTAGCCCTAAACTTACTCCGTCAAACTAAGTTCAAACCTAACCTAACCTGAAGCCTAACTCAAACCATAGACCTAACCCTAACCCTAGGTGGACACCTTAAGCTCAACGCCAACCCTAACCTGGCCCTGACGCTAACTCCAACCATAACAGTTACCCCAAAACTAACAGTCGCCCTAAACTTATTCCCTCAAACTAAGTTCAAACCTAACCTAACCTGAAGCCTAAATCAAACCATACACCTAACCCTAACCCTAGGTGGACACCTTAAGCTCAACCCCAAACCTAACCTGACCCTCACGCTAACTCCAACCGTAACACTGAACCGAAAACTAACATTAGCCCTAAACTTACTCCCTCAAACTAATTTCGAACCTAACCTAACCTGAAGCCTAACTCAAACCATAGACCTAACCCTAACCCTAGGCGGATACATTAAGCTCAACCCCAACCCTAACCTGGCCCTGACGCTAACTCCAACCATAACAGTTACCCGAAAACTAACTGTAGCCCTAAACTTACTCCCTCAAACTAAGTTCAAACCTAACCTACCTGAAGCCTTAATCAAATCATACACCTAACCCTAAACCTAGGCGGACACCTTAAGCTCAACCCCTACCCTAACCTGACCCTCACACTTACTCCAACTGTAACACTGAACCGAAAACTAACAGTAGCCCTAAACTAACTCCCTCAAACTAAGTTCAAACCTAACCTAACCTGAAGCCTAACTCAAACCATAGACCTAACCCTAACCCTAGGCGGACACCTGAAGCTCAACCCCAACCCTAACCTGACCCTGACGCTATCTCCAACCGTAACACTGAACCGAAAACTAACAGTAGCCCTAAACTTACTCCCTCAAACTAAGTTCAAATCTAACCTAACCTGAAGCCTAAATCAAACCATACACCTAACCCTAACCCTAGGCGGACACCTTAAGCTCAACCCCAAACCTAACCTGACCATCACGCTAACTCCAACCGTAACACTGAACGGAAAATTAACAGTAACCCTAAACTTACTCCCTCAAACTAAGTTCAAACCTAACCTAACCTGAAGCCTAACTCAAACCATAGACCTAACCCTAACCCTAGGCGGACACCTGAAGCTCAACCCCTACCCTAACCTGACCCTCACGCTAACTCCAACCGAAACACTGAACCGAAAAGTAACAGTAGCCCTAATCTTACTCCCTCAAACTAAGTTCAAACCTAACATAACCTGCGGCATAACTCCAACCATAGACCTAACCCTAACCCTAGGCAGACACCTGAAGCTCAACCCCAACCCTAACCTGACCCTGACGCTATCCCCAACCGTAACACTGATCCGAAAACTAACAATAGCCCTAAACTTACTCCCTCAAACTAAGTTCAAACCTAACCTAACCTGAAGCCTAACTCAAACCACAGACCTAACCCTAACCCTAGGCGGACACCTTAAGCTCAAACCCAACCCTAACCTGACCCTCACGCTAACTCCAACCCTAACACTGAACCGAAAACTAACAGTAGCCCTAAACTTACTCCCTCAAACTAAGTTCAAACCTAACCTAACCTGAAGCCTAACTCAAACCATAGACCTAACCCTAACCCTAGGCGAACACCTGAAGCTCAACCCCAATCCTAACCTGACCCTGACTCTTACTCCAACCGTAACACTGAACCGAAAACTAACAGTAGCCCTAAACTTACTCCCTCAAACTAAGTTCAAACCTAACCTAACCTGAAGCCTAACTGAAACCATAGACCAAACCCTAACCCTAGGCAGACACCTTAAGCTCAACCCCAACCCTAAAATGGCCCTCACGCTAACTCCAACCATAACAGTTACCCGAAAACTAACAGTAGCCCTAAACTTACTCCCTCAAACTAAGTTCAAACTTAACCTAACATGAAGCCTGAATCAAACCATACACCTAACCCTAACCCTAGGCGGACACCTTAAGCTCAACCCCAACCGTAACCTGACCCTCACACTAACTCCAACCGTAACACTGAACCGAAAACTAACAGTAACCCTAAACTTACTCCCTCAAACTAAGTTCAAACCTAACCTAACCTGAAGCCTAACTCAAACCATAGACCTAACCCTAACCCTAGGCGGACACCTTAAGCTCAACCCCAACCCTAAAATGGCCCTCACGCTAACTCCAACCATAACAGTTACGCGAAAACTAACAGTAGCCCTAAACTTACTCCCTCAAACTAAGTTCAAACCTAACCTAACCTGAAGCTTGAATCAAACCATACACCTAACCCTAACCCTAGGCGGACACCTTAAGCTCAACCCCAAACCTAACCTGACCCTCACGCTAACTCCAACCGTAACACTGAACCGAAAACTAACAGTAACCCTAAACTTACTCCCTCAAACTAAGTTCAAACCTAACCTAACCTGAAGCCTAACTCAAACCATAGACCTAACCCTAACCCTAGGCGGACACCTGAAGCTCAACCCCTACCCTAACCTGACCCTCACGCTAACTCCAACCGAAACACTGAACCGAAAACTAACAGTAGCCCTAATCTTACTCCCTCAAACTAAGTTCAAACCTAACCTAACCTGAAGCCTAACTCAAACCACAGACCTAACCCTAACCCTAGGCGGACACCTTAAGCTCAACCCGAACCCTAACCTGACCCTCACGCTAACTCCAACCCTAACACTGAACCGAAAACTAACAGTAGCCCTAAACTTACTCCCTCAAACTAAGTTCAAACCTAACCTAAACTGAAGCCTAACTCAAACCATAGACCTAACCCTAACCCTAGGCGGATACATTAAGCTCAACCCCAACCCTAACCTGGCCCTGACGCTAACTCCAACCATAACAGTTACCCGAAAACTAACTGTAGCCCTAAACTTACTCCCTCAAACTAAGTTCAAACCTAACCTACCTGAAGACTTAATCAAATCATACACCTAACCCTAACCCTAGGCGGACACCTTAAGCTCAACCCCTACCCTCACCTGACCCTCACACTTACTCCAACCGTAACACTGAACCGAAAACTAACAGTAGCCCTAAACTTACTCCCTCAAACTAATTTCAAACCTAACCTAACCTGAAGCCTAACTCAAACCATAGACCTAACCCTAACCCTAGGCGGACACCTGAAGCTAAACCCCAACCCTAACCTGACCCTCACGCTAACTCCAACCGAAACACTGAACCGAAAACTAACAGTAGCCCTAAACTTACTCCCTCAAAACTAATTTCGAACCTAACCTAACCTGAAGCCGAACTCAAATCATAGACCTAACCCTAACCCTAGGCGGACACCTGAAGCTCAACCCCAACCCTAACCTGACCCTGACGCTATCTCCGACCGTAACACTGAACCGAAAACTAACAGTAACCCTAAACTTACTCCCTCAAACTAAGTTCAAACCTAACCTAACCTGAAGCCTAACTCAAACCATAGACCTAACCCTAACCCTAGGCGGACACCTGAAGCTCAACCCCAACCCTAACCTGACCCTCACGCTAACTCCAACCGTAACACTGAACCGAAAACTAACAGTAACCCTAAACTTACTCCCACAAACTAAGTTCAAACATAACCTAACCTGAAGCCTAACTCAAACCATAGACCTAACCCTAACCCTAGGCGGACACCTGAAGCTCAACCCCTACCCTAACCTGACCCTCACGCTAACTCCAACCGAAACACTGAACCGAAATCTAACAGTAGCCCTAATCTTACTCCCTCAAACTAAGTTCAAACCTAACATAACCTGAAGCCTAACTCCAACCATAGACCTAACCCTAACCATACGCAGACACCTGAAGCTCAACCCCAACCCTAACCTGACCCTGACGCTATCTCCAACCGTAACACTGAACCGAAAACTAACAGTAGCCCTAAACTTACTCCCTCAAACTAAGTTGAAACCTAACCTAACCTGAAGCCTAACTCAAACGATAGACCTAACCCTAACCCTAGGTGGACACCTTAAGCTCAACGCCAACCCTAACCTGGCCCTGACGCTAACTCCAACCATAACAGTTACCCGAAAACTAACAGTCGCCCTAAACTTACTCCCTCTAACTAAGTTCAAACCTAACCTACCTGAAGCCTTAATCAAATCATACACCTAACCCTAACCCTAGGCGGACACCTTAAGCTCAACGCCTACCCTAACCTGACCCTCACACTTACTCCAACCGGAACACTGAACCGAAAACTAACAGTAGCCCTAAACTTACTCCCTCAAACTAATTTCAAACCTAACCTAACCTGAAGCCTAACTCTAACCATAGACCTAACCCTAACCCTAGGCGGACACCTGAAGCTCAACCCCAACCCTAACCTGACCCTGACGCTATCTCCAACCGTAACACTGAACCGAAAACTAACAGTAGCCCTAAACTTACTCCCTCAAACTAAGTTCAAACCTAACCTAACCTGAAGCCTAAATCAATCCATACACCTAACCCTAACCCTAGGCGGACACCTTAAGCTCAACCCCAACCCTAACCTGACCCTCACGCTAACTCCAACCGTAACACTGAACCGAAAACTAACAGTAACCCTAAACTTACTCCCTCAAACTAAGTTCAAACCTAACCTAACCTGAAGCCTAACTCAAACCATAGACCTAACCCTAACCCTAGGCGGATACATTAAGCTCAACGCCAACCCTAACCTGGCCCTGACGCTAACTCCAACCATAACAGTTACCCGAAAACTAACTGTAGCCCTAAACTTACTCCCTCAAACTAAGTTCAAACCTAACCTACCTGAAGCCTTAATCAAATCATACACCTAACCCTAACCCTAGGCGGACACCTTAAGCTCAACCCCTACCCTAACCTGACCCTCACACTTACTCCAACCGTAACACTGAACCGAAAACTAACAGTAGCCCTAAACTTATTCCCTCAAACTAATTTCAAACCTAACCTAACCTGAAGCCTAACTCAAACCATAGACCTAACCCTTAGCCTAGGCGGACACCTGAAGCTCAACCCCAACCCTAACCTGACCCGGACGCTACCTCCAACCGTAACACTGAACCGAAAACTAACAGTAGCCCTAAACTTACTCCCTCAAACTAAGTTCAAACCTAACCTAACCTGAAGCCTAAATCAAACCATACACCTAACCCTAACCCTAGGCGGACACCTTAAGCTCAACCCCAACCCTAACCTGACCCTCACGCTAACTCCAACCTTAACACTGAACCGAAAACTAACAGTAACACTAAACTTACTCCCTCAAACTAAGTTCAAACCTAACCTAACCTGAAGCCTAACTCAAACCATAGACCTAACCCTAACCCTACGCGGATACATTAAGCTCAACCCCAACCCTAACCTGGCTCTGACGCTAACTCCAACCATAACAGTTACCCGAAAACTAACAGTAGCCCTAAACTTACTCCCTCTAACTAAGTTCAAACCTAACCTACCTGAAGCCTTAATCAAATCATACACCTAACCCTAACCCTAGGCGGACACCTTAAGCTCAACGCCTACCCTAACCTGACCCTCACACTTACTCCAACCGGAACACTGAACCGAAAACTAACAGTAGCCCTAAACTTACTCCCTCAAACTCATTTCAAACCTAACCTAACCTGAAGCCTAACTCTAACCATAGACCTAACCCTAACCCTAGGCGGACACCTGAAGCTCAACCCCTACCCTAACCTGACCCTCACTCTAACTCCAACCGAAACACTGAACCGAAATCTAACAGTAGCCCTAATCTTACTCCCTCAAACTAAGTTCAAACCTAACATAACCTGAAGCCTAACTCCAACCATAGACCTAACCCTAACCCTAGGTAGACACCTGAAGCTCAACCCCAACCCTAACCTGACACTGACGCTATCTCCAACCGTAACACTGAACCGAAAACTAACAGTAGCCCTAAACTTACTCCCTCAAACTAAGTTCAAACCTAACCTAACATGAAGCCTAACTCAAACCATAGACCTAACCCTAAGCCTAGGCGGACACCTGAAGCTCAACCCCAACCCTAACCTGACCCTGACGCTATCTCCAACCGTAACACTGAACCGAAAACTAACAGTAGCCCTAAACTTACTCCGTCAAACTAAGTTCAAACCTAACCTAACCTGAAGCCTAACTCAAACCATAGACCTAACCCTAACCCTAGGTGGACACCTTAAGCTCAACGCCAACCCTAACCTGGCCCTGACGCTAACTCCAACCATAACAGTTACCCGAAAACTAACAGTCGCCCTAAACTTATTCCCTCAAACTAAGTTCAAACCTAACCTAACCTGAAGCCTAAATCGAACCATACACCTAACCCTAACCATAGGTGGACACCTTAAGCTCAACCCCAAACCTAACCTGACCCTCACGCTAACTCCAACCGTAACACTGAACCGAAAACTAACATTAGCCCTAAACTTACTCCCTCAAACTAATTTCGAACCTAACCTAACCTGAAGCCTAACTCAAACCATAGACCTAACCCTAACCCTAGGCGGATACCTGAAGCTCAACCCCAACCGTAACCTGACCCTGACGCTATCTCCGACCGTAACACTGAACCGAAAACTAACAGTAGCCCTAAACTTACTCCCTCAAACTAAGTTCAAACCTAACCTAACCTGAAGCCTAAATCAAACCATACACCTAACCCTAACCCTAGGCGGACACCTTAAGCTCAACCCCAACCCTAACCTGACCCTCACGCTAACTCCACCCGTAACACTGAACCGAAAACTAACAGTAACCCTAAACTTACTCCCTCAAACTAAGTTCAAACCTAACCTAACCTGAAGTCTAACTCAAACCATAGACCTAACCCTAACCCTAGGCGGATACATTAAGCTCAACCCCAACCCTAACCTGGCCCTGACGCTAACTCCAACCATAACAGTTACCCGAAAACTAACTGTAGCCCTAAACTTACTCCCTCAAACTAAGTTCAAACCTAACCTACCTGAAGCCTTAATCAAATCATACACCTAACCCTAAACCTAGGCGGACACCTTAAGCTCAACCCCTACCCTAACCTGACCCTCACACTTACTCCAACTGTAACACTGAACCGAAAACTAACAGTAGCCCTAAACTTACTCCCTCAAACTAAGTTCAAACCTAACCTAACCTGAAGCCTAACTCAAACCATAGACCTAACCCTAACCCTAGGCGGACACCTGAAGCTCAACCCCAACCCTAACCTGACCCTGACGCTATCTCCAACCGTAACACTGAACCGAAAACTAACAGTAGCCCTAAACTTACTCCCTCAAACTAAGTTCAAATCTAACCTGACCTGAAGCCTAAATCAAACCATACACCTAACCCTAACCCTAGGCGGACACCTTAAGCTCAACCCCAAACCTAACCTGACCATCACGCTAACTCCAACCGTAACACTGAACGGAAAATTAACAGTAACCCTAAACTTACTCCCTCAAACTAAGTTCAAACCTAACCTAACCTGAAGCCTAACTCAAACCATAGACCTAACCCTAACCCTAGGCGGACACCTGAAGCTCAACCCCTACCCTAACCTGACCCTCACGCTAACTCCAACCGAAACACTGAACCGAAAAGTAACAGTAGCCCTAATCTTACTCCCTCAAACTAAGTTCAAACCTAACATAACCTGCGGCATAACTCCAACCATAGACCTAACCCTAACCCTAGGCAGACACCTGAAGCTCAACCCCAACCCTAACCTGACCCTGACGCTATCCCCAACCGTAACACTGATCCGAAAACTAACAATAGCCCTAAACTTACTCCCTCAAACTAAGTTCAAACCTAACCTAACCTGAAGCCTAACTCAAACCACAGACCTAACCCTAACCCTAGGCAGACACCTTAAGCTCAAACCCAACCCTAACCTGACCCTCACGCTAACTCCAACCCTAACACTGAACCGAAAACTAACAGTAGCCCTAAACTTACTCCCTCAAACTAAGTTCAAACCTAACCTAACCTGAAGCCTAACTCAAACCATAGACCTAACCTTAACCCTAGGCGAACACCTGAAGCTCAACCCCAATCCTAACCTGACCCTGACTCTTACTCCAACCGTAACACTGAACCGAAAACTAACAGTAGCCCTAAACTTACTCCCTCAAACTAAGTTCAAACCTAACCTAACCTGAAGCCTAACTGAAACCATAGACCAAACCCTAACCCTAGGCAGACACCTTAAGCTCAACCCCAACCCTAAAATGGCCCTCACGCTAACTCCAACCATAACAGTTACCCGAAAACTAACAGTAGATCTAAACTTACTCCCTCAAACTAAGTTCAAACTTAACCTAACATGAAGCCTGAATCAAACCATACACCTAACCCTAACCCTAGGCGGACACCTTAAGCTCAACCCCAACCCTAACCTGACCCTCACACTAACTCCAACCGTAACACTGAACCGAAAACTAACAGTAACCCTAAACTTACTCCCTCAAACTAAGTTCAAACCTAACCTAACCTGAAGCCTAACTCAAACCATAGACCTAACCCTAACCCTAGGCGGACACGTGAAGCTCAACCCCTACCCTAACCTGACCCTCACCCTAACTTTAACCGAAACACTGAACTGAAAACTAACAGTAGCCCTAACCTTACTCCCTCAAACTAAGTTCAAACCTAACATAACCTGAAGCCTAACTCCAACCATAGACCTAAGCCTAACCCTAGGTAGACACCTGAAGCTCAACCCCAACCCTAACCTGACCCTGACGCTATCTCCAACCGTAACACTGACCCGAAAACTGACAATAGCCCTAAACTTACTCCCTCAAACTAAGTTCAAACCTAACATAACCTGAAGCCTAACTCAAACCACAGACCTAACCCTAACCCTAGGCGGACACCTTAAGCTCAAACCCAACCCTAACCTGACCCTCACGCTAACTCCAACCCTAACACTGAACCGAAAACTAACAGTAGCCCTAAACTTACTCCCTCAAACTAAGTTCAAACCTAACCTAACCTGAAGCCTAACTCAAACCATAGACCTAACCCTAACCCTAGGCGAACACCTGAAGCTCAACCCCAACCCTAACCTGACCCTGACTCTTACTCCAACCGAAACACTGAACCGAAAACTAACAGTAGCCCTAAACTTACTCCCTCAAACTAAGTTCAAACCTAACCTAACCTGAAGCCTAACTGAAACCATAGAACAAACCCTAACCCTAGGCGGACACCTTAAGCTCAACCCCAACCCTAAAATGGCCCTCACGCTAACTCCAACCATAACAGTTACGCGAAAACTAACAGTAGCCCTAAACTTACTCCCTCAAACTAAGTTCAAACCTAACCTAACCTGAAGCTTGAATCAAACCATACACCTAACCCTAACCCTAGGCTGACACCTTAAGCTCAACCCCTACCCTAACCTGACCCTCAAGCTAACTCCAACCGAAACACTGAACCGAAAACTAACAGTAGCCCTAATCTTACTCCCTCAAACTAAGTTCAAACCTAACCTAACCTGAAGCCTAACTCAAACCACAGACCTAACCCTAACCCTAGGCGGACACCTTAAGCTCAACCCCAACCCTAACCTGACCCTCACGCTAACTCCAACCCTAACACTGAACCGAAAACTAAGAGTAGCCCTAAACTTACTCCCTCAAACTAAGTTCAAACCTAACCTAAACTGAAGCCTAACTCAAACCATAGACCTAACCCTAACCCTAGGCGGATACATTAAGCTCAACCCCAACCCTAACCTGGCCCGGACGCTAACTCCAACCATAACAGTTACCCGAAAACTAACTGTAGCCCTAAACTTACTCCCTCAAACTAAGTTCAAACCTAACCTACCCGAAGACTTAATCAAATCATACACCTAACCCTAACCCTAGGCGGACACCTTAAGCTCAACCCCTACCCTAACCTGACCCTCACACTTACTCCAACCGTAACGCTGAACCGAAAACTAACAGTAGCCCTAAACTTACTCCCTCAAACTAAGTTCAAACCTAACATAACCTGAGGCATAACTCCAACCATAGACCTAACCCTAACCCTAGGCGGACACCTGAAGCTCAACCCCTACCCTAACCTGACCCTCACGCTAACTCCAACCGAAACACCGAACCGAAAAGTAACAGTAGCCCTAATCTTACTCCCTCAAACTAAGTTCAAACCTAACATAACCTGAGGCATAACTCCAACCATAGACCTAACCCTAACCCTAGGCGGACACCTGAAGCTCAACCCCAACCCTAACCTGACCCTGACGCTATCTCCAACCGTAACACTGATCCGAAAACTAACAATAGCCCTAAACTTACTCCCTCAAACTAAGTTCAAACCTAACCTAACCTGAAGCCTAACTCAAACCACAGACCTAACCCTAACCCTAGGCGGACACCTTAAGCTCAAACCCAACCCTAACCTGACCCTCACGCTAACTCCAACCCTAACACTGAACTGAAAACTAACAGTAGCCCTAAACTTACTCCCTCAAACTAAGTTCAAACCTAACCTAACCTGAAGCCTAACTCAAACCACAGACCTAACCCTAACCCTAGGCGAACACCTGAAGCTCAACCCCAACCCTAACCTGACCCTGACTCTTACTCCAACCGTAACACTGAACCGAAAACTAACAGTAGCCCTAAACTTACTCCCTCAAACTAAGTTCAAACCTAACCTAACCTGAAGCCTAACTGAAACCATAGACCAAACCCTAACCCTAGGCAGACACCTTAAGCTCAACCCCAACCCTAAAATGGCCCTCACGCTAACTCCAACCATAACAGTTACCCGAAAACTAACAGTAGCCCTAAACTTACTCCCTCAAACTAAGTTCAAACTTAACCTAACCTGAAGCCTGAATCAAACCATACACCTAACCCTAACCCTAGGCGGACACCTTAAGCTCAACCCCAACCCTAACCTGACCCTCACGCTAACTCCAACCGTAACACTGAACCGAAAACTAACAGTAACCCTAAACTTACTCCCTCAAAGTAAGTTCAAACCTAACCTAACCTGAAGCCTAACTCAAACCATAGACCTAACCCTAACCCTAGGCGGACACCTGAAGCTCAAACCCTACCCTAACCTGACCCTCAGGCTAACTCCAACCGAAACACTGAACCGAAAACTAACACTAGCCCTAATCTTACTCCCTCAAACTAAGTTCAAACCTAACATAACCTGAAGCCTAACTCCAACCATAGACCTAACCCTAACCCTAGGCAGACACCTGAAGCTCAACCCCAACCCTAACCTGACCCTGACGCTATCTCCAACCGTAACACTGAACCGAAAACTAACAATAGCCCTAAACTTACTCCCTCAAACTAAGTTCAAACCTAACCTAACCTGAAGGCTAACTCAAACCACAGACCTAACCCTAACCCTAGGCGGACACCTTAAGCTCAACCCCAACCCTAACCTGACCCTCACGCTAACTTCAACCCTAACACTGAACCGAAAACTAACAGTAGCCCTAAACTTACTCCCTCAAACTAAGTTCAAACCTAACCTAACCTGAAGCCTAACTCAAACCATAGACCTAACCCTAACCCTAGGCGGATACATTAAGCTCAACCCCAACCCTAACCTGGCCCTGACGCTAACTCCAACCATAACAGTTACCCGAAAACTAACTGTAGCCCTAAACTTACTCCCTCAAACTAAGTTCAAACCTAACCTACCTGAAGCCTTAATCAAATCATACACCTAACCCTAACCCTAGGCGGACACCTTAAGCTCAACCACTACCCTAACCTGACCCTCACACTTACCCCAACCGTAACACTGAACCGAAAACTAACAGTAGCCCTAAACTTACTCCCTCAAACTAATTTCAAACCTAACCTGACCTGAAGCCTAACTCAAACCATAGACCTAACCCTAACCCTAGGTGGACACCTTAAGCTCAACGCCAAACCTAACCTGGCCCTGACGCTAACTCCAACCATAACAGTTACCCGAAAACTAACAGTCGCCCTAAACTTACTCCCTCAAACTAAGTTCAAACCTAACCTAACCTGAAGCCTAAATCAAACCATACACCTAACCCTAACCCTAGGTGGACAGCTTAAGCTCAACCCCAACCCTAACCTGACCCTCACGCTAACTCCAACCCTAACACTGAACCGAAAACTACCAGTAGCCCTAAACTTACTCCCTCAAACTAAGTTCAAACCTAACCTAACCTGAAGCCTAACTGAAACCATAGACCAAAACCTAACCCTAGGCGGACACCTTAAGCTCAACCCCAACCCTAAAATAGCCCTCACGCTAACTCCAACCATAACAGTTACCCGAAAACTAACAGTAGACCTAAACTTACTCCCTCAAACTAAGTTCAATCCTAACCTAACCTGAAGCCTGAATCAAACCATACACCTAACCCTAACCCTAGGCGGACACCTTAAGCTCAACCCCTACCCTAACCTGACCCTCACGCTAACTCCAACCGTAACACTGAACCGAAAACTAACAGTAACCCTAAACTTACTCCCTCAAACTAAGTTCAAACCTAACCTAACCTGAAGCCTAACTCAAACCATAGACCTAACCCTAACCCTAGGCGGACACCTGAAGCTCAACCCCTACCCTAACCTGACCCTCACGCTAACTCCATCCGAAACGCTGAACCGAAAACTAACAGTAGCCTTAATCTTACTCCCTCAAACTAAGTTCAAACCTAACATAACCTGAAGCCTAACTCCAACCATAGACCTAACCCTAACCCTAGGCAGACACCTGAAGCTCAACCCCAACCCTAACCTGACCCTGACGCTATCTCCAACCGTAACACTGAACCGAAAACTAACAGTAACCCTAAACTTACTCCCGCAAACTAAGTTCAAACCTAACCTAACCTGAAGCCTAACTCAAACCACAGACCTAACCCTAACCCTAGGCGGACACCTTAAGCTCAACCCCAACCCTATCCTGACATTCACGCTAACTCCAACCCTAACACTGAACCGAAAACTAACAGTAACCCTAAACTTACTCCCTCAAACTAAGTTCAAACCTAACCTAACCTGAAGCCTAACTCAAACCATAGACCTAACCCTAACCCTAGGTGGACACCTTAAGCTCAACGCCAAACCTAACCTGGCCCTGACGCTAACTCCAACCATAACAGTTACCCAAAAACTAACAGTCGCCCTAAACTTACTCCCTCAAACTAAGTTCAAACCTAACCTATCCTGAAGCCTAAATCAAACCATACACCTAACCCTAACCCTAGGCGGACACCTTAAGCTCAACCCCAACACTAACCTGACCCTCACGCTAACTCAAACCGTAACACTGAACTGATAACTAACATTAGCCCTAAACTTACTCCCTCAAACTAAGTTCAAACCTAACCTAACCTGAAGCCTAAATCAAACCATACACCTAACCCTAACCCTAGACGGACACCTTAAGCTCAACCCGAACCCTAAGTTGACCCTCACGCTAACTCCAACCGTAACACTGAACCGAAAACTAACAGTAACCCTAAACTTACTCCCTCAAACTAAGTTCAAACCTAACCTAACCTGAAGCCTAACTCAAACCATAGACCTAACCCTAACCCTAGGCGGATACATTAAGCTCAACCCCAACCCTAACCTGGCCCTGACGCTAACTCCAACCATAACAGTTACCCGAAAACTAACTGTAGCCCTAAACTTACTCCCTCAAACTAAGTTCAAACCTAACCTACCTGAAGCCTTAATCAAATCATACACCTAACCCTAACCCTAGGCGGACACCTTAAGCTCAACCCCAACCCTAACCTGACCCTGACGCTATCTCCAAACGTAACACTGAACCGAAAACTAACAGTAGCCCTAAACTTACTCCCTCAAACTAAGTTCAAACCTAAACAAACCTGAAGCCTAAATCAAACCATACACCTAACCCTAGCCCTAGGCGGACACCTTAAGCTCAACCCCAACCCTAACCTGACCCTCACGCTAACTCAAACCGTAACACTGAACCGAAAACTAATAGTAACCCTAAACTTACTCCCTCAAACTAAGTTCAAACCTAACCTAACCTGAAGCCTAACTCAAACCATAGACCTAACCCTAACCCTAGGCGGACACCTGAAGCTCAAACCCTACCCTAACCTGACCCTCACGCTAACTCCAACCGAAACACTGAACCGAAAACTAACAGTAGCCCTAATCTTACTCCCTCAAACTGAGTTCAAACCTAACATAACCTGAAGCCTAACTCCAACCATAGACCTAACCCTAACCCTAGGCAGACACCTGAAGCTCAACCCCAAACCTAACCTGACCCTGACGCTATCTCCAACCGTAACACTGAACCGAAAACTAACAATAGCCCTAAATTTACTCCCTCAAACTAAGTTCAAACCTAACCTAACCTGAAGCCTAAGTCAAACCACAAACCTAACCCTAACCATACGCGGACACCTTAAGCTCAACCCCAACCCTAACCTGACCCTCACGCTAACTTCAACCCTAACACTGAACCGAAAACTAACAGTAGCCCTAAACTTACTCCCTCAAACTAAGTTCAAACCTAACCTAACCTGAAGCCTAACTCAAACCATAAACCTAACCCTAACCCTAGGCGGACACCTTAAGCTCAACCCCAACCCTAACCTGACCCTCACGCTAACTCCAACCGTAACACTGAACCAAAAACTAACAGTAGCCCTTAACTTACTCCCTCAAACTAATTTCGAACCTAACCTAACCTGAAGCCTAACTCAAACCATAGACCTAAACCTAACCCTAGGCGAACACCTGAAGCTCAACCCCAACCCTAACCTGACCCTGACGCTATCTCCGACCGTAACACTGAACCGAAAACTAACAGTTGCCCTAAACTTACTCCCTCAAACTAAGTTCAAACCTAAAGAAACCTGAAGCCTAAGTCAAACCATACACCTAACCCTAGCCCTAGGCGGACACCTTAAGCTCAACCCCAACCCTAACCTGACCCTGACGCTATCTCCAACCGTAACACTGAACCGAAAACTAACAGTTGCCCTAAACTTACTCCCTCAAACTAAGTTCAAACCTAAAGAAACCTGAAGCCTAACTCCAACCATAGACCTAACCCTAACCCTAGGCAGACACCTGAAGCTCAACCCCAACCCTAACCTGACCCTGACGCTATCTCCAACCGTAACACTGAACCGAAAACTGACAATAGCCCTAAACTTACTCCCTCAAACTAAGTTCAAACCTAACCTAACCTGAAGCCTAACTCAAACCACAGACCTAACCCTAACCCTAGGCGGACACCTTAAGCTCAAACCCAACCCTAACCTGACCCTCACGCTAACTCCAACCCTAACACTGAACCGAAAACTAACAGTAGCCCTAAACTTACTCCCTCAAACTAAGTTCAAACCTAACCTAACCTGAAGCCTAACTCAAACCATAGACCTAACCCTAACCCTACGCGAACACCTGAAGCTCAACCCCAACCCTAGCCTGACCCTGACTCTTACTCCAACCGTAACACTGAACCGAAAACTAACAGTAGCCCTAAACTTACTCCCTCAAACTATGTTCAAACCTAACCTAACCTGAAGCCTAACTGAAACCATAGACCAAACCCTAACAATAGGCGGACACCTTAAGCTCAACCCCAACCCTAAAATGGCCCTCACGCTAACTCCAACCATAACAGTTACGCGAAAACTAAAAGTAGCCCTAAACTTACTCCCTCAAACTAAGTTCAAACCTAACCTAACCTGTAGCCTGAATCAAACCATACACCTAACCCTAACCCTAGGCGGACACCTTAAGCTCAACCCCAACCCTAACCTGACCCTCACGCTAACTACAACCGTAACACTGAACCGAAAACTAACAGTAACCCTAAACTTACTCCCTCAAACTAAGTTCAAACCTAACCTAACCTGAAGCCTAACTCAAACCATAGACCTAACCCTAACCCTAGGCGGACACCTGAAGCTCAACCCATACCCTAACCTGACCCTCACGCTAACTCCAACCGAAACACTGAACCGAAAACTAACAGTAGCCCTAATCTTACTCCCTCAAACTAAGTTCAAACCTAACATAACCTGAAGCCTAACTCCAACCATAGACCTAACCCTAACCCTAGGCAGACACCTGAAGCTCAACCCCAACCCTAACCTGACCATGACGCTATCTCCAACCGTAACACTGAACCGAAAACTAACAATAGCCCAAAACTTACTCCCTCAAACTAAGTTCAAACCTAACCTAACCTGAAGCCTAACTCAAACCACAGACCTAACCCTAACCCTAGGCGGACACCTTAAGCTCAACCCCAACCCTATCCTGACCCTCACGCTAACTCCAACCCTAACACTGAACCGAAAACTAACAGTAGCCCTAAACTTACTCCCTCAAACTAAGTTCAAACCTAACCTAAACTGAAGCCTAACTCAAACCATAGACCTAACCCTAACCCTAGGCGGATACATTAAGCTCAACCCCAACCCTAACCTGACCCTCACGCTAACTCCAACCCTATCACTGAACCGAAAACTAACTGTAGCCCTAAACTTACTCCCTCAAACTAAGTTCGAACCTAACCTACCTGAAGACTTAATCAAATCATACCCCTAACCCTAACCCTAGGCTTACACCTTAAGCTCAACCCCTACCCTAACCTGACCCTCACACTTACTCCAACTGTAACACTGAACCGAAAACTAACAGTAGCCCTAAACTTACTCCCTCAAACTAAGTTCAAACCTAACCTAACCTGAAGTCTAACTCAAACCATACACCTAACCCTAACCCTAGGCGGACACCTTAAGCTCAACCCCAACCCTAACCTGACCCTCACGCTAACTCCAACCGTAACACTGAACCGAAAACTAACAGTAGCTCTTAACTTACTCCCTCAAACTAATTTCGAACCTAACCTAACCTGAAGCCTAACTCAAACCATAAACCTAACCCTAACCCTAGGCGGACACCTTAAGCTCAACCCCAACCCTAACCTGACCCTCACGCTAACTCCAACCGTAACACTGAACCGAAAACTAACAGTAACCCTAAACTTACTCCCTCAAACTAAGTTCAAACCTAACCTAACCTGAAGCCTAACTCAAACCATAGACCTAACCCTAACCCTAGGCGGATACATTAAGCTCAACCCCAACCCTAACTTGGCCCTGACGCTAACTCCAACCATAACAGTTACCCGAAAACTAACTGTAGCCCTAAACTTACTCCCTCTAACTAAGTTCAAACCTAACCTACCTGAAGCCTTAATCAAATCATACACCTAACCCTAACCCTAGGCGGACACCTTAAACTCAACCCCTACCCTAACCTGACCCTCACACTTACTCCAACCGTAACACTGAACCGAAAACTAACAGTAGCCCTAAACTTACTCCCTCAAACTAATTTCAAACCTAACCTAACCTGAAGCCTAACTCTAACCATAGACCTAACCCTAACCCTAGGCGGACACCTGAAGCTCAACCCCTACCCTAACCTGACCCTCACGCTAACTCCAACCGAAACACTGAACCGAAAACTAACAGTAGCCCTAATCTTACTCCCTCAAACTAAGTTCAAACCTAACATAACCTGAAGCCTAACTCCAACCATAGACCTAACCCTAACCCTAGGCGGACACCTGAAGCTCAACCCCTACCCTAACCTGACCCTCACGCTAACTCCAACCGAAACACTGAACCGAAAACTAACAGTAGCCCTAATCTTACTCCCTCAAACTAAGTTCAAACCTAACATAACCTGAAGCCTAACTCCAACCATAGACCTAACCCTAACCCTAGGCAGACACCTGAAGCTCAACCCCAACCCTAACCTGACCCTGACGCTATCTCCAACCGTAACACTGAACCGAAAACTGACAATAGCCGTAAACTTACTCCCTCAAACTAAGTTCAAACCTAACCTAACCTGAAGCCTAACTCAAACCACAGACCTAACCCTAACCCTAGGCGGACACCTTAAGCTCAAACCCAACCCTAACCTGACCCTCACGCTAACTCCAACCCTAACACTGAACCGAAAACTAACAGTAGCCCTAAACTTACTCCCTCAAACTAAGTTCAAACCTAACCTAACCTGAAGCCTAACTAAAACCATAGACCTAACCCTAACCCTAGGCGAACACCTGAAGCTCAACCCCAACCCTAACCTGACCCTGACTCTTACTCCAACCGTAACACTGAACCGAAAACTAACAGTAGCCCTAAACTTACTCCCTCAAACTAAGTTCAAACCTAACCTAACCTGAAGCCTAACTGAAACCATAGACCAAACCCTAACAATAGGCGGACACCTTAAGCTCAACCCCAACCCTATCCTGACATTCACGCTAACTCCAACCCTAACACTGAACCGAAAACTAACAGTAACCCTAAACTTACTCCCTCAAACTAAGTTCAAACCTAACCTAACCTGAAGCCTAACTCAAACCATAGACCTAACCCTAACCCTAGGTGGACACCTTAAGCTCAACGCCAAACCTAACCTGGCCCTGACGCTAACTCCAACCATAACAGTTACCCAAAAACTAACAGTCGCCCTAAACTTACTCCCTCAAACTAAGTTCAAACCTAACCTATCCTGAAGCCTAAATCAAACCATACACCTAACCCTAACCCTAGGCGGACACCTTAAGCTCAACCCCAACACTAACCTGACCCTCACGCTAACTCAAACCGTAACACTGAACTGATAACTAACATTAGCCCTAAACTTACTCCCTCAAACTAAGTTCAAACCTAACCTAACCTGAAGCCTAAATCAAACCATACACCTAACCCTAACCCTAGACGGACACCTTAAGCTCAACCCGAACCCTAAGTTGACCCTCACGCTAACTCCAACCGTAACACTGAACCGAAAACTAACAGTAACCCTAAACTTACTCCCTCAAACTAAGTTCAAACCTAACCTAACCTGAAGCCTAACTCAAACCATAGACCTAACCCTAACCCTAGGCGGATACATTAAGCTCAACCCCAACCCTAACCTGGCCCTGACGCTAACTCCAACCATAACAGTTACCCGAAAACTAACTGTAGCCCTAAACTTACTCCCTCAAACTAAGTTCAAACCTAACCTACCTGAAGCCTTAATCAAATCATACACCTAACCCTAACCCTAGGCGGACACCTTAAGCTCAACCCCAACCCTAACCTGACCCTGACGCTATCTCCAAACGTAACACTGAACCGAAAACTAACAGTAGCCCTAAACTTACTCCCTCAAACTAAGTTCAAACCTAAACAAACCTGAAGCCTAAATCAAACCATACACCTAACCCTAGCCCTAGGCGGACACCTTAAGCTCAACCCCAACCCTAACCTGACCCTCACGCTAACTCAAACCGTAACACTGAACCGAAAACTAATAGTAACCCTAAACTTACTCCCTCAAACTAAGTTCAAACCTAACCTAACCTGAAGCCTAACTCAAACCATAGACCTAACCCTAACCCTAGGCGGACACCTGAAGCTCAAACCCTACCCTAACCTGACCCTCACGCTAACTCCAACCGAAACACTGAACCGAAAACTAACAGTAGCCCTAATCTTACTCCCTCAAACTGAGTTCAAACCTAACATAACCTGAAGCCTAACTCCAACCATAGACCTAACCCTAACCCTAGGCAGACACCTGAAGCTCAACCCCAAACCTAACCTGACCCTGACGCTATCTCCAACCGTAACACTGAACCGAAAACTAACAATAGCCCTAAATTTACTCCCTCAAACTAAGTTCAAACCTAACCTAACCTGAAGCCTAAGTCAAACCACAAACCTAACCCTAACCATACGCGGACACCTTAAGCTCAACCCCAACCCTAACCTGACCCTCACGCTAACTTCAACCCTAACACTGAACCGAAAACTAACAGTAGCCCTAAACTTACTCCCTCAAACTAAGTTCAAACCTAACCTAACCTGAAGCCTAACTCAAACCATAAACCTAACCCTAACCCTAGGCGGACACCTTAAGCTCAACCCCAACCCTAACCTGACCCTCACGCTAACTCCAACCGTAACACTGAACCAAAAACTAACAGTAGCCCTTAACTTACTCCCTCAAACTAATTTCGAACCTAACCTAACCTGAAGCCTAACTCAAACCATAGACCTAAACCTAACCCTAGGCGAACACCTGAAGCTCAACCCCAACCCTAACCTGACCCTGACGCTATCTCCGACCGTAACACTGAACCGAAAACTAACAGTTGCCCTAAACTTACTCCCTCAAACTAAGTTCAAACCTAAAGAAACCTGAAGCCTAAGTCAAACCATACACCTAACCCTAGCCCTAGGCGGACACCTTAAGCTCAACCCCAACCCTAACCTGACCCTGACGCTATCTCCAACCGTAACACTGAACCGAAAACTAACAGTTGCCCTAAACTTACTCCCTCAAACTAAGTTCAAACCTAAAGAAACCTGAAGCCTAACTCCAACCATAGACCTAACCCTAACCCTAGGCAGACACCTGAAGCTCAACCCCAACCCTAACCTGACCCTGACGCTATCTCCAACCGTAACACTGAACCGAAAACTGACAATAGCCCTAAACTTACTCCCTCAAACTAAGTTCAAACCTAACCTAACCTGAAGCCTAACTCAAACCACAGACCTAACCCTAACCCTAGGCGGACACCTTAAGCTCAAACCCAACCCTAACCTGACCCTCACGCTAACTCCAACCCTAACACTGAACCGAAAACTAACAGTAGCCCTAAACTTACTCCCTCAAACTAAGTTCAAACCTAACCTAACCTGAAGCCTAACTCAAACCATAGACCTAACCCTAACCCTACGCGAACACCTGAAGCTCAACCCCAACCCTAGCCTGACCCTGACTCTTACTCCAACCGTAACACTGAACCGAAAACTAACAGTAGCCCTAAACTTACTCCCTCAAACTATGTTCAAACCTAACCTAACCTGAAGCCTAACTGAAACCATAGACCAAACCCTAACAATAGGCGGACACCTTAAGCTCAACCCCAACCCTAAAATGGCCCTCACGCTAACTCCAACCATAACAGTTACGCGAAAACTAAAAGTAGCCCTAAACTTACTCCCTCAAACTAAGTTCAAACCTAACCTAACCTGTAGCCTGAATCAAACCATACACCTAACCCTAACCCTAGGCGGACACCTTAAGCTCAACCCCAACCCTAACCTGACCCTCACGCTAACTACAACCGTAACACTGAACCGAAAACTAACAGTAACCCTAAACTTACTCCCTCAAACTAAGTTCAAACCTAACCTAACCTGAAGCCTAACTCAAACCATAGACCTAACCCTAACCCTAGGCGGACACCTGAAGCTCAACCCATACCCTAACCTGACCCTCACGCTAACTCCAACCGAAACACTGAACCGAAAACTAACAGTAGCCCTAATCTTACTCCCTCAAACTAAGTTCAAACCTAACATAACCTGAAGCCTAACTCCAACCATAGACCTAACCCTAACCCTAGGCAGACACCTGAAGCTCAACCCCAACCCTAACCTGACCATGACGCTATCTCCAACCGTAACACTGAACCGAAAACTAACAATAGCCCAAAACTTACTCCCTCAAACTAAGTTCAAACCTAACCTAACCTGAAGCCTAACTCAAACCACAGACCTAACCCTAACCCTAGGCGGACACCTTAAGCTCAACCCCAACCCTATCCTGACCCTCACGCTAACTCCAACCCTAACACTGAACCGAAAACTAACAGTAGCCCTAAACTTACTCCCTCAAACTAAGTTCAAACCTAACCTAAACTGAAGCCTAACTCAAACCATAGACCTAACCCTAACCCTAGGCGGATACATTAAGCTCAACCCCAACCCTAACCTGACCCTCACGCTAACTCCAACCCTATCACTGAACCGAAAACTAACTGTAGCCCTAAACTTACTCCCTCAAACTAAGTTCGAACCTAACCTACCTGAAGACTTAATCAAATCATACCCCTAACCCTAACCCTAGGCTTACACCTTAAGCTCAACCCCTACCCTAACCTGACCCTCACACTTACTCCAACTGTAACACTGAACCGAAAACTAACAGTAGCCCTAAACTTACTCCCTCAAACTAAGTTCAAACCTAACCTAACCTGAAGTCTAACTCAAACCATACACCTAACCCTAACCCTAGGCGGACACCTTAAGCTCAACCCCAACCCTAACCTGACCCTCACGCTAACTCCAACCGTAACACTGAACCGAAAACTAACAGTAGCTCTTAACTTACTCCCTCAAACTAATTTCGAACCTAACCTAACCTGAAGCCTAACTCAAACCATAAACCTAACCCTAACCCTAGGCGGACACCTTAAGCTCAACCCCAACCCTAACCTGACCCTCACGCTAACTCCAACCGTAACACTGAACCGAAAACTAACAGTAACCCTAAACTTACTCCCTCAAACTAAGTTCAAACCTAACCTAACCTGAAGCCTAACTCAAACCATAGACCTAACCCTAACCCTAGGCGGATACATTAAGCTCAACCCCAACCCTAACTTGGCCCTGACGCTAACTCCAACCATAACAGTTACCCGAAAACTAACTGTAGCCCTAAACTTACTCCCTCTAACTAAGTTCAAACCTAACCTACCTGAAGCCTTAATCAAATCATACACCTAACCCTAACCCTAGGCGGACACCTTAAACTCAACCCCTACCCTAACCTGACCCTCACACTTACTCCAACCGTAACACTGAACCGAAAACTAACAGTAGCCCTAAACTTACTCCCTCAAACTAATTTCAAACCTAACCTAACCTGAAGCCTAACTCTAACCATAGACCTAACCCTAACCCTAGGCGGACACCTGAAGCTCAACCCCTACCCTAACCTGACCCTCACGCTAACTCCAACCGAAACACTGAACCGAAAACTAACAGTAGCCCTAATCTTACTCCCTCAAACTAAGTTCAAACCTAACATAACCTGAAGCCTAACTCCAACCATAGACCTAACCCTAACCCTAGGCGGACACCTGAAGCTCAACCCCTACCCTAACCTGACCCTCACGCTAACTCCAACCGAAACACTGAACCGAAAACTAACAGTAGCCCTAATCTTACTCCCTCAAACTAAGTTCAAACCTAACATAACCTGAAGCCTAACTCCAACCATAGACCTAACCCTAACCCTAGGCAGACACCTGAAGCTCAACCCCAACCCTAACCTGACCCTGACGCTATCTCCAACCGTAACACTGAACCGAAAACTGACAATAGCCGTAAACTTACTCCCTCAAACTAAGTTCAAACCTAACCTAACCTGAAGCCTAACTCAAACCACAGACCTAACCCTAACCCTAGGCGGACACCTTAAGCTCAAACCCAACCCTAACCTGACCCTCACGCTAACTCCAACCCTAACACTGAACCGAAAACTAACAGTAGCCCTAAACTTACTCCCTCAAACTAAGTTCAAACCTAACCTAACCTGAAGCCTAACTAAAACCATAGACCTAACCCTAACCCTAGGCGAACACCTGAAGCTCAACCCCAACCCTAACCTGACCCTGACTCTTACTCCAACCGTAACACTGAACCGAAAACTAACAGTAGCCCTAAACTTACTCCCTCAAACTAAGTTCAAACCTAACCTAACCTGAAGCCTAACTGAAACCATAGACCAAACCCTAACAATAGGCGGACACCTTAAGCTCAACCCCAACCCTAAAATGGCCCTCACGCTAACTCCAACCATAACAGTTACGCGAAAACTAACAGTAGCCCTAAACTTACTCCCCCAAACTTAGTTCAAACCTAATCTAACCTGAAGCCTGAATCAAACCATACACCTAACCCTAAACATAGGCGGACACCTTAAGCTCAACCCCAACCCTAACCTGACCCTCACGCTAACTCCAACCGTAACACTGAACCGAAAACTAACAGTAACCCTAAACTTACTCCCTCAAACTAAGTTCAAACCTAACCTAACCTGAAGCCTAACTCAAACCATAGACCTAACCCTAACCCTAGGCGGACACCTGAAGCTCAAACCCTACCCTAACCTGACCCTCACGCTAACTCCAACCGAAACACTGAACCGAAAACTAACAGTAGCCCTAATCTTACTCCCTCAAACTAAGTTCAAACCTAACATAACCTGAAGCCTAACTCCAACCATAGACCTAACCCTAACCCTAGGCAGACACCTGAAGCTCAACCCCAACCCTAACCTGACCCTGACGCTATTTCCAACCGTAACACTGAACCGAAAACTAACAATAGCCCAAAACTTACTCCCTCAAACTAAGTTCAAACCTAACCTAACCTGAAGCCTAACTCAAACCACAGACATAACCCTAACCCTAGGCGGACACCTTAACCCAACCCCAACCCTAACCTGACCCTCACGCTAACTCCAACCCTAACACTGAACCGAAAACTAACAGTAGCCCTAAACTTACTCCCTCAAACTAAGTTCAAACCTATCCTAACCTGAAGCCTAACTCAAACCATAGACCTAACCCTAACCCTAGGCGAACACCTGAAGCTCAACCCCAACCCTAACCTGACCCTGACTCTTACTCCAACCGTAACACTGAACCGAAAAATAACGTAGCCCTAAACTTACTCCCTCAAACTAAGTTCAAACCTAACCTAACCTGAAGCCTAACTGAAACCATAGACCAAACCCTAACAATAGGCGGACACCTTAAGCTCAACCCCAACCCTAAAATGGCCCTCACGCTAACTCCAACCATAACAGTTACGCGAAAACTAACAGTAGCCCTAAACTTACTCCCTCAAACTAAGTTCAAACCTAACCTAACCTGAAGCCTAACTCAAACCACAGACCTAACCCTAACCCTAGGCGGACACCTTAAGCTCAACCCCAACCCTAACCTGACCCTCACGCTAACTACAACCCTAACACTGAACCGAAAACTAACAGTAGCCCTAAACTTACTCCCTCAAACTAATTTCAAACCTAAACTAACCTGAAGCCTAACTCAAACCATAGACCTAACCCTAACCCTAGGAGGACACCTGAAGCTCAACCCCAACCCTAACCTGACCCTGACGCTATCTCCAACCGTAACACTGAACCGAAAACTAACAGTAGCCCTAAACTTACTCCCTCAAACTAAGTTCAAACCTAACCTAACCTGAAGCCTAAATCAAACCATACACCTAACCCTAACCCTAGGCGGATACCTTAAGCTCAACCCCAACCCTAACCTGACACTCACGCTAACTCCAACCGTAACACTGAACTGAAAACTAACAGTAACCCTAAACTTACTCCCTCAAACTAAGTTCAGACCTAACCTAACCTGAAGCCTAACTCAAACCATAGACCTAACCCTAACCCTAGGCGGACACCTGAAGCTCAACCCCTACCCTAACCTGACCCTCACGCTATCTCCAACCGTAACACTGAACCGAAAACTAACAGTAACCCTAAACTTACTCCGTCAAACTAAGTTCAAACCTAACCTAATCTGAAGCCTAACTCAAACCATAGACCTAACCCTAACCCTAGGCGGACACCTGAAGCTCAACCCCTACCCTAACCTGACACTCACGCTAACTCCAACCGAAACACTGAACGGAAATCTAACAGTAGCCCTAATCTTACTCCCTCAAACTAAGTTCAAACCTAACATAACCTGAAGCCTAACTCCAACCATAGACCTAACCCTAACAATAGGCAGACACCTGAAGCTCAACCCCAACCCTAACCTGACCCTGACGCTATCTCCAAACGTAACACTGAACCGAAAACTAACAGTAGCCTTAAACTTACTCCCTCAAACTAAGTTCAAACCTAAGCTAACCTGAAGCCTAACTCAAACCATAGACCTAACCCTAACCCTAGGTGGACACCTTAAGCTCAACGCCAACCCTAACCTGGCCCTGACGCTAACTCCAACCATAACAGTTACCCGAAAACTAACAGTCGCCCTAAACTTACTCCCTCAAACTAAGTTCAAACCTAACCTAACCTGAAGCCTAAATCAAACCATACACCTAACCCTAACCCTAGGTGGACACCTTAAGCTCAACCCCAAACCTAACCTGACCCTCACGCTAACTCAAACCGTAACACTGAACCGAAAACTAACATTAGCCCTAAACTTACTCCCTCAAACTAATTTCGAACCTAACCTAACCTGATGCCTAACTCAAACCATAGACCTAACCCTAACCCTAGGCGGATACCTAAAGCTCAACCCCAACCCTAACCTGACCCTGACGCTATCTCCGACCGTAACACTGAACCGAAAACTAACAGGAGCCCTAAACTTACTCCCTCAAACTAAGTTCAAACCTAACCTAACCTGAAGCCTAAATCAAACCATACACCTAACCCTAACCCTAGGCGGACACCTTAAGCTCAACCCCAACCCTAACCTGACCCTGACTCTTAATCCAACCGTAACACTGAACCGAAAACTAACAGTAGCCCTAAACTTACTCCCTCAAACTAAGTTCAAACCTAACCTAACCTGAAGCCTAACTGAAACCATAGACCAAACCCTAACCCTAGGCGGACACCTTAAGCTCAACCCCAAACCTAAAATGGCCCTCACGCTAACTCCAACCATAACAGTTACCCTAAAACTAACAGTAGCCCTAAACTTACTCCCTCAAACTAAGTTCAAACCTAACCTAACCTGAAGCCGGAATCAAACCATACACCTAACCCTAACCCTAGGCGGACACCTTAAGCTCAACCCCAACCCTAACCTGACGCTCACGCTAACTCCAACCGAAACACTGAACCGAAAACTAACAGTAGCCCTAATCTTACTCCCTCAAACTAAGTTCAAACCTTACATAACCTGAAGCCTAACTCCAACCATAGACCTAACCCTAACCCTAGGCAGACACCTGTAGCTCATCCCCAACCCTAACCTGACCCTGACGCTATCTCCAACCGTAAAACTGAACCGAAAACTAACAATAGCCCTAAACTTACTCCCTCAAACTAAGTTCAAACCTAACCTAACCTGAAGCCTAACTCAAACCACAAACCTAACCCTAACCATAGGAGGACACCTTAAGCTCAACCCTAACCCTAACCTGACCCTCACGCTAACTTCAACCCTAACACTGAACTGAAAACTAACAGTAGCCCTAAACTTACTCCCTCAAAGTAAGTTCAAACCTAACCTAACCTGAAGCCTAACTCAAACCGTACACCTAACCCTAACCCTAGGCGGACACCTTAAGCTCAACCCCAACCCTAACCTGACCCTCACGCTAACTCCAACCGTAACACTGAACCGAAAACTAACAGTAGCCCTTAACTTACTCCCTCAAACTAAGTTCAAACCTAACCTAACCTGAAGCCTAACCCAAACCATAGACCTAACCCTAACCCTAGGCAGATACATTAAGCTCAACCCCAACCCTAACCTGGCCCTGACGCTAACTCCAACCATAACAGTTACCCGAAAACTAACTGTAGCCCTAAACTTACTCCCTCTAACTAAGTTCAAACCTAACCTACCTGAAGCCTTAATCAAATCATACACCTAACCCTAACCCTAGGCGGACACCTTAAACTCAACCCCTACCCTAACCTGACCCTCACACTTACTCCAACCTTAACACTGAACCAAAAACTAACAGTAGCCCTAAACTTACTCCCTCAAACTAATTTAAACCTAACCTAACCTGAAGCCTAACTCTAACCATAGACCTAACCCTAACCGTAGGCGGACACCTGAAGCTCAACCCCAACCCTAACCTGACCCTGACGCTATCTCCAACCGTAACACTGAACCGAAAACTAACAGTAGCCATAAACTTACTCCCTCAAACTAAGTTCAAACCTAACCTAACCTGAAGCCTAAATCAAACCATACACCTAACCCTAACCCTAGGCGGATACCTTAAGCTCAACCCCAGCCCTAACCTGACACTCACGCTAACTCCAACCGTAACACTGAACCGAAAACTAACAGTAACCCTAAACTTACTGCCTCAAACTAAGTTCAGACCTAACCTAACCTGAAGCCTAACTCAAAACATAGACCTAACCCTAACCCTAGGCGGACACCTGAAGCTCAACCCCTACCCTAACCTGACCCTCATGCTAACTCCAACCGTAACACTGAACCGAAAACTAACAGTAACCCTAAACTTACTCCCTCAAACTAAGTTCAAACCTAACCTAACCTGAAGCCTAACTCAAACCATAGACCTAACCCTAACCCTAGGCGGACACCTGAAGCTCAACCCCTACCCTAACCTGACGCTCACGCTAACTCCAACCGAAACACTGAACCGAAATCTAACAGTAGCCCTAATCTTACTCCCTCAAACTAAGTTCAAACCTAACATAACCTGAAGCCTAACTCCAACCATAGACCTAACCCTAACCCTAGGCAGACACCTGAAGCTCAACTCCAACCCTAACCTGACCCTGACGCTATCTCCAACCGTAACACTGAACCGAAAACTAACAATAGCCCAAAACTAACTCCCTCAAACTAAGTTCAAACCTAACCTAACCTGAATCCTAACTCAAACCACAGACCTAACCCTAACCCTAGGCGGACACCTTAAGCTCAACCCCAACCCTAACCTGACCCTCACGCTAACTCCAACCCTAACACTGAACCGAAAACTAACAGTAGCCCTAAACTTACTCCCTCAAACTAAGTTCAAACCTAACCTAACCTGAAGCCTAACTCAAACCATAGACCTAACCCTAACCCTAGGCGGATACATTAAGCTCAACCCCTACCCTAACCTGACCCTCACACTTACTCCAACCGTAACACTGAACCGAAAACTAACAGTAGCCCTAAACTTACTCCCTCAAACTAATTTCAAACCTAACCTAACCTGAAGCCTAACTCAAACCATAGACCTAACCCTAACCCTAGGCGGACACCTGAAGCTCAACCCCAACCCTAACCTGACCCTGACGCTATCTCCAACCGTAACACTGAACCGAAAACTAACAATAGCCCTAAACTTACTCCCTCAAACTAAGTTCAAACCTAACCTAACCTGAAGCCTAACTCAAACCACAGACCTAACCCTAACACAAGGCGGACACCTTAAGCTCAAACCCAACCCTAACCTGACCCTCACGCTAACTCCAACCCTACCACTGAACCGAAAACTAACAGTAGCCCTAAACTTACTCCCTAAAACTAAGTTCAAACCTAACCTAACCTGAAGCCTAACTCAAACCATACACCTAACCCTAACCCTAGGCGGACACCTTAAGCTCAACCCCACCCTAACCTGACCCTCACGCTAACTCCAACCGTAACACTGAACAGAAAACTAACAGTAACCCTAAACTTACTCCCTCAAACTAAGTTCAAACCTAACCTAACCTGAAGCCTAACTCAAACCATTGACCTAACCCTAACCCTAGGCGGATACATTAAGCTCAACCCCAACCCTAACCTGGCCCTGACGCTAACTCCAACCATAACAGTTACCCGAAAACTAACTGTAGCCCTAAACCTACTCCCTCTAACTAAGTTCAAAACCTAACCTACCTGAAGCCTTACTCAAATCATACACCTAACCCTAACCCTAGGCGGACACCTTAAACTCAACCCCTACCCTAACCTGACCCTCACACTTACTCCAACCGTAACACTGAACCGAAAACTAACAGTACCCTAAACTTTCTCCCTCAAACTAATTTCAAACCTAACCTAACCTGAAGCCTAACTCAAACCATAGACCTAACCCTAACCCTAGGGCGGACACCTGAAGCTCAACCCCCAACCCTAACCTGACCCTGACGCTATCTCCAACCGTAACACTGAACCGAAAACTAACAGTAGCCCTAAACTTACTCCCTCAACCTAAGTTCAAAACTAACCTAACCTGAAGCCTAAATCAAACCATACACCTAACCCTAACCCTAGGCGAACACCTGAAGCTCAACCCCTACCCTAACCTGACCCTCAAGCTAACTCCAACCGAAACACTGAACCTAAAACTAACAGTAGCCCTAATCTTACTCCCTCAAACTAAGTTCAAACCTAACATAACCTGAAGCCTAACTCCAACCATAGACCTAACCCTAACCCTAGGCAGACACCTGAAGCTCAACCCCAACCCTAACCTGACCCTGACGCTATCTCCAACCGAAACACTGAACCGAAAACTAACAATAGCCCTAAACTTACTCCCTCAAACTAAGTTCAAACCTAACCTAACCTGAAGCCTAACTCAAACCACAGACCTAACCCTAACCCTAGGCGGACACCTTAAGCTCAAACCCAACCCTAACCTGACCCTCACGCTAACTCCAACCCTAACACTGAAACGAAAACTAACAGTAGCCCTAAACTTACTCCCTCAAACTAAGTTCAAAACCTAACCTAACCTGAAGCCTAACTCAAACCATAGACCTAACCCTAACCCTAGGCGGACACCTGAAGCTCAAGCCCTACCCTAACCTGACCCTCACGCTAACTCCAACCGAAACACTGAACCGAAATCTAACAGTAGCCCTAATCTTACTCCCTCAAACTAAGTTCAAACCTAACCTAACCTGAAGCCTAACTCAAACCATAGACCTAACCCTAAGCCTAGGCGGACACCTGAAGCTCAACCCCAACCCTAACCTGACCCTGACGCTATCTGCCAACCGTTACACTGAACCGAAAACTAACAGTAGCCCTAAACTTACTCCCTCAAACTAAGTTCAAACCTAACCTAACCTGAAGCCTAACTCAAACCATAGAACTAACCCTAACCCTAGGCGGATACATTAAGCTCAACCCCAACCCTAACCTGGCCCTGACGCTAACTCCAACCATAACAGTTACCTGAAAACTAACTGTAGCCCTAAACTTACTCCCTCTAACTAAGTTCAAACCTAACCTACCTGAAGCCTTAATCAAATCATACACCTAACCCTAACCCTAGGCGGACACCTTAAACTCAACCCCTACCCTAACCTGACCCTCACACTTACTCCAACAGTAACACTGAACCGAAAACTAACAGTAGCCCTAAACTTTCTCCCTCAAACTAATTTCAAACCTAACCTAACCTGAAGCCTAACTCTAACCATAGACCTAACCCTAACCCTGGGCGGACACGTGAAGCTCAACCCCAACCCTAACCTGACCCTGACGCTATCTCCAACCGTAACACTGAACCGAAAACTAACAGTAGCCCTAAACTTACTCCCTCAACCTAAGTTCAAAACTAACCTAACCTGAAGCCTAAATCAAACCATACACTTAACCCTAACCCTAGGCAAACACCTGAAGCTCAACCCCTACCCTAACCTGACCCTCACGCTAACTCCAACCGAAACACTGAACCGAAAACTAACAGTAGCCCTAATCTTACTCCCTCAAACTAAGTTCAAACCTAACATATCCTGAAGCCTAACTCCAACCATAGACCTAACCCTAACCCTAGGCGGACACCTGAAGCTCAACCCCAACCCTAACCTGACCCCTGACGCTATCTCCGACCGTAACACTGAACCGAAAACTAACAGTAAACCTAAACTTACTCCCTCAAACTAAGTTCAAACCTAACCTAACCTGAAGCCTAACTCAAACCATAGACCTAACCCTAACCCTAGGCGGACACCTGAAGCTCAACCCCTACCCTAACCTGACCCTCACGCTAACTCCAACCGTAACACTGAACCGAAAACTAACAGTCGCCCTAAACTTATTCCCTCAAACTAAGTTCAAACCTAACCTAACCTGAAGCCTAAATCAAACCATACACCTAACCCTAACCCTAGGTGGACACCTTAAGCTCAACCCCAAACCTAACCTGACCCTCACGCTAACTCCAACCGTAACACTGAACGGAAAACTAACATTAGCCCTAAACTTACTCCCTCATACTAATTTCGAACCTAACCTAACCTGAAGCCTAACTCAAACCATAGACCTAACCCTAACCCTAGGCGGATACCTGAAGCTCAACCCCAACCGTAACCTGACCCTGACGCTATATCCGACCGTAACACTGAACCGAAAACTAACAGTAGCCCTAAACTTACTCCCTCAAATTAAGTTCAAACCTAACCTAACCTGAAGCCTAAATCAAACCATACACCTAACCCTAACCCTAGGCGGACACCTTAAGCTCAACCCCAACCCTAACCTGACCCCTCACGCTAACTCCAACCGTAACACTGAACCGAAAACTAACAGTAACCCCTAAACTTACTCCCTCAAACTAAGTTCAAACCTAACCTAACCTGAAGCCTAACTCAAACCATAGACCTAACCCTAACCCTAGGCGGATACATTAAGCTCAACCCCAACCCTAACCTGGCCCTGACGCTAACTCCAACCATAACAGTTACCCGAAAACTAACTGTAGCCCTAAACTTACTCCGTCAAACTAAGTTCAAACCTAACCTACCTGAAGCCTTAATCAAATCATACACCTAACCCTAACCCTAGGCGGACACCTTAAGCTCAACCCCTACCCTAACCTGACCCTCACACTTACTCCAACCGTAACACTGAACCGAAAACTAACAGTAGCCCTAAACTTACTCCCTCAAACTAAGTTCAAACCTAACCTAACCTGAAGCGTAACTCAAACCATAGACCTAACCCTAACCCTAGGCGGACACCTGAAGCTCAACCCCAACCCTAACCTGACCCTGACGCTATCTCCGACCGTAACACTGAACCGAAAACTAACAGTAGCCCTAAACTTACTCCCTCAAACTAAGTTCAAACCTAACCTAACCTGAAGCCTAACTCAATCCATACACCTAACCCTAACCCTAGGCGGACACCTTAAGCTCAACCCCAACCCTAACCTGACCCTCACGCTAACTCCAACCTTAACACTGAACCGAAAACTAACAGTAGCCCTTAACATACACCCTCAAACTAATTTCGAACCTAACCTAACCTGAAGCCTAACTCAAATCATAGACCTAACCCTAACCCTAGGCGGACACCTGAAGCTCAACCCCAACCCTAACCTGACCCTGACGCTATCTCCGACCGTAACACTGAACCGAAAACTAACAGTAACCCTAAACTTACTCCCTCAAACTAAGTTCAAACCTAACCTAACCTGAAGCCTAACTCAAACCATAGACCTAACCCTAACCCTAGGCGGACACCTGAAGCTCAACCCCTACGCTAACCTGACCCTCACGCTAACTCCAACCGTAACACTGAACCGAAAACTAACAGTAACCCTAAACTTACTCCCTCAA
Source organism: Tupaia tana (assembly GCA_026018925.1). Classification (NCBI taxonomy): domain Eukaryota; kingdom Metazoa; phylum Chordata; class Mammalia; order Scandentia; family Tupaiidae; genus Tupaia; species Tupaia tana. The sequence goes on from JAKSZU010000071.1 coordinate 248,794, forward strand.
ACTAAGTTCAAACCTAACCTAACCTGAAGCCTAACTCAAACCATAGACCTAACCCTAACCCTAGGCGGACACCTGAAGCTCAACCCCTACCCTAACCTGACCCTCACGCTAACTCCAACCGAAACACTGAACCGAAATCTAACAGTAGCCCTAATCTTACTCCCTCAAACTAAGTTCAAACCTAACATAACCTGAAGCCCTAACTCCAACCATAGACCTAACCCTAACCCTACGCAGACACCTGAAGCTCAACCCCAACCCTAACCTGACCCTGACGCTATCTCCAACCGTAACACTGAACCGAAAACTAACAGTAGCCCTAAACTTACTCCCTCAAACTAAGTTCAAACCTTACATAACCTGAAGCCTAACTCCAACCATAGACCTAACCTTAACCCTAGGCAGACACCTGAAGCTCAACCCCAACCGTAACCTGACCCTGACGCTATCTCCAACCGTAACACTGAACCGAAAACTAACAATAGCCCTAAAATTGCTCCCTCAAACTAAGTTCAAACCTAACCTAACCTGAAGCCTAACTCAAACCACAGACCTAACCCTAACCCTAGGCGGACACCTTAAGCTCAACCCCAACCCTAACCTGACCCTCACGCTAACTCCAACCCTAACACTGAACCGAAAACTAACAGTAACCCTAAACTTACTCCCTCAAACTAAGTTCAAACCTAACCTAACCTGAAGCCTAACTCAAACCATAGACCTAACCCTACACCCTAGGCGGACACCTGAAGCTCAACCCCTACCCTAACCTGACCTTCACGCTAACTCCAACCGAAACACTGAACCGAAATCTAACAGTAGCCCTAATCTTACTCCCTCAAACTAAGTTCAAACCTAACATAACCTGAAGCCTAACTCCAACCATAGACCTAACCCTAACCCTACGCAGACACCTGAAGCTCAACCCCAACCCTAACCTGACCCTGACGCTATCTCCAACTGTAACACTGAACCGAAAACTAACAGTAGCCCTAAACTTACTCCCTCAACTAAGTTCAAAACCTAACCTAACCTGAAGCCTAACTCAAACCATAGACCTAACCCTAACCCTAGGTGGACACCTTAAGCTCAACACACGAACCCTAGCCTGGCCGCTGACGCTAACTCCAACCATAACAGTTACCCGAAAACTAACAGTCGCCCTAAACTTATTCCCTCAAACTAAGTTCAAACCTAACCTAACCTGAAGCCTAAATCAAACCATACACCTAACCCTAACACTAGGTGGACACCTTAAGGTCAACCCCAAACCTAACCTGACCCTCACGCTAACTCAAAACGTAACACTGAACCAAAAACTAACATTAGCCCTAAACTTACTCCCTCAAACTAATTTTGAACCTAACCTAACCTGAAGCCTAACTCAAACCATAGACATAACCCTAACCCTAGGCGGATACCTGAAGCTCAACCCAACCCTAACCTGACCATGACGCTATCTCCGACCGTAACACTGAACCGAAAACTAACAGTAGCCCTAAACTTACTCCCTCAAACTAAGTTCAAACCTAACCTAACCTGAAGCCTAAATCAAACCATACACCTAACCCTAACCCTAGGCGGACACCTTAATCTCTACCCCAACCCTAACCTCACCCTCACGCTAACTCCAACCGTAACACGGAACCGAAAAATAAAAGTAACCCTAAACTTACTCCCTCAAACTAAGTTCAAACCAAAACCTAACCTGAAGCCTAACTCAAACCATAGACCTAACCCTAACCCTAGGCGGACACCTGAAGCTCAACCCTACCCTAACCTGACCCTCACGCTAACTCCAACCAAAACACTGAACCGAAAACTAACAGTAGCCCTAAACTTACTCCCTCAAACTAAGTTCAAACCTTACATAACCTGAAGCCTAACTCCAACCATAGACCTATCCCTAACCCTAGGCAGACACCTGAAGCTCAACCCCAACCCTAACCTGACCCTGACGCTATCTCCAACCGTAACACTGAACCGAAAACTAACAATAGCCCTAAAATTACTCCCTCAAACTAAGTTCAAACATAACCTAACCTGAAGCCTAACTCAAACCACAGACCTAACCCTAACCCTAGGCGGACACCTTAAGCTCAACCCCAACCCTAACCTGACCCTCATGCTAACTCCAACCCTAACACTGAACCGAAAACTAACAGTAGCCCTAAACTTACTCCCTCAAACTAAGTTCAAACCTAACCTAACCTGAAGCCTAACTCAAACCATACAACTAACCCTAACCCTAGGCGGACACCTTAAGCTCAACCCCAACCCTAACCTGACCCTCACGCTAACTCCAACCGTAACACTGAACCGAAAACTAACAGTAGCCCTTAACTTACTCCCTCAAACTAATTTCGAACCTAACCTAACCTGAAGCCTAACTCAAATCATAGACCTAACCCTAACCCTAGGCGGACACCTGAAGCTCAACCCCAACCCTAACCTGACCCTGACGCTATCTCCGACCGTAACACTGAACCGAAAACTAACAGTAACCCTAAACTTACTCCCTCATACTAAGTTCAAACCTAACCTAACCTGAAGCCTAACTCAAACCATAGACCTAACCCTAACCCTAGGCGGACACCTGAAGCTCAACCCCTACCCTAACCGGACCCTCACGCTAACTCCAACCGTAACACTGAACCGAAAACTAACAGTAACCCTAAACTTACTCCCTCAAACTAAGTTCAAACCTAACCTAACCTGAAGCCTAACTCAAACCATAGACCTAACCCTAACCCTAGGCGGACACCTGAAGCTCAACCCCTACCCTAACCTGACCCTCACGCTAACTCCAACCGAAACACTGAACCGAAATCTAACAGTAGCCCTAATCTTACTCCCTCAAACTAAGTTCAAACCTAACATAACCTGAAGCCTAACTCCAACCATAGACCTAACCCTAACCCTACGCAGACACCTGAAGCTCAACCCCAACCCTAACCTGACCCTGACGCTATCTCCAACCGTAACACTGAACCGAAAACTAACAGTAGCCCTAAACTTACTCCCTCAAACTAAGTTCAAACCTAACCTAACCTGAAGCCTAACTCAAACCATAGACCTAACCCTAACCCTAGGAGGACACCTTAAGCTCAACGCCAAACCTAACCTGGCCCTGACGGTAACTCCAACCATAACAGTTACCCGAAAACTAACAGTCGCCCTAAACTTATTCCCTCAAACTAAGTTCAAACCTAACCTAACCTGAAGCCTAAATCAAACCATACACCTAACCGTAACCCTAGGTGGACACCTTAAGCTCAACCCCAAACCTAACCTGACCCTCACGCTAACTCAAACCATAACACTGAACCGAAAACTAACATTAGCCCTAAACTTACTCCCTCAAACTAATTTCGAACCTAACCTAACCTGAAGCCTAACTCAAACCATAGACCTAACCCTAACCCTAGGCGGATACCTGAAGCTCAACCCCAACCCTAACCTGACCCTGACGCTATCTCCGACCGTAACACTGAACCGAAAACTAACAGTAGCCCTAAACTTACTCCCTCAAACTAAGTTCAAACCTAACCTAACCTGAAGCCTAAATCAAACCATACACCTAACCCTAACCCTAGGCGGACACCTTAAGCTCAACCCCAACACTAACCTGACCCTCACGCTAACTCCAACCGTAACACTGAACCGAAAACTAACAGTAACCCTAAACTTACTCCCTCAAACTAAGTTCAAACCTAACCTAACCTGAAGCCTAACTCAAACCATAGACCTAACCCTAACCCTAGGCGGATACATTAAGCTCAACCCCAACCCTAACCTGGCTCAGACGCTAACTCCAACCATAACAGTTACCCGAAAACTAACTGTAGCCCTAAACTTACTCCCTCTAACTAAGTTCAAACCTAACCTACCTGAAGCCTTAATCAAATCATACACCTAACCCTAACCCTAGGCGGACACCTTAAGCTCAACCCCTACCCTAACCTGACCCTCACACTTACTCCAACCGGAACACTGAACCGAAAACTAACAGTAGCCCTAAACTTACTCCCTCAAACTAATTTCAAACCTAACCTAACCTGAAGCCTAACTCTAACCATAGACCTAACCCTAACCCTAGGCGGACACCTGAAGCTCAAACCCTTCCCTAACCTGACCCTCACGCTAACTCCAACCGAAACACTGAACCGAAAACTAACAGTAGCCCTAAACTTACTCCCTCAAGCTAAGTTCAAACCTTACATAACCTGAAGCCTAACTCCAACCATAGACCTAACCCTAACCCTAGGCAGACACCTGAAGCTAAACCCCAACGCTAACCTGACCCTGACGCTATCTCCAACCGTAACACTGAACCGAAAACTAACAATAGCCCTAAACTTACTCCCTCAAACTAAGTTCAAACCTAACCTAACCTGAAGCCTAACTCAAACCACAGACCTAACCCTAACCCTAGGCGGACACCTTAAGCTCAACCCCAACCCTAACCTGACCCTCACGCTAACTCCAACCCTAACACTGAACCGAAAACTAACAGTAGCCCTAAACTTACTCCCTCAAACTAAGTTCAAACCTAACCTAACCTGAAGCCTAACTCAATCCATACACCTAACCCTAACCCTAGGCGGACACCTTAAGCTCAACCCCAACCCTAACCTGACCCTCACGCTAACTCCAACCGTAACACTGAACCGAAAACTAACAGTAGCCCTTAACTTACTCCCTCAAACTAATTTCGAACCTAACCTAACCTGAAGCCTAACTCAAATCATAGACCTAACCCTAACCCTAGGCGGACACCTGAAGCTCAACCCCAACCCTAACCTGACCCTGACGCTATCTCCGACCGTAACACTGAACCGAAAACTAACAGTAACCCTAAACTTACTCCCTCAAACTAAGTTCAAACCTAACCTAACCTGAAGCCTAACTCAAACCATAGACCTAACCCTAACCCTAGGCGGACACCTGAAGCTCAACCCCTACCCTAACCTGACCCTCACGCTAACTCCAACCGTAACACTGAACCGAAAACTAACAGTAACCCTAAACTTACTCCCTCAAACTAAGTTCAAACCTAACCTAACCTGAAGCCTAACTCAAACCATAGACCTAACCCTAACCCTAGGCGGACACCTGAAGCTCAACCCCTACCCTAACCTGACCCTCACGCTAACTCCAACCGAAACACTGAACCGAAATCTAACAGTAGCCCTAATCTTACTCCCTCAAACTAAGTTCAAACCTAACATAACCTGAAGCCTAACTCCAACCATAGACCTAACCCTAACCCTACGCAGACACCTGAAGCTCAACCCCAACCCTAACCTGACCCTGACGCTATCTCCAACTGTAACACTGAACCGAAAACTAACAGTAGCCCTAAACTTACTCCCTCAAACTAAGTTCAAACCTAACCTAACCTGAAGCCTAACTCAAACCATAGACCTAACCCTAAGCCTAGGCGGACACCTGAAGCTCAACCCCAACCCTAACCTGACCCTGACGCTATCTCCAACCGTTACACTGAACCGAAAACTAACAGTAGCCCTAAACTTACTCCCTCAAACTAAGTTCAAACCTAACCTAACCTGAAGCCTAACTCAAACCATAGACCTAACCCTAACCCTAGGCGGATACATTAAGCTCAACCCCAACCCTAACCTGGCCCTGACGCTAAATCCAACCATAACTGTTACCCGAAAACTAACTGTAGCCCTAAACTTACTCCCTCTAACTAAGTTCAAACCTAACCTACCTGAAGCCTTAATCAAATCATACACCTAACCCTAACCCTAGGCGGACACCTTAAACTCAACCCCTACCCTAACCTGACCCTCACACTTACTCCAACCGTAACACTGAACCGAAAACTAACAGTAGCCCTAAACTTTTTCCCTCAAACTAATTTCAAACCTAACCTAACCTGAAGCCTAACTCTAACCGTAGACCTAACCCTAACCCTAGGCGGACACCTGAAGCTCAACCCCAACCCTAACCTGACCCTGACGCTATCTCCAACCGTAACACTGAACCGAAAACTAACAGTAGCCCTAAACTTACTCCCTCAACCTAAGTTCAAAACTAACCTAACCTGAAGCCTAAATCAAACCATACACCTAACCCTAACCCTAGACGAACACCTGAAGCTCAACCCCTACCCTAACCTGACCCTCAAGCTAACTCCAACCGAAACACTGAACCTAAAACTAACAGTAGCCCTAATCTTACTCCCCTCAAACTAAGTTCAAACCTAACATAACCTGAAGCCTAACTCCAACCATAGACCTAACCCTAACCCTAGGCAGACACCTGAAGCTCAACCCCAACCCTAACCTGGCCCTGACGCTAACTCCAACCATAACAGTTACCCGAAAACTAACTGTAGCCCTAAACTTACTCCCTCTAACTAAGTTCAAACCTAACCTAACCTGAAGCCTAAATCAAACCATACACCTAACCCTAACACTAGGTGGACACCTTAAGGTCAACCCCAAACCTAACCTGACCCTCACGCTAACTCAAAACGTAACACTGAACCAAAAACTAACATTAGCCCTAAACTTACTCCCTCAAACTAATTTTGAACCTAAACCTAACCTGAAGCCTAACTCAAACCATAGACATAACCCTAACCCTAGGCGGATACCTAAAGCTCAACCCCAACCCTAACCTGACCCTGACGCTATCTCCGACCGTAACACTGAACCGAAAACTAACAGGAGCCCTAAACTTACTCCCTCAAACTAAGTTCAAACCTAACCTAACCTGAAGCCTAAATCAAACCATACACCTAACCCTAACCCTAGGCGGACACCTTAAGCTCAACCCCAACCCTAACCTGACCCTGACTCTTAATCCAACCGTAACACTGAACCGAAAACTAACAGTAGCCCTAAACTTACTCCCTCAAACTAAGTTCAAACCTAACCTAACCTGAAGCCTAACTGAAACCATAGACCAAACCCTAACCCTAGGCGGACACCTTAAGCTCAACCCCAAACCTAAAATGGCCCTCACGCTAACTCCAACCATAACAGTTACCCGAAAACTAACAGTAGCCCTAAACTTACTCCCTCAAACTAAGTTCAAACCTAACCTAACCTGAAGCCTGAATCAAACCATACACCTAACCCTAACCCTAGGCGGACACCTTAAGCTCAACCCCAACCCTAACCTGACCCTCACGCTAACTCCAACCGAAACACTGAACCGAAAACTAACAGTAGCCCTAATCTTACTCCCTCAAACTAAGTTCAAACCTTACATAACCTGAAGCCTAACTCCAACCATAGACCTAACCCTAACCCTAGGCAGACACCTGTAGCTCATCCCCAACCCTAACCTGACCCTGACGCTATCTCCAACCGTAAAACTGAACCGAAAACTAACAATAGCCCTAAACTTACTCCCTCAAACTAAGTTCAAACCTAACCTAACCTGAAGCCTAACTCAAACCACAAACCTAACCCTAACCATAGGAGGACACCTTAAGCTCAACCCTAACCCTAACCTGACCCTCACGCTAACTTCAACCCTAACACTGAACTGAAAACTAACAGTAGCCCTAAACTTACTCCCTCAAAGTAAGTTCAAACCTAACCTAACCTGAAGCCTAACTCAAACCGTACACCTAACCCTAACCCTAGGCGGACACCTTAAGCTCAACCCCAACCCTAACCTGACCCTCACGCTAACTCCAACCGTAACACTGAACCGAAAACTAACAGTAGCCCTTAACTTACTCCCTCAAACTAAGTTCAAACCTAACCTAACCTGAAGCCTAACCCAAACCATAGACCTAACCCTAACCCTAGGCAGATACATTAAGCTCAACCCCAACCCTAACCTGGCCCTGACGCTAACTCCAACCATAACAGTTACCCGAAAACTAACTGTAGCCCTAAACTTACTCCCTCTAACTAAGTTCAAACCTAACCTACCTGAAGCCTTAATCAAATCATACACCTAACCCTAACCCTAGGCGGACACCTTAAACTCAACCCCTACCCTAACCTGACCCTCACACTTACTCCAACCTTAACACTGAACCAAAAACTAACAGTAGCCCTAAACTTACTCCCTCAAACTAATTTAAACCTAACCTAACCTGAAGCCTAACTCTAACCATAGACCTAACCCTAACCCTAGGCGGACACCTGAAGCTCAACCCCAACCCTAACCTGACCCTGATGCTATCTCCAACCGTAACACTGAACCGAAAACTAACAGTAGCCATAAACTTACTCCCTCAAACTAAGTTCAAACCTAACCTAACCTGAAGCCTAAATCAAACCATACACCTAACCCTAACCCTAGGCGGATACCTTAAGCTCAACCCCAGCCCTAACCTGACACTCACGCTAACTCCAACCGTAACACTGAACCGAAAACTAACAGTAACCCTAAACTTACTGCCTCAAACTAAGTTCAGACCTAACCTAACCTGAAGCCTAACTCAAAAACATAGACCTAACCCTAACCCTAGGCGGACACCTTAAGCTCAACCCCTACCCTAACCTGACCCTCATGCTAACTCCAACCGTAACACTGAACCGAAAACTAACAGTAACCCTAAACTTACTCCCTCAAACTAAGTTCAAACCTAACCTAACCTGAAGCCTAACTCAAACCATAGACCTAACCCTAACCCTAGGCGGACACCTGAAGCTCAACCCCTACCCTAACCTGACGCTCACGCTAACTCCAACCGAAACACTGAACCGAAATCTAACAGTAGCCCTAATCTTACTCCCTCAAACTAAGTTCAAACCTAACATAACCTGAAGCCTAACTCCAACCATAGACCTAACCCTAACCCTAGGCAGACACCTGAAGCTCAACTCCAACCCTAACCTGACCCTGACGCTATCTCCAACCGTAACACTGAACCGAAAACTAACAATAGCCCCAAAACTAACTCCCTCAAACTAAGTTCAAACCTAACCTAACCTGAATCCTAACTCAAACCACAGACCTAACCCTAACCCTAGGCGGACACCTTAAGCTCAACCCCAACCCTAACCTGACCCTCACGCTAACTCCAACCCTAACACTGAACCGAAAACTAACAGTAGCCCTAAACTTACTCCCTCAAACTAAGTTCAAACCTAACCTAACCTGAAGCCTAACTCAAACCATAGACCTAACCCTAACCCTAGGCGGATACATTAAGCTCAACCCCTACCCTAACCTGACCCTCACACTTACTCCAACCGTAACACTGAACCGAAAACTAACAGTAGCCCTAAACTTACTCCCTCAAACTAATTTCAAACCTAACCTAACCTGAAGCCTAACTCAAACCATAGACCTAACCCTAACCCTAGGCGGACACCTGAAGCTCAACCCCAACCCTAACCTGACCCTGACGCTATCTCCAACCGTAACACTGAACCGAAAACTAACAATAGCCCTAAACTTACTCCCTCAAACTAAGTTCAAACCTAACCTAACCTGAAGACTAACTCAAACCACAGACCTAACCCTAACACAAGGCGGACACCTTAAGCTCAAACCCAACCCTAACCTGACCCTCACGCTAACTCCAACCCTACCACTGAACCGAAAACTAACAGTAGCCCTAAACTTACTCCCTAAAACTAAGTTCAAACCTAACCTAACCTGAAGCCTAACTCAAACCATACACCTAACCCTAACCCTAGGCGGACACCTTAAGCTCAACCCCAACCCTAACCTGACCCTCACGCTAACTCCAACCGTAACACTGAACAGAAAACTAACAGTAACCCTAAACTTACTCCCTCAAACTAAGTTCAAACCTAACCTAACCTGAAGCCTAACTCAAACCATTGACCTAACCCTAACCCTAGGCGGATACATTAAGCTCAACCCCAACCCTAACCTGGCCCTGACGCTAACTCCAACCATAACAGTTACCCGAAAACTAACTGTAGCCCTAAACCTACTCCCTCTAACTAAGTTCAAACCTAACCTACCTGAAGCCTTACTCAAATCATACACCTAACCCTAACCCTAGGCGGACACCTTAAACTCAACCCCTACCCTAACCTGACCCTCACACTTACTCCAACCGTAACACTGAACCGAAAACTAACAGTACCCTAAACTTTCTCCCTCAAACTAATTTCAAACCTAACCTAACCTGAAGCCTAACTCTAACCGTAGACCTAACCCTAACCCTAGGCGGACACCTGAAGCTCAACCCCAACCCTAACCTGACCCTGACGCTATCTCCAACCGTAACACTGAACCGAAAACTAACAGTAGCCCTAAACTTACTCCCTCAACCTAAGTTCAAAACTAACCTAACCTGAAGCCTAAATCAAACCATACACCTAACCCTAACCCTAGGCGAACACCTGAAGCTCAACCCCTACCCTAACCTGACCCTCAAGCTAACTCCAACCGAAACACTGAACCTAAAACTAACAGTAGCCCTAATCTTACTCCCTCAAACTAAGTTCAAACCTAACATAACCTGAAGCCTAACTCCAACCATAGACCTAACCCTAACCCTAGGCAGACACCTGAAGCTCAACCCCAACCCTAACCTGACCCTGACGCTATCTCCAACCGTAACACTGAACCGAAAACTAACAATAGCCCTAAACTTACTCCCTCAAACTAAGTTCAAACCTAACCTAACCTGAAGCCTAACTCAAAACCACAGACCTAACCCTAACCCTAGGCGGACACCTTAAGCTCAAACCCAACCCTAACCTGACCCTCACGCTAACTCCAACCCTAACACTGAAACGAAAACTAACAGTAGCCCCTAAACTTACTCCCTCAAACTAAGTTCAAACCTAACCTAACCTGAAGCCTAACTCAAACCATAGACCTAACCCTAACCCTAGGCGGACACCTGAAGCTCAACCCCTACCCTAACCTGACCCTCACGCTAACTCCAACCGAAACACTGAACCGAAATCTAACAGTAGCCCTAATCTTACTCCCTCAAACTAAGTTCAAACCTAACCTAACCTGAAGCCTAACTCAAACCATAGACCTAACCCTAAGCCTAGGCGGACACCTGAAGCTCAACCCCAACCCTAACCTGACCCTGACGCTATCTCCAACCGTTACACTGAACCGAAAACTAACAGTAGCCCTAAACTTACTCCCTCAAACTAAGTTCAAACCTAACCTAACCTGAAGCCTAACTCAAACCATAGAACTAACCCTAACCCTAGGCGGATACATTAAGCTCAACCCCAACCCTAACCTGGCCCTGACGCTAACTCCAACCATAACAGTTACCTGAAAACTAACTGTAGCCCTAAACTTACTCCCTCTAACTAAGTTCAAACCTAACCTACCTGAAGCCTTAATCAAATCATACACCTAACCCTAACCCTAGGCGGACACCTTAAACTCAACCCCTACCCTAACCTGACCCTCACACTTACTCCAACAGTAACACTGAACCGAAAACTAACAGTAGCCCTAAACTTTCTCCCTCAAACTAATTTCAAACCTAACCTAACCTGAAGCCTAACTCTAACCATAGACCTAACCCTAACCCTAGGCGGACACGTGAAGCTCAACCCCAACCCTAACCTGACCCTGACGCTATCTCCAACCGTAACACTGAACCGAAAACTAACAGTAGCCCTAAACTTACTCCCTCAACCTAAGTTCAAAACTAACCTAACCTGAAGCCTAAATCAAACCATACACTTAACCCTAACCCTAGGCAAACACCTGAAGCTCAACCCCTACCCTAACCTGACCCTCACGCTAACTCCAACCGAAACACTGAACCGAAAACTAACAGTAGCCCTAATCTTACTCCCTCAAACTAAGTTCAAACCTAACATATCCTGAAGCCTAACTCCAACCATAGACCTAACCCTAACCCTAGGCGGACACCTGAAGCTCAACCCCAACCCTAACCTGACCCTGACGCTATCTCCGACCGTAACACTGAACCGAAAACTAACAGTAAACCTAAACTTACTCCCTCAAACTAAGTTCAAACCTAACCTAACCTGAAGCCTAACTCAAACCATAGACCTAACCCTAACCCTAGGCGGACACCTGAAGCTCAACCCCTACCCTAACCTGACCCTCACTCTAACTCCAACCGTAACACTGAACCGAAAACTAACAGTCGCCCTAAACTTATTCCCTCAAACTAAGTTCAAACCTAACCTAACCTGAAGCCTAAATCAAACCATACACCTAACCCTAACCCTAGGTGGACACCTTAAGCTCAACCCCAAACCTAACCTGACCCCTCACGCTAACTCCAACCGTAACACTGAACGGAAAACTAACATTAGCCCTAAACTTACTCCCTCATACTAATTTCGAACCTAACCTAACCTGAAGCCTAACTCAAACCATAGACCTAACCCTAACCCTAGGCGGATACCTGAAGCTCAACCCCAACCGTAACCTGACCCTGACGCTATATCCGACCGTAACACTGAACCGAAAACTAACAGTAGCCCTAAACTTACTCCCTCAAACTAAGTTCAAACCTAACCTAACCTGAAGCCTAAATCAAACCATACACCTAACCCTAACCCTAGGCGGACACCTTAAGCTCAACCCCAACCCTAACCTGACCCTCACGCTAACTCCAACCGTAACACTGAACCGAAAACTAACAGTAACCCTAAACTTACTCCCTCAAACTAAGTTCAAACCTAACCTAACCTGAAGCCTAACTCAAACCATAGACCTAACCCTAACCCTAGGCGGATACATTAAGCTCAACCCCAACCCTAACCTGGCCCTGACGCTAACTCCAACCATAACAGTTACCCGAAAACTAACTGTAGCCCTAAACTTACTCCGTCAAACTAAGTTCAAACCTAACCTACCTGAAGCCTTAATCAAATCATACACCTAACCCTAACCCTAGGCGGACACCTTAAGCTCAACCCCTACCCTAACCTGACCCTCACACTTACTGCAACCGTAACACTGAACCGAAAACTAACAGTAGCCCTAAACTTACTCCCTCAAACTAAGTTCAAACCTAACCTAACCTGAAGCGTAACTCAAACCATAGACCTAACCCTAACCCTAGGCGGACACCTGAAGCTCAACCCCAACCCTAACCTGACCCTGACGCTATCTCCGACCGTAACACTGAACCGAAAACTAACAGTAGCCCTAAACTTACTCCCTCAAACTAAGTTCAAACCTAACCTAACCTGAAGCCTAACTCAATCCATACACCTAACCCTAACCCTAGGCGGACACCTTAAGCTCAACCCCAACCCTAACCTGACCCTCACGCTAACTCCAACCTTAACACTGAACCGAAAACTAACAGTAGCCCTTAACATACACCCTCAAACTAATTTCGAACCTAACCTAACCTGAAGCCTAACTCAAATCATAGACCTAACCCTAACCCTAGGCGGACACCTGAAGCTCAACCCCAACCCTAACCTGACCCTGACGCTATCTCCGACCGTAACACTGAACCGAAAACTAACAGTAACCCTAAACTTACTCCCCTCAAACTAAGTTCAAACCTAACCTAACCTGAAGCCTAACTCAAACCATAGACCTAACCCTAACCCTAGGCGGACACCTGAAGCTCAACCCCTACGCTAACCTGACCCTCACGCTAACTCCAACCGTAACACTGAACCGAAAACTAACAGTAACCCTAAACTTACTCCCTCAAACTAAGTTCAAACCTAACCTAACCTGAAGCCTAACTCAAACCATAGACCTAACCCTAACCCTAGGCGGACACCTGAAGCTCAACCCCTACCCTAACCTGACCCTCACGCTAACTCCAACCGAAACACTGAACCGAAATCTAACAGTAGCCCTAATCTTACTCCCTCAAACTAAGTTCAAACCTAACATAACCTGAAGCCTAACTCCAACCATAGACCTAACCCTAACCCTACGCAGACACCTGAAGCTCAACCCCAACCCTAACCTGACCCTGACGCTATCTCCAACCGTAACACTGAACCGAAAACTAACAGTAGCCCTAAACTTACTCCCTCAAACTAAGTTCAAACCTTACATAACCTGAAGCCTAACTCCAACCATAGACCTAACCTTAACCCTAGGCAGACACCTGAAGCTCAACCCCAACCGTAACCTGACCCTGACGCTATCTCCAACCGTAACACTGAACCGAAAACTAACAATAGCCCTAAAATTGCTCCCTCAAACTAAGTTCAAACCTAACCTAACCTGAAGCCTAACTCAAACCACAGACCTAACCCTAACCCTAGGCGGACACCTTAAGCTCAACCCCAACCCTAACCTGACCCTCACGCTAACTCCAACCCTAACACTGAACCGAAAACTAACAGTAACCCTAAACTTACTCCCTCAAACTAAGTTCAAACCTAACCTAACCTGAAGCCTAACTCAAACCATAGACCTAACCCTAACCCTAGGCGGACACCTGAAGCTCAACCCCTACCCTAACCTGACCTTCACGCTAACTCCAACCGAAACACTGAACCGAAATCTAACAGTAGCCCTAATCTTACTCCCTCAAACTAAGTTCAAACCTAACATAACCTGAAGCCTAACTCCAACCATAGACCTAACCCTAACCCTACGCAGACACCTGAAGCTCAACCCCAACCCTAACCTGACCCTGACGCTATCTCCAACTGTAACACTGAACCGAAAACTAACAGTAGCCCTAAACTTACTCCCTCAAACTAAGTTCAAACCTAACCTAACCTGAAGCCTAACTCAAACCATAGACCTAACCCTAACCCTAGGTGGACACCTTAAGCTCAACACGAACCCTAGCCTGGCCCTGACGCTAACTCCAACCATAACAGTTACCCGAAAACTAACAGTCGCCCTAAACTTATTCCCTCAAACTAAGTTCAAACCTAACCTAACCTGAAGCCTAAATCAAACCATACACCTAACCCTAACACTAGGTGGACACCTTAAGGTCAACCCCAAACCTAACCTGACCCTCACGCTAACTCAAAACGTAACACTGAACCAAAAACTAACATTAGCCCTAAACTTACTCCCTCAAACTAATTTTGAACCTAACCTAACCTGAAGCCTAACTCAAACCATAGACATAACCCTAACCCTAGGCGGATACCTGAAGCTCAACCCCAACCCTAACCTGACCATGACGCTATCTCCGACCGTAACACTGAACCGAAAACTAACAGTAGCCCTAAACTTACTCCCTCAAACTAAGTTCAAACCTAACCTAACCTGAAGCCTAAATCAAACCATACACCTAACCCTAACCCTAGGCGGACACCTTAATCTCTACCCCAACCCTAACCTCACCCTCACGCTAACTCCAACCGTAACACTGAACCGAAAAATAACAGTAACCCTAAACTTACTCCCTCAAACTAAGTTCAAACCAAAACCTAACCTGAAGCCTAACTCAAACCATAGACCTAACCCTAACCCTAGGCGGACACCTGAAGCTCAACCCTACCCTAACCTGACCCTCACGCTAACTCCAACCAAAACACTGAACCGAAAACTAACAGTAGCCCTAAACTTACTCCCTCAAACTAAGTTCAAACCTTACATAACCTGAAGCCTAACTCCAACCATAGACCTATCCCTAACCCTAGGCAGACACCTGAAGCTCAACCCCAACCCTAACCTGACCCTGACGCTATCTCCAACCGTAACACTGAACCGAAAACTAACAATAGCCCTAAAATTACTCCCTCAAACTAAGTTCAAACATAACCTAACCTGAAGCCTAACTCAAACCACAGACCTAACCCTAACCCTAGGCGGACACCTTAAGCTCAACCCCAACCCTAACCTGACCCTCACGCTAACTCCAACCCCTAACACTGAACCGAAAACTAACAGTAGCCCTAAACTTACTCCCTCAAACTAAGTTCAAACCTAACCTAACCTGAAGCCTAACTCAAACCATACAACTAACCCTAACCCTAGGCGGACACCTTAAGCTCAACCCCAACCCTAACCTGACCCTCACGCTAACTCCAACCGTAACACTGAACCGAAAACTAACAGTAGCCCTTAACTTACTCCCTCAAACTAATTTCGAACCTAACCTAACCTGAAGCCTAACTCAAATCATAGACCTAACCCTAACCCTAGGCGGACACCTGAAGCTCAACCCCAACCCTAACCTGACCCTGACGCTATCTCCGACCGTAACACTGAACCGAAAACTAACAGTAACCCTAAACTTACTCCCTCATACTAAGTTCAAACCTAACCTAACCTGAAGCCTAACTCAAACCATAGACCTAACCCTAACCCTAGGCGGACACCTGAAGCTCAACCCCTACCCTAACCGGACCCTCACGCTAACTCCAACCGTAACACTGAACCGAAAACTAACAGTAACCCTAAACTTACTCCCTCAAACTAAGTTCAAACCTAACCTAACCTGAAGCCTAACTCAAACCATAGACCTAACCCTAACCCTAGGCGGACACCTGAAGCTCAACCCCTACCCTAACCTGACCCTCACGCTAACTCCAACCGAAACACTGAACCGAAATCTAACAGTAGCCCTAATCTTACTCCCTCAAACTAAGTTCAAACCTAACATAACCTGAAGCCTAACTCCAACCATAGACCTAACCCTAACCCTACGCAGACACCTGAAGCTCAACCCCAACCCTAACCTGACCCTGACGCTATCTCCAACCGTAACACTGAACCGAAAACTAACAGTAGCCCTAAACTTACTCCCTCAAACTAAGTTCAAACCTAACCTAACCTGAAGCCTAACTCAAACCATAGACCTAACCCTAACCCTAGGTGGACACCTTAAGCTCAACGCCAAACCTAACCTGGGCCCTGACGGTAACTCCAACCATAACAGTTACCCGAAAACTAACAGTCGCCCTAAACTTATTCCCTCAAACTAAGTTCAAACCTAACCTAACCTGAAGCCTAAATCAAACCATACACCTAACCGTAACCCTAGGTGGACACCTTAAGCTCAACCCCAAACCTAACCTGACCCTCACGCTAACTCAAACCATAACACTGAACCGAAAACTAACATTAGCCCTAAACTTACTCCCTCAAACTAATTTCGAACCTAACCTAACCTGAAGCCTAACTCAAACCATAGACCTAACCCTAACCCTAGGCGGATACCTGAAGCTCAACCCCAACCCTAACCTGACCCTGACGCTATCTCCGACCGTAACACTGAACCGAAAACTAACAGTAGCCCTAAACTTACTCCCTCAAACTAAGTTCAAACCTAACCTAACCTGAAGCCTAAATCAAACCATACACCTAACCCTAACCCTAGGCGGACACCTTAAGCTCAACCCCAACACTAACCTGACCCTCACGCTAACTCCAACCGTAACACTGAACCGAAAACTAACAGTAACCCTAAACTTACTCCCTCAAACTAAGTTCAAACCTAACCTAACCTGAAGCCTAACTCAAACCATAGACCTAACCCTAACCCTAGGCGGATACATTAAGCTCAACCCCAACCCTAACCTGGCTCAGACGCTAACTCCAACCATAACAGTTACCCGAAAACTAACTGTAGCCCTAAACTTACTCCCTCTAACTAAGTTCAAACCTAACCTACCTGAAGCCTTAATCAAATCATACACCTAACCCTAACCCTAGGCGGACACCTTAAGCTCAACCCCTACCCTAACCTGACCCTCACACTTACTCCAACCGGAACACTGAACCGAAAACTAACAGTAGCCCTAAACTTACTCCCTCAAACTAATTTCAAACCTAACCTAACCTGAAGCCTAACTCTAACCATAGACCTAACCCTAACCCTAGGCGGACACCTGAAGCTCAAACCCTTCCCTAACCTGACCCTCACGCTAACTCCAACCGAAACACTGAACCGAAAACTAACAGTAGCCCTAAACTTACTCCCTCAAGCTAAGTTCAAACCTTACATAACCTGAAGCCTAACTCCAACCATAGACCTAACCCTAACCCTAGGCAGACACCTGAAGCTAAACCCCAACGCTAACCTGACCCTGACGCTATCTCCAACCGTAACACTGAACCGAAAACTAACAATAGCCCTAAACTTACTCCCTCAAACTAAGTTCAAACCTAACCTAACCTGAAGCCTAACTCAAACCACAGACCTAACCCTAACCCTAGGCGGACACCTTAAGCTCAACCCCAACCCTAACCTGACCCTCACGCTAACTCCAACCCTAACACTGAACCGAAAACTAACAGTAGCCCTAAACTTACTCCCTCAAACTAAGTTCAAACCTAACCTAACCTGAAGCCTAACTCAATCCATACACCTAACCCTAACCCTAGGCGGACACCTTAAGCTCAACCCCAACCCTAACCTGACCCTCACGCTAACTCCAACCGTAACACTGAACCGAAAACTAACAGTAGCCCTTAACTTACTCCCTCAAACTAATTTCGAACCTAACCTAACCTGAAGCCTAACTCAAATCATAGACCTAACCCTAACCCTAGGCGGACACCTGAAGCTCAACCCCAACCCTAACCTGACCCTGACGCTATCTCCGACCGTAACACTGAACCGAAAACTAACAGTAACCCTAAACTTACTCCCTCAAACTAAGTTCAAACCTAACCTAACCTGAAGCCTAACTCAAACCATAGACCTAACCCTAACCCTAGGCGGACACCTGAAGCTCAACCCCTACCCTAACCTGACCCTCACGCTAACTCCAACCGTAACACTGAACCGAAAACTAACAGTAACCCTAAACTTACTCCCTCAAACTAAGTTCAAACCTAACCTAACCTGAAGCCTAACTCAAACCATAGACCTAACCCTAACCCTAGGCGGACACCTGAAGCTCAACCCCTACCCTAACCTGACCCTCACGCTAACTCCAACCGAAACACTGAACCGAAATCTAACAGTAGCCCTAATCTTACTCCCTCAAACTAAGTTCAAACCTAACATAACCTGAAGCCTAACTCCAACCATAGACCTAACCCTAACCCTACGCAGACACCTGAAGCTCAACCCCAACCCTAACCTGACCCTGACGCTATCTCCAACTGTAACACTGAACCGAAAACTAACAGTAGCCCTAAACTTACTCCCTCAAACTAAGTTCAAACCTAACCTAACCTGAAGCCTAACTCAAACCATAGACCTAACCCTAAGCCTAGGCGGACACCTGAAGCTCAACCCCAACCCTAACCTGACCCTGACGCTATCTCCAACCGTTACACTGAACCGAAAACTAACAGTAGCCCTAAACTTACTCCCTCAAACTAAGTTCAAACCTAACCTAACCTGAAGCCTAACTCAAACCATAGACCTAACCCTAACCCTAGGCGGATACATTAAGCTCAACCCCAACCCTAACCTGGCCCTGACGCTAAATCCAACCATAACTGTTACCCGAAAACTAACTGTAGCCCTAAACTTACTCCCTCTAACTAA
The DNA here is from genome assembly GCA_026018925.1 of Tupaia tana. Taxonomy (NCBI): domain Eukaryota; kingdom Metazoa; phylum Chordata; class Mammalia; order Scandentia; family Tupaiidae; genus Tupaia; species Tupaia tana. The sequence continues at coordinate 268,124 of JAKSZU010000071.1, forward strand.
GTTCAAACCTAACCTACCTGAAGCCTTAATCAAATCATACACCTAACCCTAACCCTAGGCGGACACCTTAAACTCAACCCCTACCCTAACCTGACCCTCACACTTACTCCAACCGTAACACTGAACCGAAAACTAACAGTAGCCCTAAACTTTTTCCCTCAAACTAATTTCAAACCTAACCTAACCTGAAGCCTAACTCTAACCGTAGACCTAACCCTAACCCTAGGCGGACACCTGAAGCTCAACCCCAACCCTAACCTGACCCTGACGCTATCTCCAACCGTAACACTGAACCGAAAACTAACAGTAGCCCTAAACTTACTCCCTCAACCTAAGTTCAAAACTAACCTAACCTGAAGCCTAAATCAAACCATACACCTAACCCTAACCCTAGACGAACACCTGAAGCTCAACCCCTACCCTAACCTGACCCTCAAGCTAACTCCAACCGAAACACTGAACCTAAAACTAACAGTAGCCCTAATCTTACTCCCTCAAACTAAGTTCAAACCTAACATAACCTGAAGCCTAACTCCAACCATAGACCTAACCCTAACCCTAGGCAGACACCTGAAGCTCAACCCCAACCCTAACCTGGCCCTGACGCTAACTCCAACCATAACAGTTACCCGAAAACTAACTGTAGCCCTAAACTTACTCCCTCTAACTAAGTTCAAACCTAACCTAACCTGAAGCCTAAATCAAACCATACACCTAACCCTAACACTAGGTGGACACCTTAAGGTCAACCCCAAACCTAACCTGACCCTCACGCTAACTCAAAACGTAACACTGAACCAAAAACTAACATTAGCCCTAAACTTACTCCCTCAAACTAATTTTGAACCTAACCTAACCTGAAGCCTAACTCAAACCATAGACATAACCCTAACCCTAGGCGGATACCTAAAGCTCAACCCCAACCCTAACCTGACCCTGACGCTATCTCCGACCGTAACACTGAACCGAAAACTAACAGGAGCCCTAAACTTACTCCCTCAAACTAAGTTCAAACCTAACCTAACCTGAAGCCTAAATCAAACCATACACCTAACCCTAACCCTAGGCGGACACCTTAAGCTCAACCCCAACCCTAACCTGACCCTGACTCTTAATCCAACCGTAACACTGAACCGAAAACTAACAGTAGCCCTAAACTTACTCCCTCAAACTAAGTTCAAACCTAACCTAACCTGAAGCCTAACTGAAACCATAGACCAAACCCTAACCCTAGGCGGACACCTTAAGCTCAACCCCAAACCTAAAATGGCCCTCACGCTAACTCCAACCATAACAGTTACCCGAAAACTAACAGTAGCCCTAAACTTACTCCCTCAAACTAAGTTCAAACCTAACCTAACCTGAAGCCTGAATCAAACCATACACCTAACCCTAACCCTAGGCGGACACCTTAAGCTCAACCCCAACCCTAACCTGACCCTCACGCTAACTCCAACCGAAACACTGAACCGAAAACTAACAGTAGCCCTAATCTTACTCCCTCAAACTAAGTTCAAACCTTACATAACCTGAAGCCTAACTCCAACCATAGACCTAACCCTAACCCTAGGCAGACACCTGTAGCTCATCCCCAACCCTAACCTGACCCTGACGCTATCTCCAACCGTAAAACTGAACCGAAAACTAACAATAGCCCTAAACTTACTCCCTCAAACTAAGTTCAAACCTAACCTAACCTGAAGCCTAACTCAAACCACAAACCTAACCCTAACCATAGGAGGACACCTTAAGCTCAACCCTAACCCTAACCTGACCCTCACGCTAACTTCAACCCTAACACTGAACTGAAAACTAACAGTAGCCCTAAACTTACTCCCTCAAAGTAAGTTCAAACCTAACCTAACCTGAAGCCTAACTCAAACCGTACACCTAACCCTAACCCTAGGCGGACACCTTAAGCTCAACCCCAACCCTAACCTGACCCTCACGCTAACTCCAACCGTAACACTGAACCGAAAACTAACAGTAGCCCTTAACTTACTCCCTCAAACTAAGTTCAAACCTAACCTAACCTGAAGCCTAACCCAAACCATAGACCTAACCCTAACCCTAGGCAGATACATTAAGCTCAACCCCAACCCTAACCTGGCCCTGACGCTAACTCCAACCATAACAGTTACCCGAAAACTAACTGTAGCCCTAAACTTACTCCCTCTAACTAAGTTCAAACCTAACCTACCTGAAGCCTTAATCAAATCATACACCTAACCCTAACCCTAGGCGGACACCTTAAACTCAACCCCTACCCTAACCTGACCCTCACACTTACTCCAACCTTAACACTGAACCAAAAACTAACAGTAGCCCTAAACTTACTCCCTCAAACTAATTTAAACCTAACCTAACCTGAAGCCTAACTCTAACCATAGACCTAACCCTAACCCTAGGCGGACACCTGAAGCTCAACCCCAACCCTAACCTGACCCTGATGCTATCTCCAACCGTAACACTGAACCGAAAACTAACAGTAGCCATAAACTTACTCCCTCAAACTAAGTTCAAACCTAACCTAACCTGAAGCCTAAATCAAACCATACACCTAACCCTAACCCTAGGCGGATACCTTAAGCTCAACCCCAGCCCTAACCTGACACTCACGCTAACTCCAACCGTAACACTGAACCGAAAACTAACAGTAACCCTAAACTTACTGCCTCAAACTAAGTTCAGACCTAACCTAACCTGAAGCCTAACTCAAAACATAGACCTAACCCTAACCCTAGGCGGACACCTTAAGCTCAACCCCTACCCTAACCTGACCCTCATGCTAACTCCAACCGTAACACTGAACCGAAAACTAACAGTAACCCTAAACTTACTCCCTCAAACTAAGTTCAAACCTAACCTAACCTGAAGCCTAACTCAAACCATAGACCTAACCCTAACCCTAGGCGGACACCTGAAGCTCAACCCCTACCCTAACCTGACGCTCACGCTAACTCCAACCGAAACACTGAACCGAAATCTAACAGTAGCCCTAATCTTACTCCCTCAAACTAAGTTCAAACCTAACATAACCTGAAGCCTAACTCCAACCATAGACCTAACCCTAACCCTAGGCAGACACCTGAAGCTCAACTCCAACCCTAACCTGACCCTGACGCTATCTCCAACCGTAACACTGAACCGAAAACTAACAATAGCCCAAAACTAACTCCCTCAAACTAAGTTCAAACCTAACCTAACCTGAATCCTAACTCAAACCACAGACCTAACCCTAACCCTAGGCGGACACCTTAAGCTCAACCCCAACCCTAACCTGACCCTCACGCTAACTCCAACCCTAACACTGAACCGAAAACTAACAGTAGCCCTAAACTTACTCCCTCAAACTAAGTTCAAACCTAACCTAACCTGAAGCCTAACTCAAACCATAGACCTAACCCTAACCCTAGGCGGATACATTAAGCTCAACCCCTACCCTAACCTGACCCTCACACTTACTCCAACCGTAACACTGAACCGAAAACTAACAGTAGCCCTAAACTTACTCCCTCAAACTAATTTCAAACCTAACCTAACCTGAAGCCTAACTCAAACCATAGACCTAACCCTAACCCTAGGCGGACACCTGAAGCTCAACCCCAACCCTAACCTGACCCTGACGCTATCTCCAACCGTAACACTGAACCGAAAACTAACAATAGCCCTAAACTTACTCCCTCAAACTAAGTTCAAACCTAACCTAACCTGAAGACTAACTCAAACCACAGACCTAACCCTAACACAAGGCGGACACCTTAAGCTCAAACCCAACCCTAACCTGACCCTCACGCTAACTCCAACCCTACCACTGAACCGAAAACTAACAGTAGCCCTAAACTTACTCCCTAAAACTAAGTTCAAACCTAACCTAACCTGAAGCCTAACTCAAACCATACACCTAACCCTAACCCTAGGCGGACACCTTAAGCTCAACCCCAACCCTAACCTGACCCTCACGCTAACTCCAACCGTAACACTGAACAGAAAACTAACAGTAACCCTAAACTTACTCCCTCAAACTAAGTTCAAACCTAACCTAACCTGAAGCCTAACTCAAACCATTGACCTAACCCTAACCCTAGGCGGATACATTAAGCTCAACCCCAACCCTAACCTGGCCCTGACGCTAACTCCAACCATAACAGTTACCCGAAAACTAACTGTAGCCCTAAACCTACTCCCTCTAACTAAGTTCAAACCTAACCTACCTGAAGCCTTACTCAAATCATACACCTAACCCTAACCCTAGGCGGACACCTTAAACTCAACCCCTACCCTAACCTGACCCTCACACTTACTCCAACCGTAACACTGAACCGAAAACTAACAGTACCCTAAACTTTCTCCCTCAAACTAATTTCAAACCTAACCTAACCTGAAGCCTAACTCTAACCGTAGACCTAACCCTAACCCTAGGCGGACACCTGAAGCTCAACCCCAACCCTAACCTGACCCTGACGCTATCTCCAACCGTAACACTGAACCGAAAACTAACAGTAGCCCTAAACTTACTCCCTCAACCTAAGTTCAAAACTAACCTAACCTGAAGCCTAAATCAAACCATACACCTAACCCTAACCCTAGGCGAACACCTGAAGCTCAACCCCTACCCTAACCTGACCCTCAAGCTAACTCCAACCGAAACACTGAACCTAAAACTAACAGTAGCCCTAATCTTACTCCCTCAAACTAAGTTCAAACCTAACATAACCTGAAGCCTAACTCCAACCATAGACCTAACCCTAACCCTAGGCAGACACCTGAAGCTCAACCCCAACCCTAACCTGACCCTGACGCTATCTCCAACCGTAACACTGAACCGAAAACTAACAATAGCCCTAAACTTACTCCCTCAAACTAAGTTCAAACCTAACCTAACCTGAAGCCTAACTCAAACCACAGACCTAACCCTAACCCTAGGCGGACACCTTAAGCTCAAACCCAACCCTAACCTGACCCTCACGCTAACTCCAACCCTAACACTGAAACGAAAACTAACAGTAGCCCTAAACTTACTCCCTCAAACTAAGTTCAAACCTAACCTAACCTGAAGCCTAACTCAAACCATAGACCTAACCCTAACCCTAGGCGGACACCTGAAGCTCAACCCCTACCCTAACCTGACCCTCACGCTAACTCCAACCGAAACACTGAACCGAAATCTAACAGTAGCCCTAATCTTACTCCCTCAAACTAAGTTCAAACCTAACCTAACCTGAAGCCTAACTCAAACCATAGACCTAACCCTAAGCCTAGGCGGACACCTGAAGCTCAACCCCAACCCTAACCTGACCCTGACGCTATCTCCAACCGTTACACTGAACCGAAAACTAACAGTAGCCCTAAACTTACTCCCTCAAACTAAGTTCAAACCTAACCTAACCTGAAGCCTAACTCAAACCATAGAACTAACCCTAACCCTAGGCGGATACATTAAGCTCAACCCCAACCCTAACCTGGCCCTGACGCTAACTCCAACCATAACAGTTACCTGAAAACTAACTGTAGCCCTAAACTTACTCCCTCTAACTAAGTTCAAACCTAACCTACCTGAAGCCTTAATCAAATCATACACCTAACCCTAACCCTAGGCGGACACCTTAAACTCAACCCCTACCCTAACCTGACCCTCACACTTACTCCAACAGTAACACTGAACCGAAAACTAACAGTAGCCCTAAACTTTCTCCCTCAAACTAATTTCAAACCTAACCTAACCTGAAGCCTAACTCTAACCATAGACCTAACCCTAACCCTAGGCGGACACGTGAAGCTCAACCCCAACCCTAACCTGACCCTGACGCTATCTCCAACCGTAACACTGAACCGAAAACTAACAGTAGCCCTAAACTTACTCCCTCAACCTAAGTTCAAAACTAACCTAACCTGAAGCCTAAATCAAACCATACACTTAACCCTAACCCTAGGCAAACACCTGAAGCTCAACCCCTACCCTAACCTGACCCTCACGCTAACTCCAACCGAAACACTGAACCGAAAACTAACAGTAGCCCTAATCTTACTCCCTCAAACTAAGTTCAAACCTAACATATCCTGAAGCCTAACTCCAACCATAGACCTAACCCTAACCCTAGGCGGACACCTGAAGCTCAACCCCAACCCTAACCTGACCCTGACGCTATCTCCGACCGTAACACTGAACCGAAAACTAACAGTAAACCTAAACTTACTCCCTCAAACTAAGTTCAAACCTAACCTAACCTGAAGCCTAACTCAAACCATAGACCTAACCCTAACCCTAGGCGGACACCTGAAGCTCAACCCCTACCCTAACCTGACCCTCACTCTAACTCCAACCGTAACACTGAACCGAAAACTAACAGTCGCCCTAAACTTATTCCCTCAAACTAAGTTCAAACCTAACCTAACCTGAAGCCTAAATCAAACCATACACCTAACCCTAACCCTAGGTGGACACCTTAAGCTCAACCCCAAACCTAACCTGACCCTCACGCTAACTCCAACCGTAACACTGAACGGAAAACTAACATTAGCCCTAAACTTACTCCCTCATACTAATTTCGAACCTAACCTAACCTGAAGCCTAACTCAAACCATAGACCTAACCCTAACCCTAGGCGGATACCTGAAGCTCAACCCCAACCGTAACCTGACCCTGACGCTATATCCGACCGTAACACTGAACCGAAAACTAACAGTAGCCCTAAACTTACTCCCTCAAACTAAGTTCAAACCTAACCTAACCTGAAGCCTAAATCAAACCATACACCTAACCCTAACCCTAGGCGGACACCTTAAGCTCAACCCCAACCCTAACCTGACCCTCACGCTAACTCCAACCGTAACACTGAACCGAAAACTAACAGTAACCCTAAACTTACTCCCTCAAACTAAGTTCAAACCTAACCTAACCTGAAGCCTAACTCAAACCATAGACCTAACCCTAACCCTAGGCGGATACATTAAGCTCAACCCCAACCCTAACCTGGCCCTGACGCTAACTCCAACCATAACAGTTACCCGAAAACTAACTGTAGCCCTAAACTTACTCCGTCAAACTAAGTTCAAACCTAACCTACCTGAAGCCTTAATCAAATCATACACCTAACCCTAACCCTAGGCGGACACCTTAAGCTCAACCCCTACCCTAACCTGACCCTCACACTTACTGCAACCGTAACACTGAACCGAAAACTAACAGTAGCCCTAAACTTACTCCCTCAAACTAAGTTCAAACCTAACCTAACCTGAAGCGTAACTCAAACCATAGACCTAACCCTAACCCTAGGCGGACACCTGAAGCTCAACCCCAACCCTAACCTGACCCTGACGCTATCTCCGACCGTAACACTGAACCGAAAACTAACAGTAGCCCTAAACTTACTCCCTCAAACTAAGTTCAAACCTAACCTAACCTGAAGCCTAACTCAATCCATACACCTAACCCTAACCCTAGGCGGACACCTTAAGCTCAACCCCAACCCTAACCTGACCCTCACGCTAACTCCAACCTTAACACTGAACCGAAAACTAACAGTAGCCCTTAACATACACCCTCAAACTAATTTCGAACCTAACCTAACCTGAAGCCTAACTCAAATCATAGACCTAACCCTAACCCTAGGCGGACACCTGAAGCTCAACCCCAACCCTAACCTGACCCTGACGCTATCTCCGACCGTAACACTGAACCGAAAACTAACAGTAACCCTAAACTTACTCCCTCAAACTAAGTTCAAACCTAACCTAACCTGAAGCCTAACTCAAACCATAGACCTAACCCTAACCCTAGGCGGACACCTGAAGCTCAACCCCTACGCTAACCTGACCCTCACGCTAACTCCAACCGTAACACTGAACCGAAAACTAACAGTAACCCTAAACTTACTCCCTCAAACTAAGTTCAAACCTAACCTAACCTGAAGCCTAACTCAAACCATAGACCTAACCCTAACCCTAGGCGGACACCTGAAGCTCAACCCCTACCCTAACCTGACCCTCACGCTAACTCCAACCGAAACACTGAACCGAAATCTAACAGTAGCCCTAATCTTACTCCCTCAAACTAAGTTCAAACCTAACATAACCTGAAGCCTAACTCCAACCATAGACCTAACCCTAACCCTACGCAGACACCTGAAGCTCAACCCCAACCCTAACCTGACCCTGACGCTATCTCCAACCGTAACACTGAACCGAAAACTAACAGTAGCCCTAAACTTACTCCCTCAAACTAAGTTCAAACCTTACATAACCTGAAGCCTAACTCCAACCATAGACCTAACCTTAACCCTAGGCAGACACCTGAAGCTCAACCCCAACCGTAACCTGACCCTGACGCTATCTCCAACCGTAACACTGAACCGAAAACTAACAATAGCCCTAAAATTGCTCCCTCAAACTAAGTTCAAACCTAACCTAACCTGAAGCCTAACTCAAACCACAGACCTAACCCTAACCCTAGGCGGACACCTTAAGCTCAACCCCAACCCTAACCTGACCCTCACGCTAACTCCAACCCTAACACTGAACCGAAAACTAACAGTAACCCTAAACTTACTCCCTCAAACTAAGTTCAAACCTAACCTAACCTGAAGCCTAACTCAAACCATAGACCTAACCCTAACCCTAGGCGGACACCTGAAGCTCAACCCCTACCCTAACCTGACCTTCACGCTAACTCCAACCGAAACACTGAACCGAAATCTAACAGTAGCCCTAATCTTACTCCCTCAAACTAAGTTCAAACCTAACATAACCTGAAGCCTAACTCCAACCATAGACCTAACCCTAACCCTACGCAGACACCTGAAGCTCAACCCCAACCCTAACCTGACCCTGACGCTATCTCCAACTGTAACACTGAACCGAAAACTAACAGTAGCCCTAAACTTACTCCCTCAAACTAAGTTCAAACCTAACCTAACCTGAAGCCTAACTCAAACCATAGACCTAACCCTAACCCTAGGTGGACACCTTAAGCTCAACACGAACCCTAGCCTGGCCCTGACGCTAACTCCAACCATAACAGTTACCCGAAAACTAACAGTCGCCCTAAACTTATTCCCTCAAACTAAGTTCAAACCTAACCTAACCTGAAGCCTAAATCAAACCATACACCTAACCCTAACACTAGGTGGACACCTTAAGGTCAACCCCAAACCTAACCTGACCCTCACGCTAACTCAAAACGTAACACTGAACCAAAAACTAACATTAGCCCTAAACTTACTCCCTCAAACTAATTTTGAACCTAACCTAACCTGAAGCCTAACTCAAACCATAGACATAACCCTAACCCTAGGCGGATACCTGAAGCTCAACCCCAACCCTAACCTGACCATGACGCTATCTCCGACCGTAACACTGAACCGAAAACTAACAGTAGCCCTAAACTTACTCCCTCAAACTAAGTTCAAACCTAACCTAACCTGAAGCCTAAATCAAACCATACACCTAACCCTAACCCTAGGCGGACACCTTAATCTCTACCCCAACCCTAACCTCACCCTCACGCTAACTCCAACCGTAACACTGAACCGAAAAATAACAGTAACCCTAAACTTACTCCCTCAAACTAAGTTCAAACCAAAACCTAACCTGAAGCCTAACTCAAACCATAGACCTAACCCTAACCCTAGGCGGACACCTGAAGCTCAACCCTACCCTAACCTGACCCTCACGCTAACTCCAACCAAAACACTGAACCGAAAACTAACAGTAGCCCTAAACTTACTCCCTCAAACTAAGTTCAAACCTTACATAACCTGAAGCCTAACTCCAACCATAGACCTATCCCTAACCCTAGGCAGACACCTGAAGCTCAACCCCAACCCTAACCTGACCCTGACGCTATCTCCAACCGTAACACTGAACCGAAAACTAACAATAGCCCTAAAATTACTCCCTCAAACTAAGTTCAAACATAACCTAACCTGAAGCCTAACTCAAACCACAGACCTAACCCTAACCCTAGGCGGACACCTTAAGCTCAACCCCAACCCTAACCTGACCCTCACGCTAACTCCAACCCTAACACTGAACCGAAAACTAACAGTAGCCCTAAACTTACTCCCTCAAACTAAGTTCAAACCTAACCTAACCTGAAGCCTAACTCAAACCATACAACTAACCCTAACCCTAGGCGGACACCTTAAGCTCAACCCCAACCCTAACCTGACCCTCACGCTAACTCCAACCGTAACACTGAACCGAAAACTAACAGTAGCCCTTAACTTACTCCCTCAAACTAATTTCGAACCTAACCTAACCTGAAGCCTAACTCAAATCATAGACCTAACCCTAACCCTAGGCGGACACCTGAAGCTCAACCCCAACCCTAACCTGACCCTGACGCTATCTCCGACCGTAACACTGAACCGAAAACTAACAGTAACCCTAAACTTACTCCCTCATACTAAGTTCAAACCTAACCTAACCTGAAGCCTAACTCAAACCATAGACCTAACCCTAACCCTAGGCGGACACCTGAAGCTCAACCCCTACCCTAACCGGACCCTCACGCTAACTCCAACCGTAACACTGAACCGAAAACTAACAGTAACCCTAAACTTACTCCCTCAAACTAAGTTCAAACCTAACCTAACCTGAAGCCTAACTCAAACCATAGACCTAACCCTAACCCTAGGCGGACACCTGAAGCTCAACCCCTACCCTAACCTGACCCTCACGCTAACTCCAACCGAAACACTGAACCGAAATCTAACAGTAGCCCTAATCTTACTCCCTCAAACTAAGTTCAAACCTAACATAACCTGAAGCCTAACTCCAACCATAGACCTAACCCTAACCCTACGCAGACACCTGAAGCTCAACCCCAACCCTAACCTGACCCTGACGCTATCTCCAACCGTAACACTGAACCGAAAACTAACAGTAGCCCTAAACTTACTCCCTCAAACTAAGTTCAAACCTAACCTAACCTGAAGCCTAACTCAAACCATAGACCTAACCCTAACCCTAGGTGGACACCTTAAGCTCAACGCCAAACCTAACCTGGCCCTGACGGTAACTCCAACCATAACAGTTACCCGAAAACTAACAGTCGCCCTAAACTTATTCCCTCAAACTAAGTTCAAACCTAACCTAACCTGAAGCCTAAATCAAACCATACACCTAACCGTAACCCTAGGTGGACACCTTAAGCTCAACCCCAAACCTAACCTGACCCTCACGCTAACTCAAACCATAACACTGAACCGAAAACTAACATTAGCCCTAAACTTACTCCCTCAAACTAATTTCGAACCTAACCTAACCTGAAGCCTAACTCAAACCATAGACCTAACCCTAACCCTAGGCGGATACCTGAAGCTCAACCCCAACCCTAACCTGACCCTGACGCTATCTCCGACCGTAACACTGAACCGAAAACTAACAGTAGCCCTAAACTTACTCCCTCAAACTAAGTTCAAACCTAACCTAACCTGAAGCCTAAATCAAACCATACACCTAACCCTAACCCTAGGCGGACACCTTAAGCTCAACCCCAACACTAACCTGACCCCTCACGCTAACTCCAACCGTAACACTGAACCGAAAACTAACAGTAACCCTAAACTTACTCCCTCAAACTAAGTTCAAACCTAACCTAACCTGAAGCCTAACTCAAACCATAGACCTAACCCTAACCCTAGGCGGATACATTAAGCTCAACCCCAACCCTAACCTGGCTCAGACGCTAACTCCAACCATAACAGTTACCCGAAAACTAACTGTAGCCCTAAACTTACTCCCTCTAACTAAGTTCAAACCTAACCTACCTGAAGCCTTAATCAAATCATACACCTAACCCTAACCCTAGGCGGACACCTTAAGCTCAACCCCTACCCTAACCTGACCCTCACACTTACTCCAACCGGAACACTGAACCGAAAACTAACAGTAGCCCTAAACTTACTCCCTCAAACTAATTTCAAACCTAACCTAACCTGAAGCCTAACTCTAACCATAGACCTAACCCTAACCCTAGGCGGACACCTGAAGCTCAAACCCTTCCCTAACCTGACCCTCACGCTAACTCCAACCGAAACACTGAACCGAAAACTAACAGTAGCCCTAAACTTACTCCCTCAAGCTAAGTTCAAACCTTACATAACCTGAAGCCTAACTCCAACCATAGACCTAACCCTAACCCTAGGCAGACACCTGAAGCTAAACCCCAACGCTAACCTGACCCTGACGCTATCTCCAACCGTAACACTGAACCGAAAACTAACAATAGCCCTAAACTTACTCCCTCAAACTAAGTTCAAACCTAACCTAACCTGAAGCCTAACTCAAACCACAGACCTAACCCTAACCCTAGGCGGACACCTTAAGCTCAACCCCAACCCTAACCTGACCCTCACGCTAACTCCCAACCCTAACACTGAACCGAAAACTAACAGTAGCCCTAAACTTACTCCCTCAAACTAAGTTCAAACCTAACCTAACCTGAAGCCTAACTCAATCCATACACCTAACCCTAACCCTAGGCGGACACCTTAAGCTCAACCCCAACCCTAACCTGACCCTCACGCTAACTCCAACCGTAACACTGAACCGAAAACTAACAGTAGCCCTTAACTTACTCCCTCAAACTAATTTCGAACCTAACCTAACCTGAAGCCTAACTCAAATCATAGACCTAACCCTAACCCTAGGCGGACACCTGAAGCTCAACCCCAACCCTAACCTGACCCTGACGCTATCTCCGACCGTAACACTGAACCGAAAACTAACAGTAACCCTAAACTTACTCCCTCAAACTAAGTTCAAACCTAACCTAACCTGAAGCCTAACTCAAACCATAGACCTAACCCTAACCCTAGGCGGACACCTGAAGCTCAACCCCTACCCTAACCTGACCCCTCACGCTAACTCCAACCGTAACACTGAACCGAAAACTAACAGTAACCCTAAACTTACTCCCTCAAACTAAGTTCAAACCTAACCTAACCTGAAGCCTAACTCAAACCATAGACCTAACCCCTAACCCTAGGCGGACACCTGAAGCTCAACCCCTACCCTAACCTGACCCTCACGCTAACTCCAACCGAAACACTGAACCGAAATCTAACAGTAGCCCTAATCTTACTCCCTCAAACTAAGTTCAAACCTAACATAACCTGAAGCCTAACTCCAACCATAGACCTAACCCTAACCCTACGCAGACACCTGAAGCTCAACCCCAACCCTAACCTGACCCTGACGCTATCTCCAACTGTAACACTGAACCGAAAACTAACAGTAGCCCTAAACTTACTCCCTCAAACTAAGTTCAAACCTAACCTAACCTGAAGCCTAACTCAAACCATAGACCTAACCCTAAGCCTAGGCGGACACCTGAAGCTCAACCCCAACCCTAACCTGACCCTGACGCTATCTCCAACCGTTACACTGAACCGAAAACTAACAGTAGCCCTAAACTTACTCCCTCAAACTAAGTTCAAACCTAACCTAACCTGAAGCCTAACTCAAACCATAGACCTAACCCTAACCCTAGGCGGATACATTAAGCTCAACCCCAACCCTAACCTGGCCCTGACGCTAAATCCAACCATAACTGTTACCCGAAAACTAACTGTAGCCCTAAACTTACTCCCTCTAACTAAGTTCAAACCTAACCTACCTGAAGCCTTAATCAAATCATACACCTAACCCTAACCCTAGGCGGGACACCTTAAACTCAACCCCTACCCTAACCTGACCCTCACACTTACTCCAACCGTAACACTGAACCGAAAACTAACAGTAGCCCTAAACTTTTTCCCTCAAACTAATTTCAAACCTAACCTAACCTGAAGCCTAACTCTAACCGTAGACCTAACCCTAACCCTAGGCGGACACCTGAAGCTCAACCCCAACCCTAACCTGACCCTGACGCTATCTCCAACCGTAACACTGAACCGAAAACTAACAGTAGCCCTAAACTTACTCCCTCAACCTAAGTTCAAAACTAACCTAACCTGAAGCCTAAATCAAACCATACACCTAACCCTAACCCTAGACGAACACCTGAAGCTCAACCCCTACCCTAACCTGACCCTCAAGCTAACTCCAACCGAAACACTGAACCTAAAACTAACAGTAGCCCTAATCTTACTCCCTCAAACTAAGTTCAAACCTAACATAACCTGAAGCCTAACTCCAACCATAGACCTAACCCTAACCCTAGGCAGACACCTGAAGCTCAACCCCCAACCCTAACCTGGCCCTGACGCTAACTCCAACCATAACAGTTACCCGAAAACTAACTGTAGCCCTAAACTTACTCCCTCTAACTAAGTTCAAACCTAACCTAACCTGAAGCCTAAATCAAACCATACACCTAACCCTAACACTAGGTGGACACCTTAAGGTCAACCCCAAACCTAACCTGACCCTCACGCTAACTCAAAACGTAACACTGAACCAAAAACTAACATTAGCCCTAAACTTACTCCCTCAAACTAATTTTGAACCTAACCTAACCTGAAGCCTAACTCAAACCATAGACATAACCCTAACCCTAGGCGGATACCTAAAGCTCAACCCCAACCCTAACCTGACCCTGACGCTATCTCCGACCGTAACACTGAACCGAAAACTAACAGGAGCCCTAAACTTACTCCCTCAAACTAAGTTCAAACCTAACCTAACCTGAAGCCTAAATCAAACCATACACCTAACCCTAACCCTAGGCGGACACCTTAAGCTCAACCCCAACCCTAACCTGACCCTGACTCTTAATCCAACCGTAACACTGAACCGAAAACTAACAGTAGCCCTAAACTTACTCCCTCAAACTAAGTTCAAACCTAACCTAACCTGAAGCCTAACTGAAACCATAGACCAAACCCTAACCCTAGGCGGACACCTTAAGCTCAACCCCAAACCTAAAATGGCCCTCACGCTAACTCCAACCATAACAGTTACCCGAAAACTAACAGTAGCCCTAAACTTACTCCCTCAAACTAAGTTCAAACCTAACCTAACCTGAAGCCTGAATCAAACCATACACCTAACCCTAACCCTAGGCGGACACCTTAAGCTCAACCCCAACCCTAACCTGACCCTCACGCTAACTCCAACCGAAACACTGAACCGAAAACTAACAGTAGCCCTAATCTTACTCCCTCAAACTAAGTTCAAACCTTACATAACCTGAAGCCTAACTCCAACCATAGACCTAACCCTAACCCTAGGCAGACACCTGTAGCTCATCCCCAACCCTAACCTGACCCTGACGCTATCTCCAACCGTAAAACTGAACCGAAAACTAACAATAGCCCTAAACTTACTCCCTCAAACTAAGTTCAAACCTAACCTAACCTGAAGCCTAACTCAAACCACAAACCTAACCCTAACCATAGGAGGACACCTTAAGCTCAACCCTAACCCTAACCTGACCCTCACGCTAACTTCAACCCTAACACTGAACTGAAAACTAACAGTAGCCCTAAACTTACTCCCTCAAAGTAAGTTCAAACCTAACCTAACCTGAAGCCTAACTCAAACCGTACACCTAACCCTAACCCTAGGCGGACACCTTAAGCTCAACCCCAACCCTAACCTGACCCTCACGCTAACTCCAACCGTAACACTGAACCGAAAACTAACAGTAGCCCTTAACTTACTCCCTCAAACTAAGTTCAAACCTAACCTAACCTGAAGCCTAACCCAAACCATAGACCTAACCCTAACCCTAGGCAGATACATTAAGCTCAACCCCAACCCTAACCTGGCCCTGACGCTAACTCCAACCATAACAGTTACCCGAAAACTAACTGTAGCCCTAAACTTACTCCCTCTAACTAAGTTCAAACCTAACCTACCTGAAGCCTTAATCAAATCATACACCTAACCCTAACCCTAGGCGGACACCTTAAACTCAACCCCTACCCTAACCTGACCCTCACACTTACTCCAACCTTAACACTGAACCAAAAACTAACAGTAGCCCTAAACTTACTCCCTCAAACTAATTTAAACCTAACCTAACCTGAAGCCTAACTCTAACCATAGACCTAACCCTAACCCTAGGCGGACACCTGAAGCTCAACCCCAACCCTAACCTGACCCTGATGCTATCTCCAACCGTAACACTGAACCGAAAACTAACAGTAGCCATAAACTTACTCCCTCAAACTAAGTTCAAACCTAACCTAACCTGAAGCCTAAATCAAACCATACACCTAACCCTAACCCTAGGCGGATACCTTAAGCTCAACCCCAGCCCTAACCTGACACTCACGCTAACTCCAACCGTAACACTGAACCGAAAACTAACAGTAACCCTAAACTTACTGCCTCAAACTAAGTTCAGACCTAACCTAACCTGAAGCCTAACTCAAAACATAGACCTAACCCTAACCCTAGGCGGACACCTTAAGCTCAACCCCTACCCTAACCTGACCCTCATGCTAACTCCAACCGTAACACTGAACCGAAAACTAACAGTAACCCTAAACTTACTCCCTCAAACTAAGTTCAAACCTAACCTAACCTGAAGCCTAACTCAAACCATAGACCTAACCCCTAACCCTAGGCGGACACCTGAAGCTCAACCCCTACCCTAACCTGACGCTCACGCTAACTCCAACCGAAACACTGAACCGAAATCTAACAGTAGCCCTAATCTTACTCCCTCAAACTAAGTTCAAACCTAACATAACCCTGAAGCCTAACTCCAACCATAGACCTAACCCTAACCCTAGGCAGACACCTGAAGCTCAACTCCAACACCTAACCTGACCCTGACGCTATCTCCAACCGTAACACTGAACCGAAAACTAACAATAGCCCAAAACTAACTCCCTCAAACTAAGTTCAAACCTAACCTAACCTGAATCCTAACTCAAACCACAGACCTAACCCTAACCCTAGGCGGACACCTTAAGCTCAACCCCAACCCTAACCTGACCCTCACGCTAACTCCAACCCTAACACTGAACCGAAAACTAACAGTAGCCCTAAACTTACTCCCTCAAACTAAGTTCAAACCTAACCTAACCTGAAGCCTAACTCAAACCATAGACCTAACCCTAACCCTAGGCGGATACATTAAGCTCAACCCCTACCCTAACCTGACCCTCACACTTACTCCAACCGTAACACTGAACCGAAAACTAACAGTAGCCCTAAACTTACTCCCTCAAACTAATTTCAAACCTAACCTAACCTGAAGCCTAACTCAAACCATAGACCTAACCCTAACCCTAGGCGGACACCTGAAGCTCAACCCCAACCCTAACCTGACCCTGACGCTATCTCCAACCGTAACACTGAACCGAAAACTAACAATAGCCCTAAACTTACTCCCTCAAACTAAGTTCAAACCTAACCTAACCTGAAGACTAACTCAAACCACAGACCTAACCCTAACACAAGGCGGACACCTTAAGCTCAAACCCAACCCTAACCTGACCCTCACGCTAACTCCAACCCTACCACTGAACCGAAAACTAACAGTAGCCCTAAACTTACTCCCTAAAACTAAGTTCAAACCTAACCTAACCTGAAGCCTAACTCAAACCATACACCTAACCCTAACCCCTAGGCGGACACCTTAAGCTCAACCCCAACCCTAACCTGACCCTCACGCTAACTCCAACCGTAACACTGAACAGAAAACTAACAGTAACCCTAAACTTACTCCCTCAAACTAAGTTCAAACCTAACCTAACCTGAAGCCTAACTCAAACCATTGACCTAACCCTAACCCTAGGCGGATACATTAAGCTCAACCCCAACCCTAACCTGGCCCTGACGCTAACTCCAACCATAACAGTTACCCGAAAACTAACTGTAGCCCTAAACCTACTCCCTCTAACTAAGTTCAAACCTAACCTACCTGAAGCCTTACTCAAATCATACACCTAACCCTAACCCTAGGCGGACACCTTAAACTCAACCCCTACCCTACACCTGACCCTCACACTTACTCCAACCGTAACACTGAACCGAAAACTAACAGTACCCTAAACTTTCTCCCTCAAACTAATTTCAAACCTAACCTAACCTGAAGCCTAACTCTAACCGTAGACCTAACCCTAACCCTAGGCGGACACCTGAAGCTCAACCCCAACCCTAACCTGACCCTGACGCTATCTCCAACCGTAACACTGAACCGAAAACTAACAGTAGCCCTAAACTTACTCCCTCAACCTAAGTTCAAAACTAACCTAACCTGAAGCCTAAATCAAACCATACACCTAACCCTAACCCTAGGCGAACACCTGAAGCTCAACCCCTACCCTAACCTGACCCTCAAGCTAACTCCAACCGAAACACTGAACCTAAAACTAACAGTAGCCCTAATCTTACTCCCTCAAACTAAGTTCAAACCTAACATAACCTGAAGGCCTAACTCCAACCATAGACCTAACCCTAACCCTAGGCAGACACCTGAAGCTCAACCCCAACCCTAACCTGACCCTGACGCTATCTCCAACCGTAACACTGAACCGAAAACTAACAATAGCCCTAAACTTACTCCCTCAAACTAAGTTCAAACCTAACCTAACCTGAAGCCTAACTCAAACCACAGACCTAACCCTAACCCTAGGCGGACACCTTAAGCTCAAACCCAACCCTAACCTGACCCTCACGCTAACTCCAACCCTAACACTGAAACGAAAACTAACAGTAGCCCTAAACTTACTCCCTCAAACTAAGTTCAAACCTAACCTAACCTGAAGCCTAACTCAAACCATAGACCTAACCCTAACCCTAGGCGGACACCTGAAGCTCAACCCCTACCCTAACCTGACCCTCACGCTAACTCCAACCGAAACACTGAACCGAAATCTAACAGTAGCCCTAATCTTACTCCCTCAAACTAAGTTCAAACCTAACCTAACCTGAAGCCTAACTCAAACCATAGACCTAACCCTAAGCCTAGGCGGACACCTGAAGCTCAACCCCAACCCTAACCTGACCCTGACGCTATCTCCAACCGTTACACTGAACCGAAAACTAACAGTAGCCCTAAACTTACTCCCCTCAAACTAAGTTCAAACCTAACCTAACCTGAAGCCTAACTCAAACCATAGAACTAACCCTAACCCTAGGCGGATACATTAAGCTCAACCCCCAACCCTAACCTGGCCCTGACGCTAACTCCAACCATAACAGTTACCTGAAAACTAACTGTAGCCCTAAACTTACTCCCTCTAACTAAGTTCAAACCTAACCTACCTGAAGCCTTAATCAAATCATACACCTAACCCTAACCCTAGGCGGACACCTTAAACTCAACCCCTACCCTAACCTGACCCTCACACTTACTCCAACAGTACCACTGAACCGAAAACTAACAGTAGCCCTAAACTTTCTCCCTCAAACTAATTTCAAACCTAACCTAACCTGAAGCCTAACTCTAACCATAGACCTAACCCTAACCCTAGGCGGACACGTGAAGCTCAACCCCAACCCTAACCTGACCCTGACGCTATCTCCAACCGTAACACTGAACCGAAAACTAACAGTAGCCCTAAACTTACTCCCTCAACCTAAGTTCAAAACTAACCTAACCTGAAGCCTAAATCAAACCATACACTTAACCCTAACCCTAGGCAAACACCTGAAGCTCAACCCCTACCCTAACCTGACCCTCACGCTAACTCCAACCGAAACACTGAACCGAAAACTAACAGTAGCCCTAATCTTACTCCCTCAAACTAAGTTCAAACCTAACATATCCTGAAGCCTAACTCCAACCATAGACCTAACCCTAACCCTAGGCGGACACCTGAAGCTCAACCCCAACCCTAACCTGACCCTGACGCTATCTCCGACCGTAACACTGAACCGAAAACTAACAGTAAACCTAAACTTACTCCCTCAAACTAAGTTCAAACCTAACCTAACCTGAAGCCTAACTCAAACCATAGACCTAACCCTAACCCTAGGCGGACACCTGAAGCTCAACCCCTACCCTAACCTGACCCTCACTCTAACTCCAACCGTAACACTGAACCGAAAAACTAACAGTCGCCCTAAACTTATTCCCTCAAACTAAGTTCAAACCTAACCTAACCTGAAGCCTAAATCAAACCATACACCTAACCCTAACCCTAGGTGGACACCTTAAGCTCAACCCCAAACCTAACCTGACCCTCACGCTAACTCCAACCGTAACACTGAACGGAAAAACTAACATTAGCCCTAAACTTACTCCCTCATACTAATTTCGAACCTAACCTAACCTGAAGCCTAACTCAAACCATAGACCTAACCCTAACCCTAGGCGGATACCTGAAGCTCAACCCCAACCGTAACCTGACCCTGACGCTATATCCGACCGTAACACTGAACCGAAAACTAACAGTAGCCCTAAACTTACTCCCTCAAACTAAGTTCAAACCTAACCTAACCTGAAGCCTAAATCAAACCATACACCTAACCCTAACCCTAGGCGGACACCTTAAGCTCAACCCCAACCCTAACCTGACCCTCACGCTAACTCCAACCGTAACACTGAACCGAAAACTAACAGTAACCCTAAACTTACTCCCTCAAACTAAGTTCAAACCTAACCTAACCTGAAGCCTAACTCAAACCATAGACCTAACCCTAACCCTAGGCGGATACATTAAGCTCAACCCCAACCCTAACCTGGCCCTGACGCTAACTCCAACCATAACAGTTACCCGAAAACTAACTGTAGCCCTAAACTTACTCCGTCAAACTAAGTTCAAACCTAACCTACCTGAAGCCTTAATCAAATCATACACCTAACCCTAACCCTAGGCGGACACCTTAAGCTCAACCCCTACCCTAACCTGACCCTCACACTTACTGCAACCGTAACACTGAACCGAAAACTAACAGTAGCCCTAAACTTACTCCCTCAAACTAAGTTCAAACCTAACCTAACCTGAAGCGTAACTCAAACCATAGACCTAACCCTAACCCTAGGCGGACACCTGAAGCTCAACCCCAACCCTAACCTGACCCTGACGCTATCTCCGACCGTAACACTGAACCGAAAACTAACAGTAGCCCTAAACTTACTCCCTCAAACTAAGTTCAAACCTAACCTAACCTGAAGCCTAACTCAATCCATACACCTAACCCTAACCCTAGGCGGACACCTTAAGCTCAACCCCAACCCTAACCTGACCCTCACGCTAACTCCAACCTTAACACTGAACCGAAAACTAACAGTAGCCCTTAACATACACCCTCAAACTAATTTCGAACCTAACCTAACCTGAAGCCTAACTCAAATCATAGACCTAACCCTAACCCTAGGCGGACACCTGAAGCTCAACCCCAACCCTAACCTGACCCTGACGCTATCTCCGACCGTAACACTGAACCGAAAACTAACAGTAACCCTAAACTTACTCCCTCAAACTAAGTTCAAACCTAACCTAACCTGAAGCCTAACTCAAACCATAGACCTAACCCTAACCCTAGGCGGACACCTGAAGCTCAACCCCTACGCTAACCTGACCCTCACGCTAACTCCAACCGTAACACTGAACCGAAAACTAACAGTAACCCTAAACTTACTCCCTCAAACTAAGTTCAAACCTAACCTAACCTGAAGCCTAACTCAAACCATAGACCTAACCCTAACCCTAGGCGGACACCTGAAGCTCAACCCCTACCCTAACCTGACCCTCACGCTAACTCCAACCGAAACACTGAACCGAAATCTAACAGTAGCCCTAATCTTACTCCCTCAAACTAAGTTCAAACCTAACATAACCTGAAGCCTAACTCCAACCATAGACCTAACCCTAACCCTACGCAGACACCTGAAGCTCAACCCCAACCCTAACCTGACCCTGACGCTATCTCCAACCGTAACACTGAACCGAAAACTAACAGTAGCCCTAAACTTACTCCCTCAAACTAAGTTCAAACCTTACATAACCTGAAGCCTAACTCCAACCATAGACCTAACCTTAACCCTAGGCAGACACCTGAAGCTCAACCCCAACCGTAACCTGACCCTGACGCTATCTCCAACCGTAACACTGAACCGAAAACTAACAATAGCCCTAAAATTGCTCCCTCAAACTAAGTTCAAACCTAACCTAACCTGAAGCCTAACTCAAACCACAGACCTAACCCTAACCCTAGGCGGACACCTTAAGCTCAACCCCAACCCTAACCTGACCCTCACGCTAACTCCAACCCTAACACTGAACCGAAAACTAACAGTAACCCTAAACTTACTCCCTCAAACTAAGTTCAAACCTAACCTAACCTGAAGCCTAACTCAAACCATAGACCTAACCCTAACCCTAGGCGGACACCTGAAGCTCAACCCCTACCCTAACCTGACCTTCACGCTAACTCCAACCGAAACACTGAACCGAAATCTAACAGTAGCCCTAATCTTACTCCCTCAAACTAAGTTCAAACCTAACATAACCTGAAGCCTAACTCCAACCATAGACCTAACCCTAACCCTACGCAGACACCTGAAGCTCAACCCCAACCCTAACCTGACCCTGACGCTATCTCCAACTGTAACACTGAACCGAAAACTAACAGTAGCCCTAAACTTACTCCCTCAAACTAAGTTCAAACCTAACCTAACCTGAAGCCTAACTCAAACCATAGACCTAACCCTAACCCTAGGTGGACACCTTAAGCTCAACACGAACCCTAGCCTGGCCCTGACGCTAACTCCAACCATAACAGTTACCCGAAAACTAACAGTCGCCCTAAACTTATTCCCTCAAACTAAGTTCAAACCTAACCTAACCTGAAGCCTAAATCAAACCATACACCTAACCCTAACACTAGGTGGACACCTTAAGGTCAACCCCAAACCTAACCTGACCCTCACGCTAACTCAAAACGTAACACTGAACCAAAAACTAACATTAGCCCTAAACTTACTCCCTCAAACTAATTTTGAACCTAACCTAACCTGAAGCCTAACTCAAACCATAGACATAACCCTAACCCTAGGCGGATACCTGAAGCTCAACCCCAACCCTAACCTGACCATGACGCTATCTCCGACCGTAACACTGAACCGAAAACTAACAGTAGCCCTAAACTTACTCCCTCAAACTAAGTTCAAACCTAACCTAACCTGAAGCCTAAATCAAACCATACACCTAACCCTAACCCTAGGCGGACACCTTAATCTCTACCCCAACCCTAACCTCACCCTCACGCTAACTCCAACCGTAACACTGAACCGAAAAATAACAGTAACCCTAAACTTACTCCCTCAAACTAAGTTCAAACCAAAACCTAACCTGAAGCCTAACTCAAACCATAGACCTAACCCTAACCCTAGGCGGACACCTGAAGCTCAACCCTACCCTAACCTGACCCTCACGCTAACTCCAACCAAAACACTGAACCGAAAACTAACAGTAGCCCTAAACTTACTCCCTCAAACTAAGTTCAAACCTTACATAACCTGAAGCCTAACTCCAACCATAGACCTATCCCTAACCCTAGGCAGACACCTGAAGCTCAACCCCAACCCTAACCTGACCCTGACGCTATCTCCAACCGTAACACTGAACCGAAAACTAACAATAGCCCTAAAATTACTCCCTCAAACTAAGTTCAAACATAACCTAACCTGAAGCCTAACTCAAACCACAGACCTAACCCTAACCCTAGGCGGACACCTTAAGCTCAACCCCAACCCTAACCTGACCCTCACGCTAACTCCAACCCTAACACTGAACCGAAAACTAACAGTAGCCCTAAACTTACTCCCTCAAACTAAGTTCAAACCTAACCTAACCTGAAGCCTAACTCAAACCATACAACTAACCCTAACCCTAGGCGGACACCTTAAGCTCAACCCCAACCCTAACCTGACCCTCACGCTAACTCCAACCGTAACACTGAACCGAAAACTAACAGTAGCCCTTAACTTACTCCCTCAAACTAATTTCGAACCTAACCTAACCTGAAGCCTAACTCAAATCATAGACCTAACCCTAACCCTAGGCGGACACCTGAAGCTCAACCCCAACCCTAACCTGACCCTGACGCTATCTCCGACCGTAACACTGAACCGAAAACTAACAGTAACCCTAAACTTACTCCCTCATACTAAGTTCAAACCTAACCTAACCTGAAGCCTAACTCAAACCATAGACCTAACCCTAACCCTAGGCGGACACCTGAAGCTCAACCCCTACCCTAACCGGACCCTCACGCTAACTCCAACCGTAACACTGAACCGAAAACTAACAGTAACCCTAAACTTACTCCCTCAAACTAAGTTCAAACCTAACCTAACCTGAAGCCTAACTCAAACCATAGACCTAACCCTAACCCTAGGCGGACACCTGAAGCTCAACCCCTACCCTAACCTGACCCTCACGCTAACTCCAACCGAAACACTGAACCGAAATCTAACAGTAGCCCTAATCTTACTCCCTCAAACTAAGTTCAAACCTAACATAACCTGAAGCCTAACTCCAACCATAGACCTAACCCTAACCCTACGCAGACACCTGAAGCTCAACCCCAACCCTAACCTGACCCTGACGCTATCTCCAACCGTAACACTGAACCGAAAACTAACAGTAGCCCTAAACTTACTCCCTCAAACTAAGTTCAAACCTAACCTAACCTGAAGCCTAACTCAAACCATAGACCTAACCCTAACCCTAGGTGGACACCTTAAGCTCAACGCCAAACCTAACCTGGCCCTGACGGTAACTCCAACCATAACAGTTACCCGAAAACTAACAGTCGCCCTAAACTTATTCCCTCAAACTAAGTTCAAACCTAACCTAACCTGAAGCCTAAATCAAACCATACACCTAACCGTAACCCTAGGTGGACACCTTAAGCTCAACCCCAAACCTAACCTGACCCTCACGCTAACTCAAACCATAACACTGAACCGAAAACTAACATTAGCCCTAAACTTACTCCCTCAAACTAATTTCGAACCTAACCTAACCTGAAGCCTAACTCAAACCATAGACCTAACCCTAACCCTAGGCGGATACCTGAAGCTCAACCCCAACCCTAACCTGACCCTGACGCTATCTCCGACCGTAACACTGAACCGAAAACTAACAGTAGCCCTAAACTTACTCCCTCAAACTAAGTTCAAACCTAACCTAACCTGAAGCCTAAATCAAACCATACACCTAACCCTAACCCTAGGCGGACACCTTAAGCTCAACCCCAACACTAACCTGACCCTCACGCTAACTCCAACCGTAACACTGAACCGAAAACTAACAGTAACCCTAAACTTACTCCCTCAAACTAAGTTCAAACCTAACCTAACCTGAAGCCTAACTCAAACCATAGACCTAACCCTAACCCTAGGCGGATACATTAAGCTCAACCCCAACCCTAACCTGGCTCAGACGCTAACTCCAACCATAACAGTTACCCGAAAACTAACTGTAGCCCTAAACTTACTCCCTCTAACTAAGTTCAAACCTAACCTACCTGAAGCCTTAATCAAATCATACACCTAACCCTAACCCTAGGCGGACACCTTAAGCTCAACCCCTACCCTAACCTGACCCTCACACTTACTCCAACCGGAACACTGAACCGAAAACTAACAGTAGCCCTAAACTTACTCCCTCAAACTAATTTCAAACCTAACCTAACCTGAAGCCTAACTCTAACCATAGACCTAACCCTAACCCTAGGCGGACACCTGAAGCTCAAACCCTTCCCTAACCTGACCCTCACGCTAACTCCAACCGAAACACTGAACCGAAAACTAACAGTAGCCCTAAACTTACTCCCTCAAGCTAAGTTCAAACCTTACATAACCTGAAGCCTAACTCCAACCATAGACCTAACCCTAACCCTAGGCAGACACCTGAAGCTAAACCCCAACGCTAACCTGACCCTGACGCTATCTCCAACCGTAACACTGAACCGAAAACTAACAATAGCCCTAAACTTACTCCCTCAAACTAAGTTCAAACCTAACCTAACCTGAAGCCTAACTCAAACCACAGACCTAACCCTAATCCTAGGCGGACACCTTAAGCTCAACCCCAACCCTAACCTGACCCTCACGCTAACTCCAACCCTAACACTGAACCGAAAACTAACAGTAGCCCTAAACTTACTCCCTCAAACTAAGTTCAAACCTAACCTAACCTGAAGCCTAACTCAATCCATACACCTAACCCTAACCCTAGGCGGACACCTTAAGCTCAACCCCAACCCTAACCTGACCCTCACGCTAACTCCAACCGTAACACTGAACCGAAAACTAACAGTAGCCCTTAACTTACTCCCTCAAACTAATTTCGAACCTAACCTAACCTGAAGCCTAACTCAAATCATAGACCTAACCCTAACCCTAGGCGGACACCTGAAGCTCAACCCCAACCCTAACCTGACCCTGACGCTATCTCCGACCGTAACACTGAACCGAAAACTAACAGTAACCCTAAACTTACTCCCTCAAACTAAGTTCAAACCTAACCTAACCTGAAGCCTAACTCAAACCATAGACCTAACCCTAACCCTAGGCGGACACCTGAAGTTCAACCCCTACCCTAACCTGACCCTCACGCTAACTCCAACCGTAACACTGAACCGAAAACTAACAGTAACCCTAAACTTACTCCCTCAAACTAAGTTCAAACCTAACCTAACCTGAAGCCTAACTCAAACCATAGACCTAACCCTAACCCTAGGCGGACACCTGAAGCTCAACCCCTACCCTAACCTGACCCTCACGCTAACTCCAACCGAAACACTGAACCGAAATCTAACAGTAGCCCTAATCTTACTCCCTCAAACTAAGTTCAAACCTAACATAACCTGAAGCCTAACTCCAACCATAGACCTAACCCTAACCCTACGCAGACACCTGAAGCTCAACCCCAACCCTAACCTGACCCTGACGCTATCTCCAACTGTAACACTGAACCGAAAACTAACAGTAGCCCTAAACTTACTCCCTCAAACTAAGTTCAAACCTAACCTAACCTGAAGCCTAACTCAAACCATAGACCTAACCCTAAGCCTAGGCGGACACCTGAAGCTCAACCCCAACCCTAACCTGACCCTGACGCTATCTCCAACCGTTACACTGAACCGAAAACTAACAGTAGCCCTAAACTTACTCCCTCAAACTAAGTTCAAACCTAACCTAACCTGAAGCCTAACTCAAACCATAGACCTAACCCTAACCCTAGGCGGATACATTAAGCTCAACCCCAACCCTAACCTGGCCCTGACGCTAAATCCAACCATAACAGTTACCCGAAAACTAACTGTAGCCCTAAACTTACTCCCTCTAACTAAGTTCAAACCTAACCTACCTGAAGCCTTAATCAAATCATAAACCTAACCCTAACCCTAGGCGGACACCTTAAACTCAACCCCTACCCTAACCTGACCCTCACACTTACTCCAACCGTAACACTGAACCGAAAACTAACAGTAGCCCTAAACTTTCTCCCTCAAACTAATTTCAAACCTAACCTAACCTGAAGCCTAACTCTAACCGCAGACCTAACCCTAACCCTAGGCGGACACCTGAAGCTCAACCCCTACCCTAACCGGACCCTCACGCTAACTCCAACCGTAACACTGAACCGAAAACTAACAGTAACCCTAAACTTACTCCCTCAAACTAAGTTCAAACCTAACCTAACCTGAAGCCTAACTCAAACCATAGACCTAACCCTAACCCTAGGCGGACACCTGAAGCTCAACCCCTACCCTAACCTGACCTTCACGCTAACTCCAACCGAAACACTGAACCGAAATCTAACAGTAGCCCTAATCTTACTCCCTCAAACTAAGTTCAAACCTAACATAACCTGAAGCCTAACTCCAACCATAGACCTAACCCTAACCCTACGCAGACACCTGAAGCTCAACCCCAACCCTAACCTGACCCTGACGCTATCTCCAACCATAACAGTTACCCGAAAACTAACAGTCGCCCTAAACTTACTCCCTCAAACTAAGTTCAAACCTAACCTAACCTGAAGCCTAACTCAAACCATAGACCTAACCCTAACCCTAGGTGGACACCTTAAGCTCAACACGAACCCTAGCCTGGCCCTGACGCTAACTCCAACCATAACAGTTACCCGAAAACTAACAGTCGCCCTAAACTTATTCCCTCAAACTAAGTTCAAACCTAACCTAACCTGAAGCCTAAATCAAACCATACACCTAACCCTAACACTAGGTGGACACCTTAAGGTCAACCCCAAACCTAACCTGACCCTCACGCTAACTCAAAACGTAACACTGAACCAAAAACTAACATTAGCCCTAAACTTACTCCCTCAAACTAATTTTGAACCTAACCTAACCTGAAGCCTAACTCAAACCATAGACATAACCCTAACCCTAGGCGGATACCTGAAGCTCAACCCCAACCCTAACCTGACCATGACGCTATCTCCGACCGTAACACTGAACCGAAAACTAACAGTAGCCCTAAACTTACTCCCTCAAACTAAGTTCAAACCTAACCTAACCTGAAGCCTAAATCAAACCATACACCTAACCCTAACCCTAGGCGGACACCTTAAGCTCAACCCCAACCCTAACCTGACCCTCACGCTAACTCCAACCCTAACACTGAACCGAAAACTAACAGTAGCCCTAAACTTACTCCCTCAAACTAAGTTCAAACCTAACCTAACCTGAAGCCTAACTCAAACCATACAACTAACCCTAACCCTAGGCGGACACCTTAAGCTCAACCCCAACCCTAACCTGACCCTCACGCTAACTCCAACCGTAACACTGAACCGAAAACTAACAGTAGCCCTTAACTTACTCCCTCAAACTAATTTCGAACCTAACCTAACCTGAAGCCTAACTCAAATCATAGACCTAACCCTAACCCTAGGCGGACACCTGAAGCTCAACCCCAACCCTAACCTGACCCTGACGCTATCTCCGACCGTAACACTGAACCGAAAACTAACAGTAACCCTAAACTTACTCCCTCATACTAAGTTCAAACCTAACCTAACCTGAAGCCTAACTCAAACCATAGACCTAACCCTAACCCTAGGCGGACACCTGAAGCTCAACCCCTACCCTAACCGGACCCTCACGCTAACTCCAACCGTAACACTGAACCGAAAACTAACAGTAACCCTAAACTTACTCCCTCAAACTAAGTTCAAACCTAACCTAACCTGAAGCCTAACTCAAACCATAGACCTAACCCTAACCCTAGGCGGACACCTGAAGCTCAACCCCTACCCTAACCTGACCCTCACGCTAACTCCAACCGAAACACTGAACCGAAATCTAACAGTAGCCCTAATCTTACTCCCTCAAACTAAGTTCAAACCTAACATAACCTGAAGCCTAACTCCAACCATAGACCTAACCCTAACCCTACGCAGACACCTGAAGCTCAACCCCAACCCTAACCTGACCCTGACGCTATCTCCAACCGTAACACTGAACCGAAAACTAACAGTAGCCCTAAACTTACTCCCTCAAACTAAGTTCAAACCTAACCTAACCTGAAGCCTAACTCAAACCATAGACCTAACCCTAACCCTAGGTGGACACCTTAAGCTCAACGCCAAACCTAACCTGGCCCTGACGGTAACTCCAACCATAACAGTTACCCGAAAACTAACAGTCGCCCTAAACTTATTCCCTCAAACTAAGTTCAAACCTAACCTAACCTGAAGCCTAAATCAAACCATACACCTAACCGTAACCCTATGTGGACACCTTAAGCTCAACCCCAAACCTAACCTGACCCTCACGCTAACTCAAACCATAACACTGAACCGAAAACTAACATTAGCCCTAAACTTACTCCCTCAAACTAATTTCGAACCTAACCTAACCTGAAGCCTAACTCAAACCATAGACCTAACCCTAACCCTAGGCGGATACCTGAAGCTCAACCCCAACCCTAACCTGACCCTGACGCTATCTCCGACCGTAACACTGAACCGAAAACTAACAGTAGCCCTAAACTTACTCCCTCAAACTAAGTTCAAACCTAACCTAACCTGAAGCCTAAATCAAACCATACACCTAACCCTAACCCTAGGCGGACACCTTAAGCTCAACCCCAACACTAACCTGACCCTCACGCTAACTCCAACCGTAACACTGAACCGAAAACTAACAGTAACCCTAAACTTACTCCCTCAAACTAAGTTCAAACCTAACCTAACCTGAAGCCTAACTCAAACCATAGACCTAACCCTAACCCTAGGCGGATACATTAAGCTCAACCCCAACCCTAACCTGGCTCAGACGCTAACTCCAACCATAACAG
Organism: Tupaia tana; assembly: GCA_026018925.1. Taxonomy (NCBI): domain Eukaryota; kingdom Metazoa; phylum Chordata; class Mammalia; order Scandentia; family Tupaiidae; genus Tupaia; species Tupaia tana. The sequence goes on from JAKSZU010000071.1 coordinate 298,317, forward strand.
TTACCCGAAAACTAACTGTAGCCCTAAACTTACTCCCTCTAACTAAGTTCAAACCTAACCTACCTGAAGCCTTAATCAAATCATACACCTAACCCTAACCCTAGGCGGACACCTTAAGCTCAACCCCTACCCTAACCTGACCCTCACACTTACTCCAACCGGAACACTGAACCGAAAACTAACAGTAGCCCTAAACTTACTCCCTCAAACTAATTTCAAACCTAACCTAACCTGAAGCCTAACTCTAACCATAGACCTAACCCTAACCCTAGGCGGACACCTGAAGCTCAAACCCTTCCCTAACCTGACCCTCACGCTAACTCCAACCGAAACACTGAACCGAAAACTAACAGTAGCCCTAAACTTACTCCCTCAAGCTAAGTTCAAACCTTACATAACCTGAAGCCTAACTCCAACCATAGACCTAACCCTAACCCTAGGCAGACACCTGAAGCTAAACCCCAACGCTAACCTGACCCTGACGCTATCTCCAACCGTAACACTGAACCGAAAACTAACAATAGCCCTAAACTTACTCCCTCAAACTAAGTTCAAACCTAACCTAACCTGAAGCCTAAATCAAACCACAGACCTAACCCTAATCCTAGGCGGACACCTTAAGCTCAACCCCAACCCTAACCTGACCCTCACGCTAACTCCAACCCTAACACTGAACCGAAAACTAACAGTAGCCCTAAACTTACTCCCTCAAACTAAGTTCAAACCTAACCTAACCTGAAGCCTAACTCAATCCATACACCTAACCCTAACCCTAGGCGGACACCTTAAGCTCAACCCCAACCCTAACCTGACCCTCACGCTAACTCCAACCGTAACACTGAACCGAAAACTAACAGTAGCCCTTAACTTACTCCCTCAAACTAATTTCGAACCTAACCTAACCTGAAGCCTAACTCAAATCATAGACCTAACCCTAACCCTAGGCGGACACCTGAAGCTCAACCCCAACCCTAACCTGACCCTGACGCTATCTCCGACCGTAACACTGAACCGAAAACTAACAGTAACCCTAAACTTACTCCCTCAAACTAAGTTCAAATCTAACCTAACCTGAAGCCTAACTCAAACCATAGACCTAACCCTAACCCTAGGCGGACACCTGAAGCTCAACCCCTACCCTAACCTGACCCTCACGCTAACTCCAACCGTAACACTGAACCGAAAACTAACAGTAACCCTAAACTTACTCCCTCAAACTAAGTTCAAACCTAACCTAACCTGAAGCCTAACTCAAACCATAGACCTAACCCTAACCCTAGGCGGACACCTGAAGCTCAACCCCTACCCTAACCTGACCCTCACGCTAACTCCAACCGAAACACTGAACCGAAATCTAACAGTAGCCCTAATCTTACTCCCTCAAACTAAGTTCAAACCTAACATGACCTGAAGCCTAACTCCAACCATAGACCTAACCCTAACCCTACGCAGACACCTGAAGCTCAACCCCAACCCTAACCTGACCCTGACGCTATCTCCAACTGTAACACTGAACCGAAAACTAACAGTAGCCCTAAACTTACTCCCTCAAACTAAGTTCAAACCTAACCTAACCTGAAGCCTAACTCAAACCATAGACCTAACCCTAAGCCTAGGCGGACACCTGAAGCTCAACCCCAACCCTAACCTGACCCTGACGCTATCTCCAACCGTTACACTGAACCGAAAACTAACAGTAGCCCTAAACTTACTCCCTCAAACTAAGTTCAAACCTAACCTAACCTGAAGCCTAACTCAAACCATAGACCTAACCCTAACCCTAGGCGGATACATTAAGCTCAACCCCAACCCTAACCTGGCCCTGACGCTAAATCCAACCATAACAGTTACCCGAAAACTAACTGTAGCCCTAAACTTACTCCCTCTAACTAAGTTCAAACCTAACCTACCTGAAGCCTTAATCAAATCATACACCTAACCCTAACCCTAGGCGGACACCTTAAACTCAACCCCTACCCTAACCTGACCCTCACACTTACTCCAACCGTAACACTGAACCGAAAACTAACAGTAGCCCTAAACTTTCTCCCTCAAACTAATTTCAAACCTAACCTAACCTGAAGCCTAACTCTAACCGTAGACCTAACCCTAACCCTAGGCGGACACCTGAAGCTCAACCCCAACCCTAACCTGACCCTGACTCTTACTCCAACCGTAACACTGAACCGAAAACTAACAGTAGCCCTAAACTTACTCCCTCAAACTAAGTTCAATCCTAACCTAACCTGAAGCCTAACTGAATCCATAGACCAAACCCTAACCCTAGGCAGACACCTTAAGCTCAACCCCAACCCTAAAATGGCCCTCACGCTAACTCCAACCATAACAGTTACGCGAAAACTAACAGTAGCCCTAAACTTACTCCCTCAAACTAAGTTCAAACCTAACCTAACCTGAAGCCTGAATCAAACCATACACCTAACCCTAACCCTAGGCGGACACCTTAAGCTCAACCCCAACCCTAACCTGACCCTCACGCTAATTCCAACCGTAACACTGAACCGAAAACTAACAGTAACCCTAAACTTACTCCCTCAAACTAAGTTCAAACCTAACCTAACCTGAAGCCTAACTCAAACCATAGACCTAACCCTAACCCTAGGCGGACACCTGAAGCTCAACCCCTACCCTAACCTGACCCTCACGCTAACTCCAACCGAAACACTGAACCGAAAACTAACAGTAGCCCTAATCTTACTCCCTCAAACTAAGTTCAAACCTAACCTAACCTGAAGCCTAACTCAAACCACAGACCTAACCCTAACCCTAGGCGGACACCTTGAGCTCAACCCCAACCCTAACCTGACCCTCACGCTAACTCCAACCCTAACACTGAACCGAAAACTAACAGTAGCCCTAAACTTACTCCCTCAAACTAAGTTCAAACCTAACCTAAACTGAAGCCTAACTCAAACCATAGACATAACCATAACCCTAGGCGGATACATTAAGCTCAACCCCAACCCTAACCTGTCCCTGACGCTAACTCCAACCATAACAGTTACCCGAAAACTAACTGTAGCCCTAAACTTACTCCCTCAAACTAAGTTCAAACCTAACCTACCTGAAGCCTTAATCAAATCATACACCTAACCCTAACCCTAGGCGGACACCTTAAGCTCAACCCCTACCCTAACCTGACCCTCACGCTAACTCCAACGGTAACACTGAACCGAAAACTAACAGTAACCCTAAACTTACTCCCTCAAACTAAGTTCAAACCTAACCTAACCTGAAGCCTAACTCCAACCATAGACCTAACCCTAACCCTAGGATGACACCTCAAGCTCAACCCCAACCCTAACCTGACACTGACGCTATCTCCAACCGTAACACTGAACCGAAAACTAACAGTAGCCCTAAACTTACTCCCTCAAACTAAGTTCAAACCTAACCTAACCTGAAGCCTAACTCAAACCATAGACCTAACCCTAAGCCTAGGCGGACACCTGAAGCTCAACCCCAACCCTAACCTGACCCTGACGCTATCTCCAACCGTAACACTGAACCGAAAACTAACAGTAGCCCTAAACTTACTCCGTCAAACTAAGTTCAAACATAACCTAACCTGAAGCCTAACTCAAACCATAGACCTAACCCTAACCCTAGGTGGACACCTTAAGCTCAACGCCAACCCTAACCTGGCCCTGACGCTAACTCCAACCATAACAGTTACCCGAAAACTAACAGTCGCCCTAAACTTATTCCCTCAAACTAAGTTCAAACCTAGCCTAACCTGAAGCCTAAATCAAACCATACACCTAACCCTAACCCTAGGCGAACACCTGAAGCTCAACCCCAACCCTAACCTGACCCTGACTCTTACTCCAACCGAAACACTGAACCGAAAACTAACAGTAGCCCTAAACTTACTCCCTCAAACTAAGTTCAATCCTAACCTAACCTGAAGCCTAACTGAAACCATAGACCAAACCCTAACCCTAGGCGGACACCTTAAGCTCAACCCCAACCCTAAAATGGCCCTCACGCTAACTCCAACCATAACAGTTACGCGAAAACTAACAGTAGCCCTAAACTTACTCCCTCAAACTAAGTTCAAACCTAACCTAACCTGAAGCCTGAATCAAACCATACACCTAAGCCTAACCCTAGGCGGACACCTTAAGCTCAACCCCAACCCTAACCTGACCCTCACGCTAATTCCAACCGTAACACTGAACCGAAAACTAACAGTAACCCTAAACTTACTCCCTCAAACTAAGTTCAAACCTAACCTAACCTGAAGCCTAACTCAAACCATAGACATAACCCTAACCCTAGGCGGACACCTGAAGGTCAACCCATACCCTAACCTGACCCTCACGCTAACTCCAACCGAAACACTGAACCGAAAACTAACAGTAGCCCTAATCTTACTCCCTCAAACTAAGTTCAAACCTAACATAACCTGAAGCCTAACTCCAACCATAGACCTAACCCTAACCCTAGGCAGACACCTGAAGCTCAACCCCAACCCTAACCTGACCCTGACGCTATCTCCAACCGTAACACTGAACCGAAAACTAACAATAGCCCTAAACTTACTCCCTCAAACTAAGTTCAAACCTAACCTAACCTGAAGCCTAACTCAAACCACAGACCTAACCCTAACCCTAGGCGGACACCTTAAGCTCAACCCCAACCCTAACCTGACCCTCACGCTAACTCCAACCCTATCACTGAACCGAAAACTAACTGTAGCCCTAAACTTACTCCCTCAAACTAAGTTCGAACCTAACCTACCTGAAGCCTTAATCAAATCATACCCCTAACCCTAACCCTAGGCTTACACCTTAAGCTCAACCCCTACCCTAACCTGACCCTCACACTTACTCCAACCGTAACACTGAACCGAAAACTAACAGTAGCCCTAAACTTACTCCCTCAAACTAAGTTCAAACCTAACCTAACCTGAAGCCTAACTCAAACCATACACCTAACCCTAACCCTAGGCGGACACCTTAAGCTCAACCCCAACCCTAACCTGACCCTCACGCTAACACCAACCGTAACACTGAACCGAAAACTAACAGTAGCCCTTAACTTACTCCCTCAAACTAATTTCGAACCTAACCTAACCTGAAGCCTAACTCAAACCATAGACCTAACCCTAACCCTAGGCGGACACCTTAAGCTCAACCCCAACCCTAACCTGACCCTCACGCTAACTCCAACCGTAACACTGAACCGAAAACTAACAGTAACCCTAAACTTACTCCCTCAAACTAAGTTCAAACCTAACCTAACCTGAAGCCTAACTCAAACCATAGACCTAACCCTAACCCTAGGCGGATACATTAAGCTCAACCCCAACCCTAACCTGGCCCTGACGCTAACTCCAACCATAACAGTTACCCGAAAACTAACTGTAGCCCTAAACTTACTCCCTCTAACTAAGTTCAAACCTAACCTACCTGAAGCCTTAATCAAATCATACACCTAACCCTAACCCTAGGTGGACACCTTAAACTCAACCCCTACCCTAACCTGACCCTCACACTTACTCCAACCGTAACACTGAACCGAAAACTAACAGTAGCCCTAAACTTACTCCCTCAAACTAATTTCAAACCTAACCTAACCTGAAGCCTAACTCTAACCATAGACCTAACCCTAACCCTAGGCGGACACCTGAAGCTCAACCCCTACCCTAACCTGACCGTCACGCTAACTCCAACCGAAACACTGAACCGAAAAATAACAGTAGCCCTAATCTTACTCCCTCAAACTAAGTTCAAACCTAACAAAACCTGAAGCCTAACTCCAACAATAGACCTAACCCTAACCCTAGGCGGACACCTGAAGCTCAACCCATACCCTAACCTGACCCTCACGCTAACTCCAACCGAAACACTGAACCGAAAACTAACAGTAGCCCTAATCTTACTCCCTCAAACTAAGTTCAAACCTAACATAACCTGAAGCCTAACTCCAACCATAGACCTAACCCTAACCCTAGGCAGACACCTGAAGCTCAACCCCAACCCTAACCTGACCCTGACGCTATCTCCAACCGTAACACTGAACCGAAACTGACAATAGCCCTAAACTTACTCCCTCAAACGAAGTTCAAACCTAACCTAACCTGAAGCCTAACTCAAACCACAGACCTAACCCTAACCCTAGGCGGACACCTTAAGCTCAAACCCAACCCTAACCTGACCCTCACGCTAACTCCAACCCTAACACTGAACCGAAAACTAACAGTAGCCCTAAACTTACTCCCTCAAACTAAGTTCAAACCTAACCTAACCTGAAGCCTAACTCCAACCATAGACCTAACCCTAACCCTAGGAAGACACCTCAAGCTCAACCCCAACCCTAACCTGACACTGACGCTATCTCCAACCGTAACACTGAACCGAAAACTAACAGTGGCCCTAAACTTACTCCCTCAAACTAAGTTCAAACCTAACCTAACCTGAAGCCTAACTCAAACCATAGACCTAACCCTAAGCCTAGGCGGACACCTGAAGCTCAACCCCAACCCTAACCTGACCCTGACGCTATCTCCAACCGTAACACTGAACCGAAAACTAACAGTAGCCCTAAACTTACTCCGTCAAACTAAGTTCAAACATAACCTAACCTGAAGCCTAACTCAAACCATAGACCTAACCCTAACCCTAGGTGGACACCTTAAGCTCAACGCCAACCCTAACCTGGCCCTGACGCTAACTCCAACCATAACAGTTACCCGAAAACTAACAGTCGCCCTAAACTTATTCCCTCAAACTAAGTTCAAACCTAACCTAACCTAAAGCCTAAATCAAACCATACACCTAACCCTAACCCTAGGCGAACACCTGAAGCTCAACCCCAACCCTAACCTGACCCTGACTCTTACTCCAACCGAAACACTGAACCGAAAACTAACAGTAGCCCTAAACTTACTCCCTCAAACTAAGTTCAATCCTAACCTAACCTGAAGCCTAACTGAAACCATAGACCAAACCCTAACCCTAGGCGGACACCTTAAGCTCAACCCCAACCCGAAAATGGCCCTCACGCTAACTCCAACCATAACAGTTACGCGAAAACTAACAGTAGCCCTAAACTTACTCCCTCAAACTAAGTTCAAACCTAACCTAACCTGAAGCCTGAATCAAACCATACACCTAACCCTAACCCTAGGCGGACACCTTAAGCTCAACCCCAACCCTAACCTGACCCTCACGCTAATTCCAACCGTAACACTGAACCGAAAACTAACAGTAACCCTAAACTTACTCCCTCAAACTAAGTTCAAACCTAACCTAACCTGAAGCCTAACTCAAACCATAGACATAACCCTAACCCTAGGCGGACACCTGAAGCTCAACCCATACCCTAACCTGACCCTCACGCTAACTCCAACCGAAACACTGAACCGAAAACTAACAGTAGCCCTAATCTTACTCCCTCAAACTAAGTTCAAACCTAACATAACCTGAAGCCTAACTCCAACCATAGACCTAACCCTAACCCTAGGCAGACACCTGAAGCTCAACTCCAACCCTAACCTGAACCTGACGCTATCTCCAACCGTAACACTGAACCGAAAACTAACAATAGCCCAAAACTTACTCCCTCAAACTAAGTTCAAACCTAACCTAACCTGAAGCCTAACTCAAACCACAGACCTAACCCTAACCCTAGGCGGACACCTTAAGCTCAACCCCAACCCTAAACTGACCCTCACGCTAACTCCAACCCTAACACTGAACCGAAAACTAACAGTAGCCCTAAACTTACTCCCTCAAACTAAGTTCAAACCTAACCTAAACTGAAGCCTAACTCAAACCATAGACCTAACCCTTACCCTAGGCGGATACATTAAGCTCAACCCCAACCCTAACCTGACCCTCACGCTAACTCCAACCCTATCACTGAACCGAAAACTAACTGTAGCCCTAAACTTACTCCCTCAAACTAAGTTCGAACCTAACCTACCTGAAGCCTTAAACAAATCATACCCCTAACCCTAACCCTAGGCTTACACCTTAAGCTCAACCCCTACCCTAACCTGACCCTCACACTTACTCCAACCGTAACACTGAACCGAAAACTAACAGTAGCCCTAAACTTACTCCCTCAAACTAAGTTCAAACCTAACCTAACCTGAAGCCTAACTCAAACCATACACCTAACCCTAACCCTAGGCGGACACCTTAAGCTCAACCCCAACCCTAACCTGACCCTGACGCTATCTCCAACCGTAACACTGAACCGAAAACTAACAGTAGCCCTTAACTTACTCCCTCAAACTAATTTCGAACCTAACCTAACATGAATCCTAACTCAAACCATAGACCTAAACCTAACCCTAGGGGGACACCTGAAGCTCAACCCCAACCCTAACCTGACCCTGACGCTATCTCCGACCGTAACACTGAACCGAAAACTAACAGTAGCCCTAAACTTACTCCCTCAAACTAAGTTCAAACCTAACCTAACCTGAAGCCTGAATCAAACCATACACCTAACCCTAACCCTAGGCGGACACCTTAAGCTCAACCCCAACCCTAACCTGACCCTCACGCTAACTCCAACCGTAACACTGAACCGAAAACTAACAGTAACCCTAAACTTACTCCCTCAAACTAAGTTCAAACCTAACCTAACCTGAAGCCTAACTCAAACCATAGACCTAACCCTAACCCTAGGCGGATACATTAAGCTCAACCCCAACCCTAACCTGGCCCTGACGCTAACTCCAACCATAACAGTTACCCGAAAACTAACTGTAGCCCTAAACTTACTCCCTCTAACTAAGTTCAAACCTAACCTACCTGAAGCCTTAATCAAATCATACACCTAACCCTAACCCTAGGTGGACACCTTAAACTCAACCCCTACCCTAACCTGACCCTCACACTTACTCCAACCGTAACACTGAACCGAAAACTAACAGTAGCCCTAAACTTACTCCCTCAAACTAATTTCAAACCTAACCTAACCTGAAGCCTAACTCTAACCATAGACCTAACCCTAACCCTAGGCGGACACCTGAAGCTCAACCCCTACCCTAACCTGACCGTCACACTAACTCCAACCGAAACACTGAACCGAAAAATAACAGTAGCCCTAATCTTACTCCCTCAAACTAAGTTCAAACCTAACATAACCTGAAGCCTAACTCCAACCATAGACCTAACCCTAACCCTAGGCGGACACCTGAAGCTCAACCCCTACCCTAACCTGACCCTCACGCTAACTCCAACCGAAACACTGAACCGAAAACTAACAGTAGCCCTAATCTTACTCCCTCAAACTAAGTTCAAACCTAACATAACCTGAAGCCTAACTCCAACCATAGACCTAACCCTAACCCTAGGCAGACACCTGAAGCTCAACCCCAACCCTAACCTGACCCTGACGCTATCTCCTACCGTAACACTGAACCGAAACTGACAATAGCCCTAAACTTACTCCCTCAAACTAAGTTCAAACCTAACCTAACCTGAAGCCTAACTCAAACCACAGACCTAACCCTAACCCTAGGCGGACACCTTAAGCTCAAACCCAACCCTAACCTGACCCTCACGCTAACTCCAACCCTAACACTGAACCGAAAACTAACAGTAGCCCTAAACTTACTCCCTCAAACTAAGTTCAAACCTAACCTAACCTGAAGCCTAACTCCAACCATAGACCTAACCCTAACCCTAGGAAGACACCTCAAGCTCAACCCCAACCCTAACCTGACACTGACGCTATCTCCAACCGTAACACTGAACCGAAAACTAACAGTAGCCCTAAACTTACTCCCTCAAACTAAGTTCAAACCTAACCTAACCTGAAGCCTAACTCAAACCATAGACCTAACCCTAAGCCTAGGCGGACACCTGAAGCTCAACCCCAACCCTAACCTGACCCTGACGCTATCTCCAACCGTAACACTGAACCGAAAACTAACAGTAGCCCTAAACTTACTCCGTCAAACTAAGTTCAAACATAACCTAACCTGAAGCCTAACTCAAACCATAGACCTAACCCTAACCCTAGGTGGACACCTTAAGCTCAACGCCAACCCTAACCTGGCCCTGACGCTAACTCCAACCATAACATTTACCCGAAAACTAACAGTCGCCCTAAACTTATTCCCTCAAACTAAGTTCAAACCTAACCTAACCTGAAGCCTAAATCAAACCATACACCTAACCCTAACCCTAGGCGAACACCTGAAGCTCAACCCCAACCCTAACCTGACCCTGACTCTTACTCCAACCGAAACACTGAACCGAAAACTAACAGTAGCCCTAAACTTACTCCCTCAAACTAAGTTCAATCCTAACCTAACCTGAAGCCTAACTGAAACCATAGACCAAACCCTAACCCTAGGCGGACACCTTAAGCTCAACCCCAACCCTAAAATGGCCCTCACGCTAACTCCAACCATAACAGTTACGCGAAAACTAACAGTAGCCCTAAACTTACTCCCTCAAACTAAGTTCAAACCTAACCTAACCTGAAGCCTGAATCAAACCATACACCTAACCCTAACCCTAGGCGGACACCTTAAGCTCAACCCCAACCCTAACCTGACCCTCACGCTAATTCCAACCGTAACACTGAACCGAAAACTAACAGTAACACTAAACTTACTCCCTCAAACTAAGTTCAAACCTAACCTAACCTGAAGCCTAACTCAAACCATAGACATAACCCTAACCCTAGGCGGAAACCTGAAGCTCAACCCATACCCTAACCTGACCCTCACGCTAACTCCAACCGAAACACTGAACCGAAAACTAACAGTAGCCCTAATCTTACTCCCTCAAACTAAGTTCAAACCTAACATAACCTGAAGCCTAACTCCAACCATAGACCTAACCCTAACCCTAGGCAGACACCTGAAGCTCAACCCCAACCCTAACCTGACCCTGACGCTATCTCCAACCGTAACACTGAACCGAAAACTAACAATAGCCCAAAACTTACTCCCTCAAACTAAGTTCAAACCTAACCTAACCTGAAGCCTAACTCAAACCACAGACCTAACCCTAACCCTAGGCGGACACCTTAAGCTCAACCCCAACCTTAACCTGACCCTCACGCTAACTCCAACCCTAACACTGAACCGAAAACTAACAGTAGCCCTAAACTTACTCCCTCAAACTAAGTTCAAACCTAACCTAAACTGAAGCCTAACTCAAACCATAGACCTAACCCTAACCCTAGGCGGATACATTAAGCTCAACCCCAACCCTAACCTGACCCTCACGCTAACTCCAACCCTATCACTGAACCGAAAACTAACTGTAGCCCTAAACTTACTCCCTCAAACTAAGTTCGAACCTAACCTACCTGAAGCCTTAATCAAATCATACCCCTAACCCTAACCCTAGGCTTACACCTTAAGCTCAACCCCTACCCTAACCTGACCCTCACACTTACTCCAACCGTAACACTGAACCGAAAACTAACAGTAGCCCTAAACTTACTCCCTCAAACTAAGTTCAAACCTAACCTAACCTGAAGCCTAACTCAAACCATACACCTAACCCTAACCCTAGGCGGACACCTTAAGCTCAACCCCAACCCTAACCTGACCCTCACGCTAACTCCAACCGTAACACTGAACCGAAAACTAACAGTAGCCCTTAACTTACTCCCTCAAACTAATTTCGAACCTAACCTAACCTGAAGCCTAACTCAAACCATAGACCTAACCCTAACCCTAGGCGGACACCTTAAGCTCAACCCCAACCCTAACCTGACCCTCACGCTAACTCCAACCGTAACACTGAACCGAAAACTAACAGTAACCCTAAACTTACTCCCTCAAACTAAGTTCAAACCTAACCTAACCTGAAGCCTAACTCAAACCATAGACCTAACCCTAACCCTAGGCGGATACATTAAGCTCAACCCCAACCCTAACCTGGCCCTGACGCTAACTCCAACCATAACAGTTACCCGAAAACTAACTGTAGCCCTAAACTTACTCCCTCTAACTAAGTTCAAACCTAACCTACCTGAAGCCTTAATCAAATCATACACCTAACCCTAACCCTAGGTGGACACCTTAAACTCAACCCCTACCCTAACCTGACCCTCACACTTACTCCTACCGTAACACTGAACCGAAAACTAACAGTAGCCCTAAACTTACTCCCTCAAACTAAGTTCAAACCTAACCTAACCTGAAGCCTAACTCAAACCATACACCTAACCCTAACACTAGGCGGACACCTTAAGCTCAACCCCAACCCTAACCTGACCCTCACGCTAACTCCAACCGAAACACTGAACCGAAAACTAACAGTAGCCCTAATCTTACTCCCTCAAACTAAGTTAAAACCTAACATAACCTGAAGCCTAACTCCAACCATAGAGCTAACCCTAACCCTAGGCAGACACCTTAAGCTCAACCCCAACCCTAACTTGACCCTGACGCTATCTCCAAACTTAACACTGAACCGAAAACTGACAATAGCCCTAAACTTACTCCCTCAAACTAAGTTCAAACCTAACCTAACCTGAAGCCTAACTCAAACCACAGAGCTAACCCTAACCCTAGGCGGACACCTTAAGCTCAAACCCAACCCTAACCTGACCCTCACGCTAACTCCAACCCTAACACTGAACCGAAAACTAACAGTAGCCCTAAACTTACTCCCTCAAACTAAGTTCAAACCTAACCTAACCTGAAGCCTAACTCAAACCATAGACCTAACCCTAACCCTAGGCGAACACCTGAAGATCAACCCCAACCCTAACCTGACCCTGACTCTTACTCCAACCGTAACACTGAACCGAAAACTAACAGTAGCCCTAAACTTACTCCCTCAAACTAAGTTCAAACCTAACCTAACCTGAAGCCTAACTGAAACCATAGACCAAACCCTAACAATAGGCGGACACCTTAAGCTCAACCCCAACCCTAAAATGGCCCTCACGCTAACTCCAACCATAACAGTTACCCGAAAACTAACTGTAGCCCTAAACTTACTCCCTCAAACTAAGTTCAAACCTAACCTAACCTGAAGCCTAACTCAAACCATAGACCTAACCCTAACCCTAGGCGGATACATTAAGCTCAACCCCAACCCTAACCTGGCCCTGACGCTAACTCCAACCATAACAGTTACCCGAAAACTAACTGTAGCCCTAAACTTACTCCCTCTAACTAAGTTCAAACCTAACCTACCTGAAGCCTTAATCAAATCATACACCTAACCCTAACCCTAGGTGGACACCTTAAACTCAACCCCTACCCTAACCTGACCCTCACACTTACTCCAACCGTAACACTGAACCGAAAACTAACAGTAGCCCTAAACTTACTCCCTCAAACTAATTTCAAACCTAACCTAACCTGAAGCCTAACTCTAACCATAGACCTAACCCTAACCCTAGGCGGACACCTGAAGCTCAACCCCTACCCTAACCTGACCCTCACGCTAACTCCAACCGAAACACTGAACCGAAAAATAACAGTAGCCCTAATCTTACTCCCTCAAACTAAGTTCAAACCTAACATAACCTGAAGCCTAACTCCAACCATAGACCTAACCCTAACCCTAGGCGGACACCTGAAGCTCAACCCCTACCCTAACCTGACCCTCACGCTAACTCCAACCGAAACACTGAACCGAAAACTAACAGTAGCCCTAATCTTACTCCCTCAAACTAAGTTCAAACCTAACATAACCTGAAGCCTAACTCCAACCATAGACCTAACCCTAACCCTAGGCAGACACCTGAAGCTCAACCCCAACCCTAACCTGACCCTGACGCTATCTCCAACCGTAACACTGAACCGAAACTGACAATAGCCCTAAACTTACTCCCTCAAACTAAGTTCAAACCTAACCTAACCTGAAGCCTAACTCAAACCACAGACCTAACCCTAACCCTAGGCGGACACCTTAAGCTCAAACCCAACCCTAACCTGACCCTCACGCTAACTCCAACCCTAACACTGAACCGAAAACTAACAGTAGCCCTAAACTTACTCCCTCAAACTAAGTTCAAACTTAACCTAACCTGAAGCCTAACTCAAACCATAGACCTAACCCTAACCCTAGGCGAACACCTGAAGCTCAACCCCAACCCTAACCTGACCCTGACTCTTACTCCAACCGTAACACTGTACCGAAAACTAACAGTAGCCCTAAACTTACTCCCTCAAACTAAGTTCAAACCTAACCTAACCTGAAGCCTAACTGAAACCATAGATCAAACCCTAACAATAGGCGGACACCTTAAGCTCAACCCCAACCCTAAAATGGCCCTCACGTTAACTCCAACCATAACAGTTACGCGAAAACTAACAGTAGCCCTAAACTTACTCCCTCAAACTTAGTTCAAACCTAACCTAACCTGAAGACTGAATCAAACCATACACCTAACCCTAACCCTAGGCGGACACCTTAAGCTCAACCCCAACCCTAACCTGACCCTCACGCTAACTCCAACCGTAACACTGAACCGAAAACTAACAGTAACCCTAAACTTACTCCCTCAAACTAAGTTCAAACCTAACCTAACCTGAAGCCTAACTCAAACCATAGACCTAACCCTAACCCTAGGCGGACAACTGAAGCTCAACCCCTACCCTAACCTGACCCTCACGCTAACTCCAACCGAAACACAGAACCGAAAACTAACAGTAGCCCTAATCTTACTCCCTCAAACTAAGTTCAAACCTAACATAACCTGAAGCCTAACTCCAACCATAGACCTAACCCGAACCCTAGGCAGACACCTGAAGCTCAACCCCAACCCTAACCTGACCCTGACGCTATCTCCAACCGTAACACTGAACCGAAAACTAACAATAGCCCAAAACTTACTCCCTCAATGTAAGTTCAAACCTAACCTAACCTGAAGCCTAACTCAAACCACAGACCTAACCCTAACCCTAGGCGGACACCTTAAGCTCAACCCCAACCCTAACCTGACCCTCACGCTAACTCCAACCCTAACACTGAACCGAAAACTAACAGTAGCCCTAAACTTACTCCCTCAAACTAAGTTCAAACCTAACCTAAACTGAAGCCTAACACAAACCATAGACCTAACTCTAACCCTAGGCGGATACATTAAGCTCAACCCCAAACCTAACCTGACCCTCACGCTAACTCCAACCCTATCACTGAACCGAAAACTAACTGTAGGCCTAAACTTACTCCCTCAAACTAAGTTCAAACCTAACCTACCTGAAGCCTTAATCAAATCATACACCTAACCCTAACCCTAGGCTTACACCTTAAGCTCAACCCCTACCCTAACCTGACCCTCACACTTACTCCAACCGTAACACTGAACCGAAAACTAACAGTAGCCCTAAACTTACTCCCTCAAACTAAGTTCAAACCTAACCTAACCTGAAGCCTAACTCAAACCATACACCTAACCCTAACCCTAGGCGGACACCTTAAGCTCAACCCCAACCCTAACCTGACCCTGACGCTTTCTCCAACCGTAACACTGAACCGAAAACTAACAGTAGCCCTTAACTTACTCCCTCAAACTAATTTCGAACCTAACCTAACCTGAATCCTAACTCAAACCATAGACCTAAACCTAACCCTAGGGGGACACCTGAAGCTCAACCCCAACCCTAACCTGACCCTGACGCTATCTCCGACCGTAACACTGAACCGAAAACTAACAGTAGCCCTAAACTTACTCCCTCAAACTAAGTTCAAACCTAACCTAACCTGAAGCCTGAATCAAACCATACACCTAACCCTAACCCTAGGCGGACACCTTAAGCTCAACCCCAACCCTAACCTGACCCTCACGCTAACTCCAACCGTAACACTGAACCGAAAACTAACAGTAACCCTAAACTTACTCCCTCAAACTAAGTTCAAACCTAACCTAACCTGAAGCCTAACTCAAACCATAGACCTAACCCTAACCCTAGGCGGATACATTAAGCTCAACCCCAACCCTAACCTGGCCCTGACGCTAACTCCAACCATAACAGTTACCCGAAAACTAACTGTATCCCTAAACTTACTCCCTCAAACTAAGTTCAAACCTAACCTACCTGAAGCCTTAATCAAATCATACACCTAACCCTAACCCTAGGCGGACACCTTAAGCTCAACCCCTACCCTAACCTGACCCTCACACTTATTCCAACCATAACACTGAACCGAAAACTAACAGTAGCCCTAAACTTACTCCCTCAAACTAATTTCAAACCTAACCTAACCTGAAGCCTAACTCAAACCATAGACCTAACCCTAACCCTAGGCGGACACCTTAAGCTCAACCCCAACCCTAACCTGACCCTGACGCTATCTCCAACCGTAACACTGAACCGAAAACTAACAGTAGCCCTAAAGTTACTCCCTCAAACTAAGTTCAAACCTAAACAAACCTGAAGCCTAAATCAAACCATACACCTAACCCTAGCCCTAGGCGGACACCTTAAGCTCAACCCCAACCCTAACCTGACCCTCACGCTAACTCCAACCGTAACACTGAACCGAAAACTAACAGTAACCCTAAACTTACTCCCTCAAACTAAGTTCAAACCTAACCTAACCTGAAGCCTAACTCAAACCATAGACCTAACCCTAACCCTAGGCGGACACCTGAAGCTCAACCCCTACCCTAACCTGACCCTCACGCTAACTCCAACCGAAACACTGAACCGAAAACTAACAGTAGCCCTAATCTTACTCCCTCAAACTAAGTTCAAACCTAACATAACCTGAAGCCTAACTCCAACCATAGAGCTAACCCTAACCCTAGGCAGACACCTTAAGCTCAACCCCAACCCTAACTTGACCCTGACGCTATCTCCAAACGTAACACTGAACCGAAAACTGACAATAGCCCTAAACTTACTCCCTCAAACTAAGTTCAAACCTAACCTAACCTGAAGCCTAACTCAAACCACAGAGCTAACCCTAACCCTAGGCGGACACCTTAAGCTCAAACCCAACCCTAAACTGACCCTCACGCTAACTCCAACCGTAACACTGAACCGAAAACTAACAGTAGCCCTTAACTTACTCCCTCAAACTAAGTTCAAACCTAACCTAACCTGAAGCCTAACCCAAACCATAGACCTAACCCTAACCCTAGGCAGATACATTAAGCTCAACCCCAACCCTAACCTGGCCCTGACGCTAACTCCAACCATAACAGTTACCCGAAAACTAACTGTAGCCCTAAACTTACTCCCTCTAACTAAGTTCAAACCTAACCTACCTGAAGCCTTAATCAAATCATACACCTAACCCTAACCCTAGGCGGACACCTTAAACTCAACCCCTACCCTAACCTGACCCTCACGCTAACTCCAACCGTAACACTGAACCGAAAACTAACAGTAACCCTAAACTTACTCCCTCAAACTAATTTCAAACCTAACCTAACCGGAAGCCTAACTCAAACCATAGACCTAACCCTAACCCTAGGCGGACACCTGAAGCTCAACCCCTACCCTAACCTGACCCTCACGCTAACTCCAACCGAAACACTGAACCGAAAACTAACAGTAGCCCTAAACTTACTCCCTCAAACTAAGTTCAAACCTTACATAACCTGAAGCCTAACTCCAACCATAGACCTAACCCTAACCCTAGGCAGACTCCTGAAGCTCAACCCCAACCCTAACCTGACCCTGACGCTATCTCCAACCGTAACACTGAACCGAAAACTAACAATAGCCCTAAACTTACTCCCTCAAATTAAGTTCAAACCTAACCTAACCTGAAGCCTAACTCAAACCACAGACCTAACCCTAACCCTAGGCGGACACCTTAAGCTCAACCCCAACCCTAACCTGACCCTCACGCTAACTCCAACCCTAACACTGAACCGAAAACTAACAGTAGCCCTAAACTTACTCCCTCAAACTAAGTTCAAACCTAACCTAACCTGAAGCCTAACTCAAACCATACACCTAACCCTAACCCTAGGCGGACACCTTAAGCTCAACCCCAACCCTAACCTGACCCTCACGCTAACTCCAACCGTAACACTGAACCGAAAACTAACAGTAGCCCTTAACTTACTCCCTCAAACTAATTTCGAACCTAACCTAACCTGAAGCCTAACTCAAACCATAGACCTAACCCTAACCCTAGGCGGACACCTGAAGCTCAACCCCAACCCTAACCTGACCCTGACGCTATCTCCGACCGTAACACTGAACCGAAAACTAACAGTAACCCTAAACTTACTCCCTCAAACTAAGTTCAAACCTAACCTAACCTGAAGCCTAACTCAAACCATAGACCTAACCCTAACCCTAGGCGGACACCTGAAGCTCAACCCCTACCCTAACCTGACCCTCACGCTAACTCCAACCGTAACACTGAACCGAAAACTAACAGTAACCCTAAACTTAATCCCTCAAACTAAGTTCAAACCTAACCTAACCTGAAGCCTAACTCAAACCATAGACCTAACCCTAACCCTAGGCGGACACCTGAAGCTCAACCCCTACCCTAACCTGACCCTCACGCTAACTCCAACCGAAACACTGAACCGAAATCTAACAGTAGCCCTAATCTTACTCCCTCAAACTAAGTTCAAACCTAACATAACCTGAAGCCTAACTCCAACCATAGACCTAACCCTAACCCTACGCAGACACCTGAAGCTCAACCCCAACCCTAACCTGACCCTGACGCTATCTCCAACCGTAACACTGAACCGAAAACTAACAGTAGCCCTAAACTTACTCCCTCAAACGAATTTCGAACCTAACCTAACCTGAAGCCTAACTCAAACCATAGACCTAACCCTAACCCTAGGCGGATACCTGAAGCTCAACCCCAACCCTAACCTGACCCTGACGCTATCTCCGACCGTAACACTGAACCGAAAACTAACAGTAGCCCTAAACTTACTCCCTCAAACTAAGTTCAAACCCAACCTAACCTGAAGCCTAAATCAAACCATACACCTAACCCTAACCCTAGGCGGACACCTTAAGCTCAACCCCAACCCTAACCTGACCCTGACGCTATCTCCAACCGTAACACTGAACCGAAAACTAACAGTAGCCCTAAAGTTACTCCCTCAAACTAAGTTCAAACCTAAACAAACCTGAAGCCTAAATCAAACCATACACCTAACCCTAGCCCTAGGCGGACACCTTAAGCTCAACCCCAACCCTAACCTGACCCTCACGCTAACTCCAACCGTAACACTGAACCGAAAACTAACAGTAACCCTAAACTTACTCCCTCAAACTAAGTTCAAACCTAACCTAACCTGAAGCCTAACTCAAACCATAGACCTAACCCTAACCCTAGGCGGACACCTGAAGCTCAACCCCTACCCTAACCTGACCCTCACGCTAACTCCAACCGAAACACTGAACCGAAAACTAACAGTAGCCCTAATCTTACTCCCTCAAACTAAGTTCAAACCTAACATAACCTGAAGCCTAACTCCAACCATAGAGCTAACCCTAACCCTAGGCAGACACCTTAAGCTCAACCCCAACCCTAACTTGACCCTGACGCTATCTCCAAACGTAACACTGAACCGAAAACTGACAATAGCCCTAAACTTACTCCCTCAAACTAAGTTCAAACCTAACCTAACCTGAAGCCTAACTCAAACCACAGAGCTAACCCTAACCCTAGGCGGACACCTTAAGCTCAAACCCAACCCTAAACTGACCCTCACGCTAACTCCAACCGTAACACTGAACCGAAAACTAACAGTAGCCCTTAACTTACTCCCTCAAACTAAGTTCAAACCTAACCTAACCTGAAGCCTAACCCAAACCATAGACCTAACCCTAACCCTAGGCAGATACATTAAGCTCAACCCCAACCCTAACCTGGCCCTGACGCTAACTCCAACCATAACAGTTACCCGAAAACTAACTGTAGCCCTAAACTTACTCCCTCTAACTAAGTTCAAACCTAACCTACCTGAAGCCTTAATCAAATCATACACCTAACCCTAACCCTAGGCGGACACCTTAAACTCAACCCCTACCCTAACCTGACCCTCACGCTAACTCCAACCGTAACACTGAACCGAAAACTAACAGTAACCCTAAACTTACTCCCTCAAACTAATTTCAAACCTAACCTAACCGGAAGCCTAACTCAAACCATAGACCTAACCCTAACCCTAGGCGGACACCTGAAGCTCAACCCCTACCCTAACCTGACCCTCACGCTAACTCCAACCGAAACACTGAACCGAAAACTAACAGTAGCCCTAAACTTACTCCCTCAAACTAAGTTCAAACCTTACATAACCTGAAGCCTAACTCCAACCATAGACCTAACCCTAACCCTAGGCAGACTCCTGAAGCTCAACCCCAACCCTAACCTGACCCTGACGCTATCTCCAACCGTAACACTGAACCGAAAACTAACAATAGCCCTAAACTTACTCCCTCAAATTAAGTTCAAACCTAACCTAACCTGAAGCCTAACTCAAACCACAGACCTAACCCTAACCCTAGGCGGACACCTTAAGCTCAACCCCAACCCTAACCTGACCCTCACGCTAACTCCAACCCTAACACTGAACCGAAAACTAACAGTAGCCCTAAACTTACTCCCTCAAACTAAGTTCAAACCTAACCTAACCTGAAGCCTAACTCAAACCATACACCTAACCCTAACCCTAGGCGGACACCTTAAGCTCAACCCCAACCCTAACCTGACCCTCACGCTAACTCCAACCGTAACACTGAACCGAAAACTAACAGTAGCCCTTAACTTACTCCCTCAAACTAATTTCGAACCTAACCTAACCTGAAGCCTAACTCAAACCATAGACCTAACCCTAACCCTAGGCGGACACCTGAAGCTCAACCCCAACCCTAACCTGACCCTGACGCTATCTCCGACCGTAACACTGAACCGAAAACTAACAGTAACCCTAAACTTACTCCCTCAAACTAAGTTCAAACCTAACCTAACCTGAAGCCTAACTCAAACCATAGACCTAACCCTAACCCTAGGCGGACACCTGAAGCTCAACCCCTACCCTAACCTGACCCTCACGCTAACTCCAACCGTAACACTGAACCGAAAACTAACAGTAACCCTAAACTTAATCCCTCAAACTAAGTTCAAACCTAACCTAACCTGAAGCCTAACTCAAACCATAGACCTAACCCTAACCCTAGGCGGACACCTGAAGCTCAACCCCTACCCTAACCTGACCCTCACGCTAACTCCAACCGAAACACTGAACCGAAATCTAACAGTAGCCCTAATCTTACTCCCTCAAACTAAGTTCAAACCTAACATAACCTGAAGCCTAACTCCAACCATAGACCTAACCCTAACCCTACGCAGACACCTGAAGCTCAACCCCAACCCTAACCTGACCCTGACGCTATCTCCAACCGTAACACTGAACCGAAAACTAACAGTAGCCCTAAACTTACTCCCTCAAACGAATTTCGAACATAACCTAACCTGAAGCCTAACTCAAACCATAGACCTAACCCTAACCCTAGGCGGATACCTGAAGCTCAACCCCAACCCTAACCTGACCCTGACGCTATCTCCGACCGTAACACTGAACCGAAAACTAACAGTAGCCCTAAACTTACTCCCTCAAACTAAG
This sequence comes from Tupaia tana, assembly GCA_026018925.1. Classification (NCBI taxonomy): domain Eukaryota; kingdom Metazoa; phylum Chordata; class Mammalia; order Scandentia; family Tupaiidae; genus Tupaia; species Tupaia tana. The sequence goes on from JAKSZU010000071.1 coordinate 319,851, forward strand.
TTCAAACCCAACCTAACCTGAAGCCTAAATCAAACCATACACCTAACCCTAACCCTAGGCGGACACCTTAAGCTCAACCCCAACCCTAACCTGACACTCACGCTAACTCCAACCGTAACACTGAACTGAAAACTAACAGTAACCCTAAACTTACTCCCTCAAACTAAGTTCAAACCTAACCTAACCTGAAGCCTAACTCAAACCATCGACCTAACCCTAACCCTAGGCGGATACATTAAGCTCAACCCCAACCCTAACCTGGCCGTGACGCTAACTCCAACCATAACTGTTACCCGAAAACTAACTGTAGCCCTAAACTTACTCCCTCTAACTAAGTTCAAACCTAACCTACCTGAAGCCTTAATCAAATCATACACCTAACCCTAACCCTAGGCGGACACCTTAAACTCAACCCCTACACTAACCTGACCCTCACACTTACTCCAACCGGAACACTGAACCGAAAACTAACAGTAGCCCTAAACTTACTCCCTCAAACTAATTTCAAACCTAACCTAACCTGAAGCCTAACTCTAACCATAGACCTAACCCTAACCCTAGGCGGACACCTGAAGCTCAACCCCAACCCTAACCTGACCCTGACGCTATCTCCAACCGTAACACTGAACCGAAAACTAACAGTAGCCCTAAACTTACTCCCTCAAACTAAGTTCAAACCTAACCTAACCTGAAGCCTAAATCAAACCATACACCTAACCCTAACCCTAGGCGGACACCTTAAGCTCAACCCCAACCCTAACCTGACCCTCACGCTAACTCCAACCGTAACACTGAACCGAAAACTAACAGTAGCCCTAAACTTACTCCCTCAAACTAAGTTCAAACCTAACCTAACCTGAAGCCTAACTCAAACCATAGACCTAACCCTAACCCTAGGTGGACACCTTAAGCTCAACGCCAACCCTAACCTGGCCCTGACGCTAACTCCAACCATAACAGTTACCCAAAAACTAACAGTCGCCCTAAACTTACTCCCTCAAACTAAGTTCAAACCTAACCTAACCTGAAGCCTAAATCAAACCATACACCTAACCCTAACCCTAGGCGGACACCTTAAGCTCAACCCCAACCCTAACCTGACCCTCACGCTAACTCCAACCGTAACACTGAACCGAAAACTAACAATAACCCTAAACTTACTCCCTCAAACTAAGTTCAAACCTAACCTAACCTGAAGCCTAACTCAAACCATAGACCTAACCCTAACCCTAGGCGGACACCTGAAGCTCAACCCCAACCCAAACCTGACCCTGACGCTATCTCCAACCGTAACACTGAACCGAAAACTAACAGTAGCCCTAAACTTACTCCCTCAAACTAAGTTCAAACCTAACCTAACCTGAAGCCTAACTCAAACCATAGACCTAACCCTAACCCTAGGTGGACACCTTATGCTCAACGCCAACCCTAACCTGGCCCTGACGCTAACTCCAACCATAACAGTTACCCGAAAACTAACAGTCGCCCTAAACTTACTCCCTCAAACTAATTTCGAACCTAACCTAATCTGAAGCCTAACTCAAACCATAGACCTAACCCTAAACCTAGGCGGATACCTGAAGCTCAACCCCAACCCTAACCTGACCCTGACGCTATCTCCGACCGTAACACTGAACCGAAAACTAACAGTAGCCCTAAACTTACTCCCTCAAACTAAGTTCAAACCTAACCTAACCTGAAGCCTAACTCAAACCATACACCTAACCCTAACCCTAGGCGGACACCTTAAGCTCAACCCCAACCCTAACCTGACCCTCACGGTAACTCCAACCATAACACTGAACCGAAAACTAACAGTAATCCTAAACTTACTCCCTCAAACTAAGTTCAAACCTAACCTAACCTGAAGCCTAACTCAAACCATAGACCTAACCCTAACCCTAGGCGGATACATTAAGCTCAACCCCAACCCTAACCTGGCCCTGACGCTAACTCCAACCATAACAGTTACCCGAAAACTAACTGTAGCCCTAAACTTACTCCCTCTAACTAAGTTCAAACCTAACCTACCTGAAGCCTTAATCAAATCATAAACCTAACCCTAACCATAGGCGGACACCTTAAACTCAACCCCTACCCTAACCTGACCCACACACTTACTCCAACCGTAACACTGAACCGAAAACTAACAGTAGCCCTAAACTTACTCCCTCAAACTAATTTCAAACCTAACCTAACCTGAAGCCTAACTCTTACCATAGACCTAACCCTAACCCTAGGCGGACACCTGAAGCTCAACCCCAACCGTAACCTGACCCTGACGCTATCTCCAACCGTAACACTGAACCGAAAACTAACAGTAGCCCTAAACTTACTCCCTCAAACTAAGTTCAAACCTAACCTAACCTGAAGCCTAAATCAAACCATACACCTAACCCTAACCCTAGGCAGACACCTTAAGCTCAACCCCAACCCTAACCTGACCCTCACGCTAACTCCAACCGTAACACTGAACCGAAAACTAACAGTAACCCTAAACTTACTCCCTCAAACTAAGTTCAAACCTAACCTAACCTGAACCCTAACTCAAACCATAGACTTAACCCTAAACCTAGGCGGACACCTGAAGCTCAACCCCTACCCTAACCTGACCCTCACGCTAACTCCAACCGAAACACTGAACCGAAAACTAACAGTAGTCCTAATCTTACTCCCTCAAACTAAGTTCAAACCTAACATAACCTGAAGCCTAACTCCAACCATAGACCTAACCCTAACCCTAGGCAGACACCTGAAGCTCAACCCCAACCCTAACCTGACCCTGACGCTATCTCCAACCGTAACACTGAACCGAAAACTAACAATAGCCCTAAACTTACTCCCTCAAACTAAGTTCAAACCTAACCTAACCTGAAGCCTAACTCAAACCACAGACCTAACCCTAACCCTAGGCGGACACCTTAAGCTCAAACCCAACCCTAACCTGACCCTCACGCTAACTCCAACCCTAACACTGAACCGAAAACTAACAGTAGCCCTAAACTTACTCCCTCAAACTAAGTTCAAACCTAACCTAACCTGAAGCCTAACTCAAACCATAGACCTAACCCTAACCCTAGGCGAACACCTGAAGCTCAACCCCAACCCTAACCTGACCCTGACTCTTACTCCAACCGTAACACTGAACCGAAAACTAACAGTAGCCCTAAACTTACTCCCTCAAACTAAGTTCAAACCTAACCTAACCTGAAGCCTAACTGAAACCATAGACCAAACCCTAACCCTAGGCGGACACCTTAAGCTCAACCCCAACCCTAAAATGGCCCTCACGCTAACTCCAACCATAACAGTTACCCAAAAACTAACAGTAGCACTAAACTTACTCCCTCAAACTAAGTTCAAACCTAACCTAACCTGAAGCCTGAATCAAACCATACACCTAACCCTAACCCTAGGCGGACACCTTAAGCTCAACCCCAACCCTAACCTGACCCTCACGCTAACTCCAACCGTAACACTGAACCGAAAACTAACAGTAACCCTAAACTTACTCCCTCAAGCTAAGTTCAAACCTAACCTAACCGGAAGCCTAAATCAAACCATAGACCTAACCCTAACCCTAGGCGGACACCTGAAGCTCAACCCCTACCCTAACCTGACCCTCACGCTAACTCCAACCGAAACACTGAACCGAAAACTAACAGTAGCCCTAAACTTACTCCCTCAAACTAAGTTCAAACCTTACATAACCTGAAGCCTAACTCCAACCATAGACCTAACCCTAACCCTAGGCGGACACCTTAAGCTCAACCCCAACCCTAACCTGACCCTCACGCTAACTCCAACCGTAACACTGAACCGAAAACTAACAGTAGCCCTTAACTTACTCCCTCAAACTAATTTCGAACCTAACCTAACCTGAAGCCTAACTCAAACCATAGACCTAACCCTAACCCTAGGCGGATACTTGAAGCTCAACCCCAACCCTAACCTGACCCTGACGCTATCTCCGACCGTAACACTGAACCGAAAACTAACAGTAGCCCTAAACTTACTCCCTCAAACTAAGTTCAAACCGAACCTAACCTGAAGCCTAAATCAAACCATACACCTAACCCTAACCCTAGGCGGACACCTTAAGCTCAACCCCAACCCTAACCTGACACTCACGCTAACTCCAACCATAACACTGAACTGAAAACTAACAGTAACCCTAAACTTACTCCCTCAAACTAAGTTCAAACCTAACCTAACCTGAAGCCTAACTCAAACCATAGACCTAACCCTAACCCTAGGCGGATACATTAAGCTCAACCCCAACCCTAACCTGGCCCTGACGCTAACTCCAACCATAACAGTTACCCGAAAACTAACTGTAGCCCTAAACTTACTCCCTCTAACTAAGTTCAAACCTAACCTACCTGAAGCCTTAATCAAATCATACACCTAACCCTAACCCTAGGCGGACACCTTAAACTCAACCCCTACCCTAACCTGAACCTCACACTTACTCCAACCGGAACACTGAACCGAAAACTAACAGTAGCCCTAAACTTACTCCCTCAAACTAAGTTCAAACCCAACCTAACCTGAAGCCTAAATCAAACCATACACCTAACCCTAACCCTAGGCGGACACCTTAAGCTCAACCCCAACCCTAACCTGACCCTCACGCTAACTCCAACCGTAACACTGAACCGAAAACTAACAGTAACCCTAAACTTAATCCCTCAAACTAAGTTCAAACCTAACCTAACCTGAAGCCTAACTCAAACCATAGACCTAACCCTAACCCTAGGCGGACACCTGAAGCTCAACCCCTACCCTAACCTGACCCTCACGCTAACTCCAACCGAAACACTGAACCGAAATCTAACAGTAGCCCTAATCTTACTCCCTCAAACTAAGTTCAAACCTAACATAACCTGAAGCCTAACTCCAACCATAGACCTAACCCTAACCCTACGCAGACACCTGAAGCTCAACCCCAACCCTAACCTGACCCTGACGCTATCTCCAACCGTAACACTGAACCGAAAACTAACAGTAGCCCTAAACTTACTCCCTCAAACGAATTTCGAACCTAACCTAACCTGAAGCCTAACTCAAACCATAGACCTAACCCTAACCCTAGGCGGATACCTGAAGCTCAACCCCAACCCTAACCTGACCCTGACGCTATCTCCGACCGTAACACTGAACCGAAAACTAACAGTAGCCCTAAACTTACTCCCTCAAACTAAGTTCAAACCCAACCTAACCTGAAGCCTAAATCAAACCATACACCTAACCCTAACCCTAGGCGGACACCTTAAGCTCAACCCCAACCCTAACCTGACACTCACGCTAACTCCAACCGTAACACTGAACTGAAAACTAACAGTAACCCTAAACTTACTCCCTCAAACTAAGTTCAAACCTAACCTAACCTGAAGCCTAACTCAAACCATCGACCTAACCCTAACCCTAGGCGGATACATTAAGCTCAACCCCAACCCTAACCTGGCCGTGACGCTAACTCCAACCATAACTGTTACCCGAAAACTAACTGTAGCCCTAAACTTACTCCCTCTAACTAAGTTCAAACCTAACCTACCTGAAGCCTTAATCAAATCATACACCTAACCCTAACCCTAGGCGGACACCTTAAACTCAACCCCTACACTAACCTGACCCTCACACTTACTCCAACCGGAACACTGAACCGAAAACTAACAGTAGCCCTAAACTTACTCCCTCAAACTAATTTCAAACCTAACCTAACCTGAAGCCTAACTCTAACCATAGACCTAACCCTAAACCTAGGCGGACACCTGAAGCTCAACCCCAACCCTAACCTGACCCTGACGCTATCTCCAACCGTAACACTGAACCGAAAACTAACAGTAGCCCTAAACTTACTCCCTCAAACTAAGTTCAAACCTAACCTAACCTGAAGCCTAAATCAAACCATACACCTAACCCTAACCCTAGGCGGACACCTTAAGCTCAACCCCAACCCTAACCTGACCCTCACGCTAACTCCAACCGTAACACTGAACCGAAAACTAACAGTAGCCCTAAACTTACTCCCTCAAACTAAGTTCAAACCTAACCTAACCTGAAGCCTAACTCAAACCATAGACCTAACCCTAACCCTAGGTGGACACCTTAAGCTCAACGCCAACCCTAACCTGGCCCTGACGCTAACTCCAACCATAACAGTTACCCAAAAACTAACAGTCGCCCTAAACTTACTCCCTCAAACTAAGTTCAAACCTAACCTAACCTGAAGCCTAAATCAAACCATACACCTAACCCTAACCCTAGGCGGACACCTTAAGCTCAACCCCAACCCTAACCTGACCCTCACGCTAACTCCAACCGTAACACTGAACCGAAAACTAACAATAACCCTAAACTTACTCCCTCAAACTAAGTTCAAACCTAACCTAACCTGAAGCCTAACTCAAACCATAGACCTAACCCTAACCCTAGGCGGACACCTGAAGCTCAACCCCAACCCTAACCTGACCCTGACGCTATCTCCAACCGTAACACTGAACCGAAAACTAACAGTAGCCCTAAACTTACTCCCTCAAACTAAGTTCAAACCTAACCTAACCTGAAGCCTAACTCAAACCATAGACCTAACCCTAACCCTAGGTGGACACCTTATGCTCAACGCCAACCCTAACCTGGCCCTGACGCTAACTCCAACCATAACAGTTACCCGAAAACTAACAGTCGCCCTAAACTTACTCCCTCAAACTAATTTCGAACCTAACCTAATCTGAAGCCTAACTCAAACCATAGACCTAACCCTAACCCTAGGCGGATACCTGAAGCTCAACCCCAACCCTAACCTGACCCTGACGCTATCTCCGACCGTAACACTGAACCGAAAACTAACAGTAGCCCTAAACTTACTCCCTCAAACTAAGTTCAAACCTAACCTAACCTGAAGCCTAACTCAAACCATACACCTAACCCTAACCCTAGGCGGACACCTTAAGCTCAACCCCAACCCTAACCTGACCCTCACGGTAACTCCAACCATAACACTGAACCGAAAACTAACAGTAATCCTAAACTTACTCCCTCAAACTAAGTTCAAACCTAACCTAACCTGAAGCCTAACTCAAACCATAGACCTAACCCTAACCCTAGGCGGATACATTAAGCTCAACCCCAACCCTAACCTGGCCCTGACGCTAACTCCAACCATAACAGTTACCCGAAAACTAACTGTAGCCCTAAACTTACTCCCTCTAACTAAGTTCAAACCTAACCTACCTGAAGCCTTAATCAAATCATAAACCTAACCCTAACCATAGGCGGACACCTTAAACTCAACCCCTACCCTAACCTGACCCACACACTTACTCCAACCGTAACACTGAACCGAAAACTAACAGTAGCCCTAAACTTACTCCCTCAAACTAATTTCAAACCTACCCTAACCTGAAGCCTAACTCTTACCATAGACCTAACCCTAACCCTAGGCGGACACCTGAAGCTCAACCCCAACCCTAACCTGACCCTGACGCTATCTCCAACCGTAACACTGAACCGAAAACTAACAGTAGCCCTAAACTTACTCCCTCAAACTAAGTTCAAACCTAACCTAACCTGAAGCCTAAATCAAACCATACACCTAACCCTAACCCTAGGCAGACACCTTAAGCTCAACCCCAACCCTAACCTGACCCTCACGCTAACTCCAACCGTAACACTGAACCGAAAACTAACAGTAACCCTAAACTTACTCCCTCAAACTAAGTTCAAACCTAACCTAACCTGAACCCTAACTCAAACCATAGACCTAACCCTAAACCTAGGCGGACACCTGAAGCTCAACCCCTACCCTAACCTGACCCTCACGCTAACTCCAACCGAAACACTGAACCGAAAACTAACAGTAGTCCTAATCTTACTCCCTCAAACTAAGTTCAAACCTAACATAACCTGAAGGCTAACTCCAACCATAGACCTAACCCTAACCCTAGGCAGACACCTGAAGCTCAACCCCAACCCTAACCTGACCCTGACGCTATCTCCAACCGTAACACTGAACCGAAAACTAACAATAGCCCTAAACTTACTCCCTCAAACTAAGTTCAAACCTAACCTAACCTGAAGCCTAACTCAAACCACAGACCTAACCCTAACCCTAGGCGGACACCTTAAGCTCAAACCCAACCCTAACCTGACCCTCACGCTAACTCCAACCCTAACACTGAACCGAAAACTAACAGTAGCCCTAAACTTACTCCCTCAAACTAAGTTCAAACCTAACCTAACCTGAAGCCTAACTCAAACCATAGACCTAACCCTAACCCTAGGCGAACACCTGAAGCTCAACCCCAACCCTAACCTGACCCTGACTCTTACTCCAACCGTAACACTGAACCGAAAACTAACAGTAGCCCTAAACTTACTCCCTCAAACTAAGTTCAAACCTAACCTAACCTGAAGCCTAACTGAAACCATAGACCAAACCCTAACCCTAGGCGGACACCTTAAGCTCAACCCCAACCCTAAAATGGCCCTCACGCTAACTCCAACCATAACAGTTACCCAAAAACTAACAGTAGCCCTAAACTTACTCCCTCAAACTAAGTTCAAACCTAACCTAACCTGAAGCCTGAATCAAACCATACACCTAACCCTAACCCTAGGCGGACACCTTAAGCTCAACCCCAACCCTAACCTGACCCTCACGCTAACTCCAACCGTAACACTGAACCGAAAACTAACAGTAACCCTAAACTTACTCCCTCAAACTAAGTTCAAACCTAACCTAACCGGAAGCCTAAATCAAACCATAGACCTAACCCTAACCCTAGGCGGACACCTGAAGCTCAACCCCTACCCTAACCTGACCCTCACGCTAACTCCAACCGAAACACTGAACCGAAAACTAACAGTAGCCCTAAACTTACTCCCTCAAACTAAGTTCAAACCTTACATAACCTGAAGCCTAACTCCAACCATAGACCTAACCCTAACCCTAGGCGGACACCTTAAGCTCAACCCCAACCCTAACCTGACCCTCACGCTAACTCCAACCGTAACACTGAACCGAAAACTAACAGTAGCCCTTAACTTACTCCCTCAAACTAATTTCGAACCTAACCTAACCTGAAGCCTAACTCAAACCATAGACCTAACCCTAACCCTAGGCGGACACCTGAAGCTCAACGCCAACCCTAACCTGACCCTGACGCTATCTCCGACCGTAACACTGAACCGAAACCTAACAGTAACCCTAAACTTACTCCCTCAAACTAAGTTCAAACCTAACCTAACCTGAAGCCTAACTCAAACCATAGACCTAACCCTAACCCTAGGCGGACACCTGAAGCTCAACCCCTACCCTAACCTGACTCTCACGCTAACTCCAACCGTAACACTGAACCGAAAACTAACAGTAACCCTAAACTTAATCCCTCAAACTAAGTTCAAACCTAACCTAACCTGAAGCCTAACTCAAACCATAGACCTAACCCTAACCCTAGGCGGACACCTGAAGCTCAACCCCTGCCCTAACCTGACCCTCACGCTAACTCCAACCGAAACACTGAACCGAAATCTAACAGTAGCCCTAATCTTACTCCCTCAAACTAAGTTCAAACCTAACATAACCTGAAGCCTAACTCCAACCATAGACCTAACCCTAACCCTACGCAGACACCTGAAGCTCAACCCCAACCCTAACCTGACCCTGACGCTATCTCCAACCGTAACACTGAACCGAAAACTAACAGTAGCCCTAAACTTACTCCCTCAAACTAATTTCGAACCTAACCTAACCTGAAGCCTAACTCAAACCATAGACCTAACCCTAACCCTAGGCGGATACCTGAAGCTCAACCCCAACCCTAACCTGACCCTGACGCTATCTCCGACCGTAACACTGAACCGAAAACTAACAGTAGCCCTAAACTTACTCCCTCAAACTAAGTTCAAACCTAACCTAACCTGAAGCCTAAATCAAACCATACACCTAACCCTAACCCTAGGCGGACACCTTAAGCTCAACCCCAACCCTAACCTGACACTCACGCTAACTCCAACCGTAACACTGAACTGAAAACTAACAGTAACCCTAAACTTACTCCCTCAAACTAAGTTCAAACCTAACCTAACCTGAAGCCTAACTCAAACCATAGACCTAACCCTAACCCTAGGCGGATACATTAAGCTCAACCCCAACCCTAACCTGGCCCTGACGCTAACTCCAACCATAACAGTTACCCGAAAACTAACTGTAGCCCTAAACTTACTCCCTCTAACTAAGTTCAAACCTAACCTACCTGAAGCCTTAATCAAATCATACACCTAACCCTAACCCTAGGCGGACACCTTAAACTCAACCCCTACCCTAACCTGACCCTCACACTTACTCCAACCGGAACACTGAACCGAAAACTAACAGTAGCCCTAAACTTACTCCCTCAAACTAATTTCGAACCTAACCTAACCTGAAGCCTAACTCAAACCATAGACCTAACCCTAACCCTAGGCGGATACCTGAAGCTCAACCCCAACCCTAACCTGACCCTGACGCTATCTCCGACCGTAACACTGAACCGAAAACTAACAGTAGCCCTAAACTTACTCCCTCAAACTAAGTTCAAACCTAACCTAACCTGAAGCCTAAATCAAACCATACACCTAACCCTAACCCTAGGCGGACACCTTAAGCTCAACCCCACCCTAACCTGACCCTCACGCTAACTCCAACCTTAACACTGAACCGAAAACTAACAGTAACCCTAAACTTACTCCCTCAAACTAAGTTCAAACCTAACCTAACCTGAAGCCTAACTGAAACCATAGACCAAACCCTAACCCTAGGCGGACACCTTAAGCTTAACCCCAACCCTAAAATGGCCCTCACGCTAACTCCAACCATAACAGTTACGCTAAAACTAACAGTAGCCCTAAACTTACTCCCTCAAACTAAGTTCAAACCTAACCTAACCTGAAGCCTGAATCAAACCATACACCTAACCCTAACCCTAGGCGGACACCTTAAGCTCAACCCCAACCCTAACCTGACCCTCACACTTACTCCAACCGTAACACTGAACCGAAAACTAACAGTAGCCCTAAACTTACTCCCTCAAACTAATTTCAAACCTAACCTAACCTGAAGCCTAACTCTAACCATAGTCCTAACCCTAACCCTAGGCGGACACCTGAAGCTCAACCCCAACCCTAACCTGACCCTGACGCTATATCCAACCGTAACACTGAACCGAAAACTAACAGTAGCCCTAAACTTACTCCCTCAAACTAATTTCAAACCTAACCTAACCTGAAGCCTAACTCAAACCACAGACCTAACCCTAACCCTAGGCGAACACCTTAAGCTCAAACCCAACCCTAACCTGACCCTCACGCTAACTCCAACCCTAACACTGAACCGAAAACTAACAGTAGCCCTAAACTTACTCCCTCAAACTAAGTTCAAACCTAACCTAACCTGAAGCCTAACTCAAACCATAGACCTAACCCTAACCCTAGGCGGACACCTGAAGCTCAACCCCAACCCTAACCTGACCCTGACGCTATCTCCAACCGTAACACTGAACCGAAAACTAACAGTAGCCCTAAACTTACTCCCTCAAACTAAGTTCAAACCTAACCTAACCTGAAGCCTAACTCAAACCATAGACCTAACCCAAACCCTAGGTGGACACCTTAAGCTCAACGCCAACCCTAACCTGGCCCTGACGCTAACTCCCACCATAACAGTTACCCGAAAACTAACAGTCGCCCTAAACTTACTCCCTCAAACTAAGTTCAAACCTAACCTAACCTGAAGCCTAAATCAAACCATACACCTAACCCTAACCCTAGGTGGACACCTTAAGCTCAACCAAAAACCTAACCTGACCCTCACGCTAACTCAAACCGTAACACTGAACCGAAAACTAACATTAGCCCTAAACTTACTCTCTCAAACTAATTTCGAACCTAACCTAACCTGAAGCCTAACTCAAACCATAGACCTAACCCTAACCCTAGGTGGATACCTGAAGCTCAACCCCAACCCTAACCTGACCCTGACGCTATCTCCGACCGTAACACTGAACCGAAAACTGACAATAGCCCTAAACTTACTCCCTCAAACTAAGTTCAAACCTAACATAACCTGAAGCCTAACTCAAACCACAGACCTAACCCTAACCCTAGGCGGACACCTTAAGCTCAAACCCAACCCTAACCTGACCCTCACGCTAACTCCAACACTAACACTGAACCGAAAACTAACAGTAGCCCTAAACTTACTCTCTCAAACTAAGTTCAAACCTAACCTAACCTGAAGCCTAACTCAAACCATAGACCTAACCCTAACCCTAGGCGAACACCTGAAGCTCAACCCCAACCCTAACCTGACCCTGACTCTTACTCCAACCGTAACACTGAACCAAAAACTAACAGTAGCCCTAAACTTACTCCCTCAAACTAAGTTCAAACCTAACCTAACCTGAAGCCTAACTGAAACCATAGACCAAACCCTAACCCTAGGCGGACACCTTAAGCTTAACCCCAACCCTAAAATGGCCCTCACGCTAACTCCAACCATAACAGTTACACTAAAACTAACAGTAGCCCTAAATTTACTCCCTCAAACTAAGTTCAAACCTAACCTAACCTGAAGCCTGAATCAAACCATACACCTAACCCTAACCCTAGGCGGACACCTTAAGCTCAACCCCAACCCTAACCTGACCCTCACGCTAACTCCAACCGTAACACTGAACCGAAAACTAACAGTAACCCTAAACTTACTCCCTCAAACTAAGTTCAAACCTAACCTAACCTGAAGCCTAACTCAAACCATAGACCTAACCCTAACCCTAGGCGGACACCTGAAGCTCAACCCCTACCCTAACCTGACCCTCACGCTAACTCCAACCGAAACACTGAACCGAAAACTAACAGTAGCCCTAATCTTACTCCCTCAAACTAAGTTCAAACCTAACCTAACCTGAAGCCTAACTCAAACCACAGACCTAACCCTAACCCTAGGCGGACACCTTAAGCTCAACCCCAACCCTAACCTGACCCTCACGCTAACTCCAACCCTAACACTGAACCGAAAACTAACAGTAGCCCTAAACGTACTCCCTCAAACTAAGTTCAAACCTAACCTAAACTGAAGCCTAACTCAAACCATAGACCTAACCCTAAACCTAGGCGGATACATTAAGCTCAACCCCAACCCTAACCTGGCCCTGACGCTAACTCCAACCATAACAGTTACCCGAAAATTAACTGTAGCCCTAAACTTACTCCCTCTAACTAAGTTCAAACCTAACCTACCTGAAGCCTTAATCAAATCATACACCTAACCATAACCCTAGGCGGACACCTTAAGCTCAACCCCTACCCTAACCTGACCCTCACACTTACTCCAACCGTAACACTGAACCGAAAACTAACAGTAGCCCTAAACTTACTCCCTCAAACTAAGTTCAAACCTAACCTAACCTGAAGCCTAAATCAAACCATACACCTAACCCTAACCCTAGGCGGACACCTTAAGCTCAACCCCAACCCTAACCTGACCCTGACGCTAACTCCAACAGTAACACTGAACCGAAAACTAACAGTAACCCTAAACATACTCGCTCAAACTAAGTTCAAACCTAACCTAACCTGAAGCCTAACTCAAACCATAGACCTAACCCTAACCCTAGGAGGACACCTGAAGCTCAACCCCTACCCTAACCTGACCCTCACCCTAACTCCAACCGTAACACTGAACCGAAAACTAACAGTAGCCCTAAACTTACTCGCTCAAACTAAGTTCAAACCTAACCTAACCTGAAGCCTAACTCAAACCATAGACCTAACCCTAAGCCTAGGCGGACACCTGAAGCTCAACCCCAACCCTAACCTGACCCTGACGCTATCTCCAACCGTAACACTGAACCGAAAACTAACAGTAGCCCTAAACTTACTCCCTCAAACTAAGTTCAAACCTAACCTAACCTGAAGCCTAACTCAAACCATAGACCTAACCTAACCCTAGGTGGACACCTTAAGCTCAACGCCAACCCTAACCTGGCCCTGACGCTAACTCCAACCATAACAGTTACCCGAAAACTAACAGTCGCCCTAAACTTACTCCCTCAAACTAAGTTAAAACCTAACCTAACCTGAAGCCTAAATCAAACCATACACCTAACCCTAACCCTAGGTGGACACCTTAAGCTCAACCAAAAACCTAACCTGACCCTCACGCTAACTCAAGCCATAACACTGAACCGAAAACTAACATTAGCCCTAAACTTACTCGCTCAAACTAATTTCGAACCTAACCTAACCTGAAGCCTAACTCAAACCATAGACCTAACCCTAACCCTAGGCGGATACCTGAAGCTCAACCCAAACCCTAACCTGACCCTGACGCTATCTCCGACCGTAACACTGAACCGAAAACTAACAGTAGCCCTAAACTTACTCCCTCAAACTAAGTTCAAACCTAACCTAACCTGAAGCCTAAATCAAACCATACACCTAACCCTAACCCTAGGCGGACACCTTAAGCTCAACCCCAACCCTAACCTGACCCTCACGCTAACTCCAACCGTAACACTGAACCGAAAACTAACAGTAACCCTAAACTTACTCCCTCAAACTAAGTTCAAACCTAACCTAACCTGAAGCCTAACTCAAACCATAGACCTAACCCTAACCCTAGGCGGATACATTAAGCTCAACCCCAACCCTAACCTGGCCCTGACGCTAACTCCAACCATAACAGTTACCCGAAAACTAACTGTAGCCCTAAACTTACTCCCTCTAACTCAGTTCAAACCTAACCTACCTGAAGCCTTAATCAAATCATACACCTAACCCTAACCCTAGGAGGACACCTTAAACTCAACCCCTACCCTAACCTGACCCTCACGCTAACTCCAAACCTAACACTGAACCGAAAACTAACAGTAGCCCTAAACTTACTCCCTCAAACTAAGTTCAAACCTAACCTAACCTGAAGCCTAACTCAAACCATAGACCTAACCCTAACCCTAGGCGGACACCTGAAGCTCAACCCCTGCCCTAACCTGACCCTCACGCTAACTCCAACCGAAACACTGAACCGAAAACTAACAGTAGCCCTAATCTTACTCCCTCAAACTAAGTTCAAACCTAACATAACCTGAAGCCTAACTCCAACCATAGACCTAACCCTAACCCTAGGCAGACACCTGAAGCTCAACCCCAACCCTAACCTGACCCTGACGCTATCTCCAACCGCAACACTGAACCGAAAACTAACAATAGCCCTAAACTTACTCCCTCAAACTAAGTTCAAACCTAACCTAACCTGAAGCCTAACTCAAACCACAGACCTAACCCTAACCCTAGGCGGACACCTTAAGCTCAAACCCAACCCTAACCTGACCCTCACGCTAACTCCAAACCTAACACTGAACCGAAAACTAACAGTATCCCTAAACTTACTCCCTCAAACTAAGTTCAAACCTAACCTAACCTGAAGCCTAACTCAAACCATAGACCTAACCCTAACCCGAGGCGGACACCTGAAGCTCAACCCCAACCCTAACCTGACCCTGACGCTATCTCCAACCGTAACACTGAACCGAAAACTAACAGTAGCCCTAAACTTACTCCCTCAAACTAAGTTCAAACCTAACCTAACCTGAAGCCTAACTCAAACCATAGACCTAACCCTAACCCTAGGTGGACACCTTAAGCTCAACGCCAACCCTAACCTGGCCCTGACGCTAACTCCCACCATAACAGTTACCCGAAAACTAACAGTCGCCCTAAACTTACTCCCTCAAACTAAGTTCAAACCTAACCTAACCTGAAGCCTAAATCAAACCATACACCTAACCCTAAACCTAGGTGGACACCTTAAGCTCAACCCCAAACCTAACCTGACCCTCACGCTAACTCAAACCGTAACACTGAACCGAAAACTAACATTAGCCCTAAACTTACTCCCTCAAACTAATTTCGAACCTAACCTAACCTGAAGCCTAACTCAAACCATAGACCTAACCCTAACCCTAGGCGGATACCTGAAGCTCCACCCCAACCCTAACCTGACCCTCACGCTAACTCCATCCGAAACACTGAACCGAAAACTAACAGTAGCCCTAATCTTACTCCCTCAAACTAAGTTCAAACCTAACATAACCTGAAGCCTAACTCCAACCATAGACCTAACCCTAACCCTAGGCAGACACCTGAAGCACAACCCCAACCCTAACCTGACCCTGACGCTATCTCCATCCGCAACACTGAACCGAAAACTAACAATAGCCCTAAACTTACTCCCTCAAACTAAGTTCAAACCTAACCTAAACTGAAGCCTAACTCAAACCACAGACCTAACCCTAACCCTAGGCGGACACCTTAAGCTCAACCCCAACACTAACCTGACCCTCACGCTAACTCCAACCCTAACACTGAACCGAAAACTAACAGTAGCCCTAAACTTACTCCCTCAAACTAAGTTCAAACCTAACCTAACCTGAAGCCTAAATCAAACCATACACCTAACCCTAACCCTAGGTGGACACCTTAAGCTCAACCCCAAACCTAACCTGACCCTCACGCTAACTCCAACCGTAACACAGAACCGAAAAACTAACAGTAACCCTAAACTTACTCCCTCAAACTAAGTTCAAACCTAACCTAACCTGAAGCCTAACTCAAACCATAGACCTAACCCTAACCCTAGGCGGATACATTAAGCTCAACCCCAACCCTAACCTGGCCCTGAAGCTAACTCCAAACATAACAGTTACCCGAAAAACTATCTGTAGCCCTAAACTTACTCCCTCTAACTAAGTTCAAACCTAACCTACCTGAAGCCTTAATCAAATCATACACCTAACCCTAACCCTAGGCGGACACCTTAAACTCAACCCCTACCCTAACCTGACCCTCACTTACTTACTCCGAAAACTAACGTAACACTGAACCGAAAACTAACAGTAGCCCTAAACTTACTCCCTCAAACTAAGTTCAAACCTAACCTAACCTGAAGCCTAACTCAAACCATAGACCTAACCCTAACCCTAGGCAGACACCTGAAGCTCAACCCCAACCCTAACCTGACCCTGACGCTATCTCCAACCGTAACACTGAACCGAAAACTAACAATAGCCCAAAACTTACTCCTTCAAAACTAAGTTCAAACCTAACCTAACCTGAATCCTAACTCAAACCACAGACCTAACCCTAACCCTAGGCGAACACCTGAAGCTCAACCCCAACCCTAACCTGACCCTGACGCTATCTCCAACCGTAACACTGAACCCAAAACTAACAATAGCCCAAAAACTTACTCCTTCAAACTAAGTTCAAACCTAACCTAACCTGAAGCCTAACTGAAACCATAGACCAAACCCTAACCCTAGGCAGACACCTTAAGCTTAACCCCAACCCTAAAATGGCCCTCACGCTAACTCCAACCATAACAGTTACGCTAAAACTAACAGTAGCCCTAAACTTACTCCCTCAAACTAAGTTCAAACCTAACCTAACCTGAAGCCTGAATCAAACCATACACCTAACCCTAACCCTAGGCGGACACCTTAAGCTCAACCCCAACCCTAACCTGACCCTCACGCTAACTCCAACCGTAACACTGAACCGAAAACTAACAGTAACCTATACTTACTCCCTCAAACTAAGTTCAAACCTAACCTAACCTGAAGCCTAACTCAAACCATAGACCTAACCCTAAACTAGGCGGATACATTAAGCTCAACCCCAACCCTAACCTGGCCCTGACGCTAACTCCAACCATAACAGTTACCCGAAAACTAACTGTAGCCCTAAACTTACTCCCTCTAACTAAGTTCAAACCTAACCTACCTGAAGCCTTAATCAAATCATACACCTAACCCTAACCCTAGGAGGACACCTTAAACTCAACCCCTACCCTAACCTGACCCTCACACTTACTCCAACCGTAACACTGAACCGAAAACTAACAGTAGCCCTAAACTTACTCCCTCAAACTAATTTCAAACCTAACCTAACCTGAAGCCTAACTCTAACCATAGACCTAACCCTAACCCTAGGCGGACACCTGAAGCTCAACCCCAACCCTAACCTGACCCTGACGCTATCTCCAACCGTAACACTGAACCGAAAACTCACAGTAGCCCTAAACTTACTCCTCAAACTAAGTTCAAACCTAACCTAAACCTGAAGCCTAAATCAAAACATACACCTAACCCTAACCCTAGGCGGACACCTTAAGCTCAACCACAAGCCTAACCTGACCCTCACGCTAACTCCAACCGTAACACTGAACCGAAAACTAACAGTAACCCTAAACTTACTCCCTCAAACTAAGTTCAAACCTAACCTAACCTGAAGCCTAACTCAAACCATACACCTAACCCTAACCCTAGGCGGACACCTGAAGCTCAACCCCTGCCCTAACCTGACCCTCACGCTAACTCCAACCGAAACACTGAACCGAAAAACTAACAGTAGCCCTAATCTTACTCCCTCAAACTAAGTTCAAACCTAACATAACCTGAAGCCTAACTCCAACCATAGACCTAACCCTAACCCTAGGCAGACACCTGAAGCTCAACCCCAACCCTAACCTGACCCTGACGCTATCTCCAACCGCAACACTGAACCGAAAACTAACAATAGCCCTAAACTTACTCCCTCAAACTAAGTTCAAACCTAACCTAACCTGAAGCCTAACTCAAACCACAGACCTAACCCTAACCCTAGGCGGACACCTTAAGCTCAAACCCAACCCTAACCTGACCCTCACGCTAACTGCAAACCTAACACTGAACCGAAAACTAACAGTAGCCCTAAACTTACTCCCTCAAACTAAGTTCAAACCTAACCTAACCTGAAGCCTAACTCAAACCATAGACCTAACCCTAACCCGAGGCGGACACCTGAAGCTCAACCCCAACCCTAACCTGACCCTGACGCTATCTCCAACCGTAACACTGAACCGAAAACTAACAGTAGCCCTAAACTTACTCCCTCAAACTAAGTTCAAACCTAACCTAACCTGAAGCCTAACTCAAACCATAGACCTAACCCTAACCCTAGGTGGACACCTTAAGCTCAACGCCAACCCTAACCTGGCCCTGACGCTAACTCCCACCATAACAGTTACCCGAAAACTAACAGTCGCCCTAAACTTACTCCCTCAAACTAAGTTCAAACCTAACCTAACCTGAAGCCTAAATCAAACCATACACCTAACCCTAACCCTAGGTGGACACCTTAAGCTCAACCCCAAACCTAACCTGACCCTCACGCTAACTCAAACCGTAACACTGAACCGAAAACTAACATTAGCCCTAAACTTACTCCCTCAAACTAATTTCGAACCTAACCTAACCTGAAGCCTAACTCAAACCATAGACCTAACCCTAACCCTAGGCGGATACCTGAAGCTCCACCCCAACCCTAACCTGACCCTCACGCTAACCTCCATCCGAAACACTGAACCGAAAACTAACAGTAGCCCTAATCTTACTCCCTCAAACTAAGTTCAAACCTAACATAACCTGAAGCCTAACTCCAACCATAGACCTAACCCTAACCCTAGGCAGACACCTGAAGCTCAACCCCAACCCTAACCCTGACCCTGACGCTATCTCCATCCGCAACACTGAACCGAAAACTAACAATAGCCCTAAACTTACTCCCTCAAACTAAGTTCAAACCTAACCTAAACTGAAGCCTAACTCAAACCACAGACCTAACCCTAACCCTAGGCGGACACCTTAAGCTCAACCCCAACACTAACCTGACCCTCACGCTAACTCCAACCCTAACACTGAACCGAAAACTAACAGTAGCCCTAAACTTACTCCCTCAAACTAAGTTCAAACCTAACCTAACCTGAAGCCTAAATCAAACCATACACCTAACCCTAACCCTAGGTTGGACACCTTAAGCTCAACCCCAAACCTAACCTGACCCTCACGCTAACTCCAACCGTAACACAGAACCGAAAACTAACAGTAACCCTAAACTTACTCCCTCAAACTAAGTTCAAACCTAACCTAACCTGAAGCCTAACTCAAACCATAGACCTAACCCTAACCCTAGGCGGATACATTAAGCTCAACCCCAACCCTAACCTGGCCCTGAAGCTAACTCCAACCATAACAGTTACCCGAAGAACTATCTGTAGCCCTAAACTTACTCCCTCTAACTAAGTTCAAACCTAACCTACCTGAAGCCTTAATCAAATCATACACCTAACCCTAACCCTAGTGCGGACACCTTAAACTCAACCCCTACCCTAACCTGACCCTCACACTTACTCCAACCGTAACACTGAACCGAAAACTAACAGTAGCCCTAAACTTACTCCCTCAAACTAAGTTCAAACCTAACCTAACCTGAAGCCTAACTCAAACCATAGACCTAACCCTAACCCTAGGCGGACACCTGAAGCTCAACCCCTACCCTACACCTGACCCTCACGCTAACTCCAACCGAAACACTGAACCGAAAACTAACAGTAGCCCCTAATCTTACTCCCTCAAACTAAGTTCAAACCTAACATAACCTGAAGCCTAACTCAAACCATAGACCTAACCCTAACCCTAGGCAGACACCTGAAGCTCAACCCCAACCCTAACCTGACCCTGACGCTATCTCCAACCGTAAACACTGAACCGAAAAACTAACAATAGCCCAAAACTTACTCCTTCAAACTAAGTTCAAACCTAACCTAACCTGAATCCTAACTCAAACCACAGACCTAACCCTAACCCTAGGCGAACACCTGAAGCTCAACCCCAACCCTAACCTGACCCTGACTCTTACTCCAACCGTAACACTGACCCAAAAACTAACAGTAGCCCTAAACTTACTCCCTCAAACTAAGTTCAAACCTAACCTAACCTGAAGCCTAACTGAAACCATAGACCAAACCCTAACCCTAGGCAGACACCTTAAGCTTAACCCCAACCCTAAAATGGCCCTCACGCTAACTCCAACCATAACAGTTACGCTAAAACTAACAGTAGCCCTAAACTTACTCCCTCAAACTAAGTTCAAACCTAACCTAACCAGAAGCCTGAATCAAACATACACCTACCCTAACCCTAGGCGGACACCTTAAGCTCAACCCCAACCCTAACCTGACCCTCACTCTAACTCCAACCGTAACACTGAACCGAAAACTAACAGTAACCCTAAACTTACTCCCTCAAACTAAGTTCAAACCTAACCTAACCTGAAGCCTAACTCAAACCATAGACTAACCCTAACCTAGGCGGACACCTGAAACTCAACCCCTACCCTAACCTGACCTCACGCTAACTCCAACCGAAACACTGAACCGAAAACTAACAGTAGCCCCTAATCTTACTCCCTCAAACTAAGTTCAAACCTAACCTAACCTGAAGCCTAACTCAAACCACAGACCTAACCCTAACCCTAGGCGGACACCTTAAGCTCAACCCCAACCCTAACCTGAACCTCACGCTAACTCCAACCCTAACACTGAACCGAAAACTAACAGTAGCCCTAAAATTACTCCCTCAAACTAAGTTCAAAACCTAACCTAAACTGAAGCCTAACTCAAACCATAGACCTAACCCTAAAACTAGGCGGATACATTAAGCTCAACCCCAACCCTAACCTGGCCCTGACGCTAACTCCAACCATAACAGTTACCCGAAAATTAACTGTAGCCCTAAACTTACTCCCTCTAACTAAGTTCAAACCTAACCTACCTGAAGCCTTAATCAAATCATACACCTAACCCTAACCCTAGGCAGACACCTTAAGCTCAACCCCTAACCTAACCTGACCCTCACACTTACTCCAACCGTAACACTGAACCGAAAACTAACAGTAGCCCTAAACTTACTCGCTCAAACTAAGTTCAAACCTAACCTAACCTGAAGCCTAACTCAAACCATAGACCTAACCCTAAGCCTAGGCGGACACCTGAAGCTCAACCCCAACACCTAACCTGACCCTGACGCTATCTCCAACCGTAACACTGAACCGAAAACTAACAGTAGCCCTAACTTACTCCCTCAAACTAAGTTCAAACCTAACCTAACCTGAAGCCTAACTCAAACCATAGACCTAACCCTAACCCTAGACGGATACATTAAGCTCAACGCCAACCCTAACCTGGCCCTGACGCTAACTCCAACCATAACAGTTACCCGAAAAACTAACTGGTAGCCCTAAACTTACTCCCTCAAACTAAGTTCAAACCTAACCTACCTGAAGCCTTAATCAAATCATACACCTAACCCTAACCCTAGGCGGACACCTTAAGCTCAACCCCTACCCTAATCTGACCCTCACACTTACCCCAACCGTAACACTGAACCGAAAACTAACAGTAGCCCTAAACTTACTCCCTCAAACTAATTTCAAACCTAACCTGACCTGAAGCCTAACTCAAACCATAGACCTAACCCTAACCCTTGGTGGACACCTTAAGCTCAACGCCAACCCTAACCTGGCCCTGACGCTAACTCCAACCATAACAGTTACCCGAAAACTAACAGTATACCTAAACATACTCCCTCAAACTAAGTTCAAACCTAACCTAACCTGAAGCCTGAATCAAACCATACACCTAACCCTAAACCCTAGGCGGACACCTTAAGCTCAACCCCTACCCTAACCTGACCCTCACGCTAACTCCAACCGAAACACTGAACAGAAAAGTAACAGTAGCCCTAAACTTACTCCCTCAAACTAAGTTCAAACCTAACCTAACCTGAAGCCTAACTCAAACCATAGACCTAATCCTAACCCAAGGAAGACACCTTAAGCTTAACCCAAACACTAAAATGACCCTGATGCTAACTCCATCCGTAACACTGAACAGAAAACTACCAGTAGCCATAAACTTACTCCCTCAAACTAAGTTCAAACCTAAAGTAACCTGAAGCCTAACTCAAAACCATTTACCTAACCCTAACCCTAGGCGGACACTTAAGCTCAACTCCAACCCTAACCGGACCCTCACGCTAACTCCAACCGTAACACTGAACTGAAAACTAACAGTAGCCCTAAACTTACTCACTCAAACTAAATTCAAACGTAAGCTAACCTGAAGCCTAAATCAAACCATAGACCAAACCCTAACCTAGGCGGACACCTTAAGCTCAACCCCAACCCTAAATGGCCCTCACGCTAACTCCAACCATAACAGTTACGCGAAAACTAACAGTAGCCCTAAACTTACTCCCTCAAACTAAGTTCAAACCTAACCTAACCTGAAGCCTGAATCAAACCATACACCTAACCCTAACCCTAGGCGGACACCTTAAGCTCAACCCCAACCCTAACCTGACCCTCACGCTAACACCAACCGTAACACTGAACCGAAAACTAACAGTAACCCTAAACTTACTCCCTCAAACTAAGTTCAAACCTAACCTAACCTGAAGCCTAACTCAAACCATAGACCTAACCCTAACCCTAGGCGGACACCTGAAGCTCAACCCCTACCCTAACCTGACCCTCACGCTACCTCCAACCGAAACACTGAACCGAAAACTAACAGTAGCCCTAATCTTACTCCCTCAAACTAAGTTCAAACCTAACATAACCTGAAGTCTAACTCAAACCATAGACCTAACCCTAAACCTAGGCGGATACATTAAGCTCAACCCCAACCCTAACCTGGCCCTGACGCTAACTCCAACCATAACAGTTACCCGAAAATTAACTGTAGCCCTAAACTTACTCCCTCTAACTAAGTTCAAACCTAACCTACCTGAAGCCTTAATCAAATCAATACACCTAACCATAACCCTAGGCAGACACCTTAAGCTCAACCCTACCCTAACCTGACCCTCACACTTACTCCAACCGTAACACTGAACCGAAAACTAACAGTAGCCCTAAACTTACTCCCTCAAACTAAGTTCAAACCTAACCTAACCTGAAGCCTAACTCAAACCATAGACCTAACCCTAACCCTAGGTGGACACCTTAAGCTCAACGCCAACCCTAACCTGGCCCTGACGCTAACTCCAACCATAACAGTTACCCGAAAACTAAACAGTCGCCCTAAACTTACTCCCTCAAACTAAGTTCAAACCTAACTAACCTGAAGCCCTAAATCAAACCATACACCTAACCCTAACCCTAGGTGGACACCTTAAGCTCAACCAAAAAACCTAACCTGACCCTCCACGCTAACTCAAACCATAACACTGAACCGAAAACTAACATTAGCCCTAAACTTACTCCCTCAAACTAATTTCGAACCTAACCTAACCTGAAGCCTAACTCAAACCATAGACCTAACCCTAACCCTAGGCGGATACCTGAAGCTCAACCCCAACCCTAACCTGACCCTGACGCTATCTCCGACCGTAACACTGAACCGAAAACTACACAGTAGCCCTAAACTTATTCCCTCAAACTAAGTTCAAACCTAACCTAACCTGAAGCCTAAATCAAACCATACACCTAACCTCTAACCCTAGGCGGACACCTTAAGCTCAAACCCAACCCTAACCTGACCCTCACGCTAACTCCAACCGTAACACTGAACCGAAAACTAACAGTAACCCTAAACTTACTCCCTCAAACTAAGTTCAAACCTAACCTAACCTGAAGCCTAACTCAAACGATAGACCCTAACCCTAACCCTAGGCGGATACATTAAGCTCAACCCCAACCCTAACCTGGCCCTGACGCTAACTCCAACCATAACAGTTACCCGAAAACTAACTGTAGCCCTAAACTTACTCCCTCTAACTAAGTTCAAACCTAACCTACCTGAAGCCTTAATCAAATCATACACCTAACCCTAACCCTAGAGGACACCTTAATTCAACCCCTACCCTAACCTGACCCTCACACTTACTCCAACCGTAACACTGAACCGAAAACTAACAGTAGCCCTAACTTACACCCTCAATCTAATTTTCAAACCTAACCTAACCTGAAGCCTAACTCTAACCATAGACCTAACCCTAACCCTAGGCGGACACCTGAAGCTCCAACCCCAACCCTAATCTGACCCTGACGCTATCTCCAACCGTAACACTGAACCGAAAACTAACAGTAGCCCTAAACTTACTCCCCTCAAACTAAGTTCAAACCTAACCTAACCTGAAGCCTAAATCAAACCATACACCTAACCCTAACCCCTAAGCGGACACCTTAAGCTCAACCCCAAGCCTAACCTGACCCTCACGCTAACTCCAACCGTAACACAGAACCGAAAAACTAACAGTAACCCTAAACTTACTCCCTCAAACTAAGTTCAAACCTAACCTAACCTGAAGCCTAACTCAAACCATAGACCTAACCCTAACCCTAGGCGGGACACCTGAAGCTCAACCCCTGCCCTAACCTGACCCTCACGCTAACTCCAACCGAAACACTGAACCGAAAAACTAACAGTAGCCCTATCTTACTCCCTCAATCTAAGTTCAAACCTAACAACCTGAAGCCTAACTCCAACCATAGACCTAACCCTAACCCTAGGCAGACACCTGAAGCTCAACCCCAACCCTAACCTGACCCTGACGCTATCTCCAACCGCAACACTGAACCGAAAACTAACAATAGCCCTAAACTTACTCCCTCAAACTAAGTTCAAACCTAACCTAACCTGAAGCCTAACTCAAACCACAGACCTAACCCTAACCTAGGCGGACACCTTAAGCTCAAACCCAACCCTAACCTGACCCTCACGCTAACTCCAACCCTAACGACTGAACCGAAAACTAACAGTAGCCCTAAACTTACTCCTCAAACTAAGTTCAAACCTAACCTAACCTGAAGCCTAACTCAAACCATAGACCTAACCCTAACCGAGGCGGACACCTGAAGCTCAACCCCAACCCTAACCTGACCCTGACGCTATCTCCAACCGTAACACTGAACCGAAAAACTAACAGTAGCCCTAAACTTACTCCCTCAAACTAAGTTCAAACTAACCTAACCTGAAGCCTAACTCAAACCATAGACCTAACCCTAACCCTAGGTGGACACCTTAAGCTCAACGCCAACCCCTAACCTGGCCCTGACGCTAACTCCCACCATAACAGTTACCCGAAAACTAACAGTCGCCTAAACTTACTCCCTCAAACTAAGTTCAAACCTAACCTAACCTGAAGCCTAAATCAAACCATACACCTAACCCTAACCCTAGGTGGACACCTTAAGCTCAACCCCAAACCTAACCTGACCCTCACGCTAACTCAAACCGTAACACTGAACCGAAAACTAACATTACCCCTAACACTTACTCCCTCAAACTAATTTCGAACCTAACCTAACCTGAAGCCTAACTCAAACCATAGACCTAACCCTAACCCTAGGCGGATACCTGAAGCTCCACCCCAACCCTAACCTGACCCTCACGCTAACTCCATCCGAAACACTGAACCGAAAACTAACAGTAGCCCTAATCTTACTCCCCTCAAACTAAGTTCAAAACCTAACATACCTGAAGCCTAACTCCAACCATAGACCTAACCCTAACCCTAGCAGACACCTGAAGCTCAACCCCAACCCTAACCTGACCCCTGACGCTATCTCCATCCGCAGCACTGAACCGAAAACTAACAATAGCCCTAAACTTACTCCCTCAAACTAAGTTCAAACCTAACCTAAACTGAAGCCTAACTCAAACCACAGACCTAACCCTAACCCTAGGGCGGACACCTTAAGCTCAACCCCAACCCTAACCTGACACCTCACGCTAACTCCAACCCTAACACTGAACCGAAAAATAACAGTAGCCCTAAACTTACTCCCTCAAACTAAGTTCAAACCTAACCTAACGCTGAAGCCTAAATCAAACCATACACCTAACCCTAACCCTAGGTGGACACCTTAAGCTCAACCCCAAACCTAACCTGACCCTCACGCTAACTCAAACCGTAACACTGAACCCGAAAACTAACATTAGCCCTAAACTTACTCCCTCAAACTAATTTCGAACCTAACTTAACCTGAAGCTAACTCAAACCATAGACCTAACCCTAACCCTAGGCGGATACCTGAAGCTCAACCCCAACCCTAACCTGACCCTGACGCTATCTCCGACCGTAACACTGAACCGAAAACTAACAGTAGCCCTAAACTTACTCCCTCAAACTAAGTTCAAAACCTAACATAACCTGAAGCCTAAATCAAACCATAAACCTAACCCTAACCCTAGGCGGACACCTTAAGCTCAACCCCAACCCTAACCTGACCCCTCACGCTAACTCCAACCGTAACACTGAACCGAAAACTAACAGTAACCCTAAACTTACTCCCTCAAACTAAGTTCAAACCTATCCTAACCTGAAGCCTAACTCAAACCATAGACCTAACCCTAACCCTAGGCGGATACATTAAGCTCAACCCCAACCCTAACCTGGCCCTGACGCTAACTCCAAACCATAACAGTTACCCGAAAACTAACTGTAGCCCTAAACTTACTCCCTCTAACTAAGTTCAAACCTAACCTACCTGAAGCCTTAATCAAATCATACACCTAACCCTAACCCTAGGCGGACACCTCTAAACTCAACCCCTTCCCTAACCTGACCCTCACACTTACTCCAACCGTAACACTGAACCGAAAACTAACAGTAGCCCTAAACTTACTCCTCAAACTAATTTCAAACCTAACCTACCCTGAAGCCTAACTCTAACCATAGACCTAACCCTAACCCTAGGCGGACACCTGAAGCTCAACCCCCAACCCTAACCTGACCCTGACGCTATCTCCAACCGTAACACTGAACCGAAAACTAACAGTAGCCCTAAACTTACTCCCTCAAACTAAGTTGAAACCTAACCTAACCTGAAGCCTAATCAAACCATACACCTAACCCTAACCCTAGGCGGACACCTTAAGCTCAACCCCAACCCTAACCTGACCCTCACGCTAACTCCAACCGTAACACTGAACCGAAAACTAACAGTAACCCTAAACTTACTCCCTCAAACTAAGTTCAAACCTAACCTAACCTGAAGCCTAACTCAAACCATAGACCTAACCCTAAACCCTAGGTGGGGACACCTTAAGCTCAACGCCAACCCTAACCTGGCCCTGACGCTAACTCCCACCATAACAGTTACCCGAAAACTAACAGTCGCCCTAAACTTACTCGCCTCAAACTAAGTTCAACCTAACCTAACCTGAAGCCTAAATCAAACCATAACACCTAACCCTAACCCTAGGTGGACACCTTAAGCTCAACCCCAAACCTAACCTGACCCTCACGCTAACTCAAACCGTAACACTGAACCGAAAACTAACATTACCCCTAAACTTACTCCCTCAAACTAATTCGAACCTAACCTAACCTGAAGCCTAACTCAAACCATAGACCTAACCCTAACCCTAGGCGGATACCTGAAGCTCCACCCCAACCCTAACCTGACCCTCACGCTAACTCCATCGAAACACTGAACCGAAAACTAACAGTAGCCCTAATCTTCTACTCCCTCAAACTAGTTCAAACCTAACATAACCTGAAGCCTAACTCCAACCATAAACCTAACCCTAACCCTAGGCAGACACCTGAAGCTCAACCCCAACCCTAACCTGACCCTGACGCTATCTCCATCCGCAGCACTGAACCGAAAACTAACAATAGCCCTAAACTTACTCCCTCAAACTAAGTTCAAAACCTAACCTAAACTGAAGCCTAACTCAAACCACAGACCTAACCCTAACCCCTAGGCGGACACCTTAAGCTCAACCCCAACCCTAACCTGACCCTCACGCTAACTCCAACCCTAACACTGAACCGAAAACTAACAGTAGCCCTAAACTTACTCCCTCAAACTAAGTTCAAACCTAACCTACACCTGAAGCCTAAATCAAACCATACACCTAACCCTAACCTAGGTGGACACCTTAAGCTCAACCCCAAACCTAACCTGACCCTCACGCTAACTCAAACCGTAACACTGAACCGAAAACTAACATTAGCCCTAAACTTACTCCCTCAAACTAATTTCGAACCTAACTTAACCTGAAGCCTAACTCAAACCATAGACCTAACCCTAACCCTAGGCGCGGATACCTGAAGCTCAACCCCAACCCTAACCTGACCCTGACGCTATCTCCGACCGTAACACTGAACCGAAAACTAACAGTAGCCCTAAACTTACTCCCTCAAACTAAGTTCAAACCTAACATAACCTGAAGCCTAAATCAAACCATAAACCTAACCCTAACCCTAGGCGGACACCTTAAGCTCAACCCCCAACCCTAACCTGACCCTCACGCTAACTCCAACCGTAACACTGAACCGAAAACTAACAGTAACCCTAAACTTACTCCCTCAAACTAAGTTCAAACCTATCCTAACCTGAAGCCTAACTCAAACCATAGACCTAACCCTAACCCTAGGCGGATACATTAAGCTCAACCCCAACCCTAACCTGGCCCTGACGCTAACTCCAACCATAACAGTTACCCGAAAACTAACTGTAGCCCTAAACTTACTCCCTCTAACTAAGTTCAAACCTAACCTACCTGAAGCCTTAATCAAATCATACACCTAACCCTAACCACTAGGCGGACACCTTAAACTCAACCCCTTCCCTAACCTGACCCTCACACTTACTCCAACCGTAACACTGAACCGAAAACTAACAGTAGCCCTAAACTTACTCCTCAAACTAATTTCAAACCTAACCTAACCTGAAGCCTAACTCTAACCATAGACCTAACCCTAACCCTAGGCGGACACCTGAAGCTCAACCCCAACCCTAACCTGACCCTGACGCTATCTCCACCGTAACACTGAACCGAAAACTAACAGTAGCCCTAAACTTACTCCCTCAAACTAAGTTGAAACCTAACCTAACCTGAAGCCTAAATCAAACCATACACCTAACCCTAACCCTAGGCGGACACCTTAAGCTCAACCCCAACCCTAACCTGACCCTCACGCTAACTCCAACCGTAACACTGAACCGAAAACTAACAGTAACCCTAAACTTACTCCCTCAAACTAAGTTCAAACCTAACCTAACCTGAAGCCTAACTCAAACCATAGACCTACCCCTAACCCTAGGTGGATACATTAAGCTCAACCACAACCCTAACCTGGCCCTGAAGCTAACTCCAACCATAACAGTTACCCGAAAACTATCTGTAGCCCTAAACTTACTCCCTCTAACTAAGTTCAAACCTAACCTACCTGAAGCCTTAATCAAATCATACACCTAACCCTAACCCTAGGCGACACCTTAAACTCAACCCCTACCCTAACCTGACCCTCACACTTACTCCAACCATAACACTGAACCGAAAACTAACAGTAGCCCTAAACTTACTCCCTCAAACTAAGTTCAAACCTAACCTAACCTGAAGCCTAACTCAAACCATAGACCTAACCCTAACCCTAGGCGGACACCTGAAGCTCAACCCCTACCCTAACCTGACCCTCACGCTAACTCCAACCGAAACACTGAACCGAAAACTAACAGTAGCCCTAATCTTACTCCCTCAAACTAAGTTCAAACCTAACATAACCTGAAGCCTAACTCAAACCATAGACCTAACCCTAACCCTAGGCAGACACCTGAAGCTCAACCCCAACCCTAACCCTGACCCTGACCGCTATCTCCAACCGTAACACTGAACCGAAAACTAACAATAGCCCAAAACTTACTCCTTCAAACTAAGTTCAAACCTAACCTAACCTGAATCCTAACTCAAACCACAGACCTAACCCTAACCCTAGGCGGACACCTTAAGCTCAACCCCAACCCTAACCTGACCCTCATGCTAACTCCAACCCTAACACTGAACCGAAAACTAACAGTAGCCCTAAACTTACTCCCTCAAACTAAGTTCAAACCTAACCTAAACTGAAGCCTAACTCAAACCATAGACCTAACCCTAACCCTAGGCGGATACATTAAGCTCAACCCCAACCCTAACCTGACCCTCACGCTAACTCCAACCCTAACACTGAACGAAAACTAACTGTAGCCCTAAACTTACTCCCTCAAACTAAGTTCAAACCTAACCTACCTGAAGCCTTAATCAAATCATACACCTAAACCTAACCCTAGGCGGACACCTTAAGCTCAACCCTACCCTAACCTGACCCTCACACTTACTCCAACCGTAACACTGAACCGAAAACTAACAGTAGCCCTAAACTTACTCCCTCAAACTAATTTCAAACCTAACCTGACCTGAAGCCTAACTCAAACCATAGACCTAACCCTAACCCTAGGCGGACACCTGAAGCTCAACCCCAACCCTAACCTGACCCTGACGCTATCTCCAACCGTAACACTGAACCGAAAACTAACAATAGCCCTAAACTTACTCCCTCAAACTAAGTTCAAACCTAACCTAACCTGATGCCTAACTGAAACCACAGACCTAACCCTTAACCCTAGGCGGACACCTTAAGCTCAAACCCAACCCTAACCTGACCCTCACGCTAACGTCCAACCCTAACACTGAACCGAAAACTAACAGTAGCCCTAAACTTACTCCCTCAAACTAAGTTCAAACCTAACCTAACCTGAAGCCTAACTCAAACCATAGACCTAACCCTAACCCTAGGCGGACACCTTAAGCTCAAACCCAACCCTAACCTGACCCTCAGGCTAACTCCAACCCTAACACTGTACCGAAAACTAACAGTAGCCCTAAACTTACTCCCTCAAACTAAGTTCAAACCTAACCTAACCTGAAGCCTAACTCAAACCATAGACCTAACCCTAACCCTAGGCGGATACATTAAGCTCAACCCCAACCCTAACCTGGCCCTGACGCTAACTCCAACCATACAGTTACCCGAAAACTAACTGTAGCCCTAAACTTACTCCCTCTAACTAAGTTCAAAACCTAACCTACCAGAAGCCTTAATCAAATCATACACCTAACCCTAACCATAGAGGCGGACACCTTAAACTCAACCCCTACCCTAACCTGACCCTCACCCTAACTCCAACCGAAACACTGAACCGAAATCTAACAGTAGCCCTAATCTTACTCCCTCAAACTAAGTTCAAACCTAACATAACCTGAAGCCTAACTCCAACTATAGACCTGACCCTAAGCCTAGGCGGACACCTGAAGCTCAACCCCAACCCTAACCTGACCCTGACGCTATCTCCAACCGTAACACTGAACCGAAAACTAACAGTAGCCCTAAACTTACTCCCTCAAACTAAGTTCAAACCTAACCTAACCTGAAGCCTAACTCAAAACCATAGACCTAACCCTAACCCTAGGTGGACACCTTAAGCTCAACGCCAACCCTAACCTGGCCCTGACGCTAACTCCAACCATAACAGTTACCCGAAAACTAACAGTCGCCCTAAACTTACTCCCTCAAACTAAGTTCAAACCTAACCTAACCTGAAGCCTAAATCAAACCATACACCTAACCCTAACCCTAGGTGGACACCTTAAGCTCAACCCCAAACCTAACCTGACCCTCACGCTAACTCCAACCCTAACACTGAACCGAAAACTAACAGTAGCCCTAAACTTACTCCCTCAAACTAAGTTCAAACCTAACCTAAACCTGAAGCCTAACTCAAAACCATAGACCTAACCCTAACCCTAGGCGAACACCTGAAGCTCAACCCCAACCCTAACCTGACCCTGACTCTTACTCCAACCCTAACACTGAACGAAAACTAACAGTAGCCCTAAACTTACTCCCTCAAACTAAGTTCAAACCTAACCTAACCTGAAGCCTAACTGAAACCATAGACCAAACCCTAACCCTAGGCGGACACCTTAAGCTCAACCCCAACCCTAAAATGGCCCTCACGCTAACTTCCAACCATAACAGTGCCCCGAAAACTAACAGTAGCCCTAAACTTACTCCTCAAACTAAGTTCAAACCTAACCTAACCTGAAGCCTGAATCAAACCATACACCTAACCCTAACCCGAGGCGGACACCTGAAGCTCAACCCCAACCCTAACCTGACCCTCAGACTAACTCCAACCGTAACACTGAACCGAAAAACTAACAGTAACCCCTAAACTTACTCCCTCAAACTAAGTTCAAACCTAACCTAACCTGAAGCCTAACTCAAACCATAGACCTAACCCTAACCCTAGGCGGACACCTTAAGCTCAACCCCAACCCTAACCTGACCCTCACGGTAACTCCAACCGTAACACTGAACCGAAAACTAACAGTAGCCCTTAACTTACTCCCTCAAACTAATTTCGTACCTAACCTAACCTGAAGCCTAACTCAAACTATAGACCTAACCCCTAACCCTAGGCGGACACCTGAAACTCAACCCCAACCCTAACCTGACCCTGACGCTATCTCCGACCGTAACACTGACCGAAAACTAACAGTAGCCCTAAACTTACTCCCTCAAACTAAGTTCAAACCTAACCTAACCTGAAGCCTAAATCAAACCATACACCTAACCCTAAACCTGGGCGGAAACCTTAAGCTCAACCCCAACACTAACCTGACCCTCACGCTAACTCCAACCGTAAACACTGAACCGAAAACTAACAGTAGCCCTAATCTTACTCCCTCAAACTAAGTTCAAACCTAACATATCCTGAAGCCTAACTCAAACCACAGACCTAACCCTAACCCTAGGCGGACACCTTAAGCTCAAACCCAACCCTATCCTGACCCTCACGCTAACTCCAACCCTAACACTGAAAGCGAAAACTAACAGTAGCCCTAAACTTACTCCCTCAAACTAAGTTCAAACCTAACCTAACCTGAAGCCTAACTCAAACCATAGACCTAACCCTAACCCTAGGCGAACACCTGAAGCTCAACCCCAACCCCTAACCTGACCCTGACTCTTACTCCAACCCTAACACTGAACCGAAAACTAACAGTAGCCCTAAACTTACTCCCTCAAACTAAGTTCAAACCTAACCTAACCTGAAGCCTAAATCAAAGCATACACCTAACCCTAAACCTGGGCGGAAACCTTAAGCTCAACCCCAACCCTAACCTGACCCTCACGCTAACTCCTATACCGTAACACTGAACCGAAAACTAACAGTAACCCTAAACTTACTCCCTCAAACTTAGTTCAAACCTAAACTAACCTGAAGCCTAACTCAAACCATAGACCTAAACCTAACCCTAGGCGGATACATTAAGCTCAACCCCAACCCTAACCTGGCCCTGACGCTAACTCCAACCATAACAGTTACCCCGAAAACTAACTGTAGCCCTAAACTTACTCCCTCAAACTAAGTTCAAACCTAACCTACCTGAAGCCTTAATCAAATCATACACCTAAACCTAACCCTAGGGCGGACACCTTAAGCTCAACCCCTACCCTAACCTGACCCTCACACTTACTCCAACCGTAACACTGAACCGAAAACTAACAGTAGCCCTAATCTTACTCCCTCAAACTAAGTTCAAACCTAACATAACCTGAAGCCTAACTCAAACCACAGACCTAACCCTAACCCTAGAGCGGACACCTTAAGCTCAAACCCAACCCTAACCTGACCCTCACGCTAACTCCAACCCTAACCACTGAACCGAAAACTAACAGTAGCCCTAAACTTACTCCCTCAAACTAAGTTCAAACCTAACCTAACCCTGAAGCCTAACTCAAACCATAGACCTAACCCTAGACCCTAGGCCGGACACCTGAAGCTCAACCCCAACCCTAACATGACCCTGACGCTATCTCCAACCGTAAACACTGAACCGAAAACTAACAGTAGCCCTAAACTTACTCCCTCAAACTAAGTTCAAACCTAACCTAACCTGAAGCCTAACTCAAACCATAGACCTAACCCTAACCCTAGGTGGACACCTTAAGCTCAACGCCAACCCTAACCTGGCCCTGACGCTAACTCCAACCATAACAGTTACCCGAAAAACTAACAGTCGCCATAAACTTACTCCTCAAACTAAGTTCAAACCTAACCTAACCTGAAGCCTAAATCAAACCATACACCCTAACCCTAACCCTAGGTGGACACCTTAAGCTCAACCCCAAACCTAACCTGACCCTCACGCTAACTCAAACCGTAACACTGAACCGAAAACTAACATTAGCCCTAAACTTACTCCCTCAAATTAATTTCGAACCTAACCTAACCTGAAGCCTAACTCAAACCATAGACCTAACCCTAACCCTAGGCGGACACCTTAAGCTCAACCCCAACCCTAACCTGACCCTCAGACTAACTCCAACCGTAACACTGAACCGTAAACTAACAGTAACCCTATACTTACTCCCTCAAACTAAGTTCAAAACCTAACCTAACCCTGAAGCCTAACTCAAACCATAGACCCTAACCTTAACCCTAGGCGGATACATTAAGCTCAACCCCAACCCTAACCTGGCCCTGACGCTAACTCCAACCATAACAGTTACCCGAAAACTAACTGTAGCCCTAAACTTACTCCCTCTAACTAAGTTCAAACCTAACCTACCTGAAGCCTTAATCAAATCATACACCTAACCCTAACCATAGGCGGACACCTTAAACTCAACCCCTACCCTAACCTGACCCTCACGCTAACTCCAACCGAAACACTGAACCGAAATCTAACGAGTAGCCCTAATCTTACTCCCTCAAACTAAGTTCAAACCTAACATAACCTGAAGCCTAACTCCAACCATAGACCTAACCCTAACCCTACGCAGACACCTGAAGCTCAACCCCAACCCTAACCTGACCCTGACGCTATCTCCAACCGTAACACTGAACCGAAAACTAACAGTAGCCCTAAACTTACTCCCTCAAACTAAGTTCAAACCTAACCTAACCTGAACCCTAACTCAAACCATAGACCTAACCCTAACCCTAGGCGGACACCTGAAGCTCAACCCCAACCCTAACCTGACCCTGACGCTATCTCCAACGTAACACTGAACCGAAAACTAACAGTAGCCCTAAAACTTACTCCTCAAACT
Organism: Tupaia tana; assembly: GCA_026018925.1. Classification (NCBI taxonomy): domain Eukaryota; kingdom Metazoa; phylum Chordata; class Mammalia; order Scandentia; family Tupaiidae; genus Tupaia; species Tupaia tana. The sequence goes on from JAKSZU010000071.1 coordinate 355,670, forward strand.
AAGTTCAAACCTAACCTAACCTGAAGCCTAAATCAAACCATACACCTAACCCTAACCCTAGGCGGACACCTTAAGCTCAACCCCAACCCTAACCTGACCCTCACGCTAACTCCAACCGTAACACTGAACCGAAAACTAACAGTAACCCTAAACTTACTCCCCTCAAACTAAGTTCAAACCTAACCTAACCTGAAGCCTAACTCAAACCATAGACCTAACCCTAACTCTAGGCGGACACCTGAAGCTCACCCCTACCCCTAACCTGACCCTCACGCTAACTCCAACCGAAACACTGAACCGAAAACTAACAGTAGCCCTAATCTTACTCCCTCAAACTAAGTTCAAACCTAACATAACCTGAAGCCTAACTCCAACCATAGACCGAACCCTAACCCTAGGCAGACACCTGAAGCTCAACCCCAACCCTAACCTGACCCTGACGCTATCTCCAACCGTAACACTGAACCGAAAACTAACAATAGCCCTAAACTAACTCCCTCAAACTAAGTTCAAACCTAACCTAACCTGAAGCCTAACTCAAACCACAGACCTAACTCTAACCCTAGGCGGACACCTTAAGCTCAAACCCAAACCTAACCTGACCCTCACGCTAACTCCAACCCTAACACTGAACCGAAAACTAAGAGTAGCCCTAAACTTACTCCCTCAAACTAAGTTCAAACCTAACCTAACCTGAAGCCTAACTCAAACCATAGACCTAACCCTAACCCTAGGCGGACACTTGAAGCTCAACCCCTACCCTAACCTGACCCTCACGCTAACTCCAACCGAAACAATGAACCGAAAACTAACAGTAGCCCTAATCTTACTCCCTCAAACTAAGTTCAAACCTAACCTAACCTGAAGCCTAACTCAAACCATAGACCTAACCCTAACCCTAGGCGGACACCTGAAGCTCAACCCCAACCCTAACCTGACCCTGACGCTATCTCAAACCGTAACACTGAACCGAAAACTAACAGTAGCCCTAAACTTACTCCCTCAAACTAAGTTCAAACCTAACCTAACCTGAAACCTAACTCAAACCATAGACCTAACCCTAACCCTAGGCGGACACCTGAAGCTCAACCCCAACCCTAACCTGACCCTGACGCTATCTCCAACCGTAACACTGAACCGAAAACTAACAGTAGCCCTAAACTTACTCCCTCAAACTAAGTTCAAACCTAACCTAACCTGAAGCCTAACTGAAACCATAGACCAAACCCTAACCCTAGGCGGACACCTTAAGCTCAACCCCAACCCGAAAATGGCCCTCACGCTAACTCCAACCATAACAGTGCCCCGAAAACTAACAGTAGCCCTAAACTTACTCCCTCAAACTAAGTTCAAACCTAACCTAACCTGAAGCCTGAATCAAACCATACACCTAACCCTAACCCTAGGCGGACACCTTAAGCTCAACCCCAACCCTAACCTGACCCTCACGCTAACTCCAACCGTAACACTGAACCGAAAACTAGCAGTAACCCTAAACTTACTCCCTCAAACTAAGTTCAAACCTAAACTAACCTGAAGCCTACCTCAAACCATAGACCTAACCCTAACCCTAGGCGGACACCTGAAGCTCAACCCCTACCCTAACCTGACCCTCACGCTAACTCCAACCGAAACACTGAACCGAAAACTAACAGTAGCCCTAAACTTACTCCCTCAAACTAAGTTCAAACCTAACCTAACCTGAAGCCTAAATCAAACCATAGACCTAACCCTAACCCTAGGCGGACACCTTAAGCTCAACCCCTACCCTAACCTGACCCTCATGCTAACTCCAACCGAAACACTGAACCGAAAACTAACAGTAGCCCTAATCTTACTCCCTCAAACTAAGTTCAAACCTAATATAACCTGAAGCCTAACTCCAACCATAGACCTAACCCTAACCCTAGGCAGACACCTGAAGCTCAACCCCAACCCTAACCTGACCCTGACGCTATCTCCAACCGTAACACTGAACCGAAAACTAACAATAGCCCTAAACTTACTCCCTCAAACTAAGTTCAAACCTAACCTAACCTGAAGCCTAACTCAAACCACAGACCTAACCCTAACCCTAGGCGGACACCTTAAGCTCAAACCCAACCCTAACCTGACCCTCACGCTAACTCCAACCGAAACAATGAACCGAAAACTAACAGTAGCCCTAATCTTACTCCCTCAAACTAAGTTCAAACCTAACCTACCCTGAAGCCTAACTCAAACCATAGACCTAACCCTAACCCTAGGCGGACACCTGAAGCTCAACCCCAACCCTAACCTGACCCTGACGCTATCTCCAACCGTAACACTGAACCGAAAACTAACAGTAGCCCTAAACTTACTCCCTCAAACTAAGTTCAAACCTAACCTAACCTGAAGCCTAACTCAAACCATACACCTAACCCTAACCCTAGGCGGACACCTTAAGCTCAACCCCAACCCTAACCTGACCCTCACGCTAACTCCAACCGTAACACTGAACCGAAAACTAACAGTAGCCCTAATCTTACTCCCTCAAACTAAGTTCAAACCTAACATAACCTGAAGCCTAACTCAAACCACAGACCTAACCCTAACCCTAGGCGGACACCTTAAGCTCAAACCCAACCCTAACCTGACCCTCACGCTAACTCCAACCCTAACACTGAACCGAAAACTAACTGTAGCCCTAAACTTACTCCCTCAAACTAAGTTCAAACCTAACCTAACCTGAAGCCTAACTCAAACCATAGACCTAACCCTAACCCTAGGCGGACACCTGAAGCTCAACCCCAACCCTAACCTGACCCTGACGCTATCTCCAACCGTAACACTGAACCGAAAACTAACAGTAGCCCTAAACTTACTCCCTCAAACTAAGTTCAAACCTAACCTAACCTGAAGCCTAACTGAAACCATAGACCAAACCCTAACCCTAGGCGGACACCTTAAGCTCAACCCCAACCCTAAAATGGCCCTCACGCTAACTCCAACCATAACAGTGCCCCGAAAACTAACAGTAGCCCTAAACTTACTCCCTCAAACTAAGTTCAAACCTAACCTAACCTGAAGCCTGAATCAAACCATACACCTAACCCTAACCCTAGGCGGACACCTTAAGCTCAACCCCAACCCTAACCTGACCCTCACGCTAACTCCAACCGTAACACTGAACCGAAAACTAGCAGTAACCCTAAACTTACTCCCTCAAACTAAGTTCAAACCTAACCTAACCTGAAGCCTAACTCAAACCATAGACCTAACCCTAACCCTAGGCGGACACCTGAAGCTCAACCCCTACCCTAACCTGACCCTCACGCTAACTCCAACCGAAACACTGAACCGAAAACTAACAGTAGCCCTAATCTTACTCCCTCAAACTAAGTTCAAACATAACATAACCTGAAGCTTAACTCCAACCATAGACCTAACCCTAACCCTAGGCAGACACCTGAAGCTCAACCCCAACCCTAACCTGACCCTGACGCTATCTCCAACCGTAACACTGAACCGAAAACTAACAATAGCCCTAAACTTACTCCCTCAAACTAAGTTCAAACCTAACCTAACCTGAAGCCTAACTCAAACCACAGACCTAACCCTAACCCTAGGCGGACACCTTAAGCTCAACCCCAACCCTAACCTGACCCTGACGCTATCTCCAACCGTAACACTGAACCGAAAACTAACAGTAGCCCTAAACTTACTCCCTCAAACTAAGTTCAAACCTAACCTAACCTGAAGCCTAAATCAAACCATACACCTAACCCTAACCCTAGGCGGACACCTTAAGCTCAACCCCAACCCTAACCTGACCCTCACGCTAACTCCAACCGTAACACTGAACCGAAAACTAACATTAACCCTAAACTTACTCCCTCAAACTAAGTTCAAACCTAACCTAACCTGAAGCCTAACTCAAACCATAGACCTAACCCTAACCCTAGGCGGACACCTGAAGCTCAACCCCTACCCTAACCTGACCCTCATGCTAACTCCAACCGAAACACTGAACCGAAAACTAACAGTAGCCCTAATCTTACTCCCTCAAACTAAGTTCAAACCTAACATAACCTGAAGCCTAACTCCAACCATAGACCTAACCCTAACCTTAGGCAGACACCTGAAGCTCAACCCCAACCCTAACCTGACCCTGACGCTATCTCCAACCGTAACACTGAACCGAAAACTAACAATAGCCCTAAACTTACTCCCTCAAACTAAGTTCAAAACTAACCTAACCTGAAGCCTAACTCAAACCACAGACCTAACCCTAACCCTAGGCGGACACCTTAAGCTCAAACCCAACCCTAACCTGACCCTCACGCTAACTCCAACCCTAACACTGAACCGAAAACTAACAGTAGCCCTAAACTTACTCCCTCAAACTAAGTTCAAACCTAACCTAACCTGAAGCCTAACTCAAACCATAGACCTAACCCTAACCCTAGGCGGACACCTGAAGCTCAACCCCTACCCTAACCTGACCCTCACGCTAACTCCAACCGAAACAATGAACCGAAAACTAACAGTATCCCTAATCTTACTCCCTCAAACTAAGTTCAAACCTAACCTAACCTGAAGCCTAACTCAAACCATAGACCTAACCCTAACCCTAGGCGGACACCTGAAGCTCAACCCCAACCCTAACCTGACCCTGACGCTATCTCCAACCGTAACACTGAACCGAAAACTAACAGTAGCCCTAAACTTACTCCCTCAAACTAAGTTCAAACCTAACCTAACCTGAAGCCTAAATCAAACCATACACCTAACCCTAACCCTAGGCAGACACCTTAAGCTCAACCCCAACCCTAACCTGACCCTGACTCTTACTCCAACCCTAACACTGAACCGAAAACTAACAGTAGCCCTAAACTTACTCCCTCAAACTAAGTTCAAACCTAACCTAACCTGAAGCCTAACTGAAACCATAGACCAAACCCTAACCCTAGGCGGACACCTTAAGCTCAACCCCAACCCTAACTTGACCATCACGCTAACTCCATCCGTAACACTGAACCGAAAACTAACAGTAACCCTAAACTTACTCCCTCAAACTAAGTTCAAACCTAACCTAACCTGAAGCCTAACTCAAACCATAGACCTAACCCTAACCCTAGGCGGACACCTGAAGCTCAACCCCTACCCTAACCTGACCCTCACGCTAACTCCAACCGTAACACTGAACCTAAAACTAACAGTAACCCTAAACTTACTCCCTCAAACTAAGTTCAAACCTAACCTAACCTGAAGCCTAACTCAAACCATAGACCTAACCCTAACCCTAGGCGGACACCTGAAGCTCAACCCCTACCCTAACATGACCCTCACGCTAACTCCAACCGAAACACTGAACCGAAAACTAACAGTAGCCCTAATCTTACTCCCTCAAACTAAGTTCAAACCTAACATAACCTGAAGCCTAACTCAAACCATAGACCTAACCCTAACCCTAGGCAGACACCTGAAGCTCAACCCCAACCCTAACCTGACCCTGATGCTATCTCCAACCGTAACACTGAACCGAAAACTAACAATAGCCCAAAACTTACTCCCTCAAGCTAAGTTCAAACCTAACCTAACCTGAATCCTAACTCAAACCACAGACCTAACCCTAACCCTTGGCGGACACCTTAAGCTCAACCCCAACCCTAACCTGACCCTCACGCTAACTCCACCCTAACACTGAACCGAAAACTAACAGTAGCCCTAAACTTACTCCCTCAAACTAAGTTCAAACCTAACCTAAACTGAAGCCTAACTCAAACCATAGACCTAACCCTAAACCTAGGCGGATACATTAAGCTCAACCCCAACCCTAACCTGACCCTCACGCTAACTCCAACCCTAACACTGAACCGAAAACTAACTGTAGCCCTAAACTTACTCCCTCAAACTAAGTTCAAACCTAACCTACCTGAAGCCTTAATCAAATCATACACCTAACCCTAACCCTAGGCGGACACCTTAAGCTCAACCCCTACCCCAACCTGACCCTCACACTTACTCCAACCGTAACACTGAACCGAAAACTAACAGTAGCCCTAAACTTACTCCCTCAAACTAATTTCAAACCTAACCTAACCTGAAGCCTAACTCAAACCATAGACCTAACCCTAACCCTAGGCGGACACCTGAAGCTCAACCCCAACCTTAACCTGACCCTGACGCTATCTCCAACCGTAACACTGAACCGAAAACTAACAATAGCCCTAAACTTACTCCCTCAAACTAAGTTCAAACCTAACCTAACCTGAAGCCTAACTCAAACCACAGACCTAAACCTAACCCTAGGCGGACACCTTAAGCTCAAACCCAACCCTAACCTGACCCTCACGCTAACTCCATCCGTAACACTGAACCGAAAACTAACATTAACCCTAAACTTACTCCCTCAAACTAAGTTCAAACCTAACCTAACCTGAAGCCTAACTCAAACCATAGACCTAACCCTAACCCTAGGCGGACACCTGAAGCTCAACCCCTACCCTAACCTGACCCTCATGCTAACACCAACCGAAACACTGAACCGAAAACTAACAGTAGCCCTAATCTTACTCCCTCAAACTAAGTTCAAACCTAACATAACCTGAAGCCTAACTCCAACCATAGACCTAACCCTAACCCTAGGCAGACACCTGAAGCTCAACCCCAACCCTAACCTGACCCTGACGCTATCTCCAACCGTAACACTGAACCGAAAACTAACAATAGCCCTAAACTTACTCCCTCAAACTAAGTTCAAACCTAACCTAACCTGAAGCCTAACTCAAACCACAGACTTAACCCTAACCCTAGGCGGACACCTTAAGCTTAAACCCAACCCTAACCTGACCCTCACGCTAACTCCAACCCTAACACTGAACCGAAAACTAACAGTAGCCCTAAACTTACTCCCTCAAACTAAGTTCAAACCTAACCTAACCTGAAGCCTAACTCAAACCATAGACCTAACCCTAACCCTAGGCGGACACCTGAAGCTCAACCCCTACCCTAACCTGACCCTCACGCTAACTCCAACTGAAACAATGAACCGAAAACTAACAGTAGCCCTAATCTTACTCCCTCAAACTAAGTTCAAACCTAACCTAACCTGAAGCCTAACTCAAACCATAGACCTAACCCTAACCCTAGGCGGACACCTGAAGCTCAACCCCAACCCTAACCTGACCCTGACGCTATCTCCAACCGTAACACTGAACCGAAAACTAACAGTAGCCCTAAACTTACTCCCTCAAACTAAGTTCAAACCTAACCTAACCTGAAGCCTAAATCAAACCATACACCTAACCCTAACCCTAGGCGGACACCTTAAGCTCAACCCCAACCCTAACCTGACCCTCACGCTAACTCCAACCGTAACACTGAACCGAAAACTAACAGTAGCCCTAATCTTACTCCCTCAAACTAAGTTCAAACCTAACATAAACTGAAGCCTAACTCAAACCACAGACCTAACCCTAACCCTAGGCGGACACCTTAAGCTCAAACCCAACCCTAACCTGACCCTCACGCTAACTCCAACCCTAACACTGAACCGAAAACTAACAGTAGCAGTAAACTTACTCCCTCAAACTAAGTTCAAACCTAACCTAACCTGAAGCCTAACTCAAACCATAGACCTAACCCTAACCCTAGGCGAACACCTGAAGCTCAACCCCAACCCTAACCTGACCCTGACTCTTACTCCAACCCTAACACTGAACCGAAAACTAACAGTAGCCCTAAACTTACTCCCTCAAACTAAGTTCAAACCTAACCTAACCTGAAGCCTAACTGAAACCATAGACCAAACCCTAACCCTAGGCGGACACCTTAAGCTCAACCCCAACCCTAACCTGACCCTCACGCTAACTCCAACCGTAACACTGAACCGAAACCTAACAGTAACCCTAAACTTACTCCCTCAAACTAAGTTCAAACCTAACCTAACCTGAAGCCTAACTCAAACCATAGACCTAACCCTAACCCTAGGCGGACACCTGAAGCTCAACCCCTACCCTAAATGACCCTCACGCTAACTCCAACCGTAACACTGAACCGAAAACTAACAGTAACCCTAAACTTACTCCCTCAAACTAAGTTCAAACCTAACCTAACCTGAAGCCTAACTCAAACCATAGACCTAACCCTAACCCTAGGCGGACACCTGAAGCTCAACCCCTACCCTAACCTGACCCTCACGCTAACTCCAACCGAAACACTGAACCGAAAACTAACAGTAGCCCTAAACTTACTCCCTCAAACTAAGTTCAAACCTAACATAACCTGAAGCCTAACTCAAACCATAGACCTAACCCTAACCCTAGGCAGACACCTGAAGCTCAACCCCAACCCTAACCTGACCCTGATGCTATCTCCAACCGTAACACTGAACCGAAAACTAACAATAGCCCAAAACTTACTCCCTCAAGCTAAGTTCAAACCTAACCTAACCTGAATCCTAACTCAAACCACAGACCTAACCCTAACCCTAGGCGGACACCTGAAGCTCAACCCCAACCCTAACCTGACCCTGACGCTATCTACAACCGTAACACTGAACCGAAAACTAACAGTAGCCCTAAACTTACTCCCTCAAACTAAGTTCAAACCTAACCTAACCTGAAGCCTAACTCAAACCATAGACCTAACCCTAACCCTAGGCGGATACATTAAGCTCAACCCCAACCCTAACCTGGCCCTGACGCTAACTCCAACCATAACAGTTACCCGAAAACTAACTGTAGCCCTAAACTTACTCCCTCTAACTAAGTTCAAACCTAACCTACCTGAAGCCTTAATCAAATCATACACCTAACCCTAACCATAGGCGGACACCTTAAACTCAACCCCTACCCTAACCTGACCCTCACGCTAACTCCAACCGAAACACTGAACCGAAATCTAACAGTAGCCCTAATCTTACTCCCTCAAACTAAGTTCAAACCTAACCTAACCTGAAGCCTAACTCAAACCATAGACCTAACCCTAACCCTAGGCGGACACCTGAAGCTCAACCCCAACCCTAACCTGACCCTGACGCTATCTCCAACCGTAACACTGAACCGAAAACTAAGAGTAGCCCTAAACTTACTCCCTCAAACTAAGTTCAAACCTAACCTAACCTGAAGCCTAACTCAAACCATAGACCTAACCCTAACCCTAGGTGGACACCTTAAGCTCAACGCCAACCCTAACCTGGTCCTGACGCTAACTCCAACCATAACAGTTACCCGAAAACTAACAGTCGCACTAAACTTACTCCCTCAAACTAAGTTCAAACCTAACCTAACCTGAAGCCTAAATCAAACCATACACCTAACCCTAACCCTAGGTGGACACCTTAAGCTCAACCCCAAACCTAACCTGACCCTCACGCTAACTCCAACCCTAACACCGGACCGAAAACTAACAGTAGCCCTAAACTTACTCCCTCAAACTAAGTTCAAACCTAACCTAACCTGAAGCCTAAATCAAACCATAGACCTAACCCTAACCCTAGGCGAACACCTGAAGCTCAACCCCAACCCTAACCTGACCCTGACTCTTACTCCAACCCTAACACTGAACCGAAAACTAACAGTAGCCCTAAACTTACTCCCTCAAACTAAGTTCAAACCTAACCTAACCTGAAGCCTAACTGAAACCATAGACCAAACCCTAACCCTAGGCGGACACCTTAAACTCAACCCCAACCCTAAAATGGCCCTCACGCTAACTCCAACCATAACAGTGCCCCGAAAACTAACAGTAGCCCTAAACTTACTCCCTCAAACTAAGTTCAAACCTAACCTAACCTGAAGCCTGAATCAAACCATACACCTAACCCTAACCCTAGGCGGACACCTTAAGCTCAACCCCAACCCTAACCTGACCCTCAGACTAACTCCAACCGTAACACTGAACCGAAAACTAACAGTAACCCTAAACTTACTCCCTCAAACTAAGTTCAATCCTAACTTAACCTGAAGCCTAACTCAAACCATAGACCTAACCCTAACCCTAGGCGGACACCTGAAGCTCAACCCCTACCCTAACCTGACCCTCACGCTAACTCCAACCGAAACACTGAACCGAAAACTAACAGTAGCCCAAATCTTACTCCCTCAAACTAAGTTCAAACCTAACATAACCTGAAGCCTAACTCCAACCATAGACCTAACCCTAACCCTAGGCAGACACCTGAAGCTCAACCCCAACCCTAACCTGACCCTGACGCTATCTCCAACCGTAACACTGAACCGAAAACTAACAATAGCCCTAAACTTACTCCCTCAAACTAAGTTCAAACCTAACCTAACCTGAAGCCTAACTCAAACCACAGACCTAACCCTAACCCTAGGCGGACACCTTAAGCTCAACCCCAACCCTAATCTGACCCTCACGCTAACTCCAACCCTAACACTGAACCGAAAACTAACAGTAGCCCTAAACTTACTCCCTCAAACTAAGTTCAAACCTAACCTAACCTGAAGCCTAACTCAAACCATACACCTAACCCTAACCCTAGGCGGACACCTTAAGCTCAACCCCAACCCTAACCTGACCCTCACGCTAACTCCAACCGTAACACTGAACCGAAAACTAACAGTAGCCCTTAACTTACTCCCTCAACCTAATTTCGTACCTAACCTAACCTGAAGCCTAACTCAAACCATAGACCTAACCCTAACCCTAGGCGGACACCTGAAGCTCAACCCCAACCCTAACCTGACCCTGACGCTATCTCCGACCGTAACACTGAACCGAAAACTAACAGTAGCCCTAAACTTACTCCCTCAAACTAAGTTCAAACCTAACCTAACCTGAAGCCTAAATCAAACCATACACCTAACCGTAAACCTGGGCGGAAACCTTAAGCTCAACCCCAACCCTAACCTGACCCTCACGCTAACTCCAACCGTAACACTGAACCGAAAACTAACAGTTGCCCTAATCTTACTCCCTCAAACTAAGTTCAAACCTAACATAACCTGAAGCCTAACTCAAACCACAGACCTAACCCTAACCCTAGGCGGACACCTTAAGCTCAAACCCAACCCTAACCTGACCCTCACGCTAACTCCAACCCTAACACTGAACCGAAAACTAACAGTAGCCCTAAACTTACTCCCTCAAACTAAGTTCAAACCTAACCTAACCTGAAGCCTAACTCAAACCATAGACCTAACCCTAACCCTAGGCGAACACCTGAAGCTCAACCCCAACCCTCACCTGACCCTGACTCTTACTCCAACCCTAACACTGAACCGAAAACTAACAGTAGCCCTAAACTTACTCCCTCAAACTAAGTTCAAACCTAACCTAACCTGAAGCCTAAATCAAACCATACACCTAACCCTTAACCTGGGCGGAAACCTTAAGCTCAACCCCAACCCTAACCTGACCCTCACACTAACTCCAACCGTAACACTGAACCGAAAACTAACAGTAACCCTAAACTTACTCCCTCAAACTAAGTTCAAACCTAACCTAACCTGAAGCCTAACTCAAACCATAGACCTAAACCTAACCCTAGGCGGATACATTAAGCTCAACCCCAACCCTAACCTGGCCCTGACGCTAACTCCAACCATAACAGTTACCCGAAAACTAACTGTAGCCCTAAACTTACTCCCTCAAACTAAGTTCAAACCTAACCTACCTAAAGCCTTAATCAAATCATACACCTAACCCTAACCCTAGGTGGACACCTTAAGCTCAACCCCTACCCTAACCTTACCCTCACACTTACTCCAACCGTAACACTGAACCGAAAACTAACAGTAGCCCTAAACTTACTCCCTCAAACTAAGTTCAAACCTAACCTAACCTGAAGCCTAACTCAAACCATAGACCTAACCCTAACCCTAGGCGGACACCTGAAGCTCAACCCCTACCCTAACCTGACCCTCACGCTAACTCCAACCGAAACACTGAACCGAAAACTAACAGTAGCCCTAATCTTACTCCCTCAAACTAAGTTCAAACCTAACATAACCTGAAGCCTAACTCAAACCATAGACCTAACCCTAACCCTAGGCAGACACCTGAAGCTCAACCCCAACCCTAACCTGACCCTGACGCTATCTCCAACCGTAACACTGAACCGAAAACTAACAATAGCCCAAAACTTACTCCTTCAAACTAAGTTCAAACCTAACCTAACCTGAATCCTAACTCAAACCACAGACCTAACCCTAACCCTAGGCGGACACCTTAAGCTCAACCCCAACCCTAACCTGACCCTCATGCTAACTCCAACCCTAACACTGAACCGAAAACTAACAGTAGCCCTAAACTTACTCCCTCAAACTAAGTTCAAACCTAACCTAAACTGAAGCCTAACTCAAACCATAGACCTAACCCTAACCCTAGGCGGATACATTAAGCTCAACCCCAACCCTAACCTGACCCTCACGCTAACTCCAACCCTAACACTGAACCGAAAACTAACTGTAGCCCTAAACTTACTCCCTCAAACAAAGTTCAAACCTAACCTACCTGAAGCCTTAATCAAATCATACACCTAAACCTAACCCTAGGCGGACACCTTAAGCTCAACCCCTACCCTAACCTGACCCTCACACTTACTCCAACTGTAACACTGAACCGAAAACTAACAGTAGCCCTAAACTTACTCCCTCAAACTAATTTCAAACCTAACCTAACCTGAAGCCTAACTCAAACCATAGACCTAACCCTAACCCTAGGCGGACACCTGAAGCTCAACCCCAACCCTAACCTGACCCTGACGCTATCTCCAACCGTAACACTGAACCGAAAACTAACAATAGCCCTAAACTTACTCCCTCAAACTAAGTTCAAACCTAACCCAACCTGAAGCCTAACTGAAACCACAGACCTAACCCTAACCCTAGGCGGACACCTTAAGCTCAAACCCAACCCTAACCTGACCCTCACGCTAACTCCAACCCTAACACTGAACCGAAAACTAACAGTAGCCCTAAACTTACTCCCTCAAACTAAGTTCAAACCTAACCTAACCTGAAGCCTAACTCAAACCATAGACCTAACCCTAACCCTAGGCGGACACCTGAAGCTCAACCCCAACCCTAACCTGACCCTGACGCTATCTCCAACCGTAACACTGAACCGAAAACTAAGAGTAGCCCTAAACTTACTCCCTCAAACTAAGTTCAAACCTAACCTAACCTGAAGCCTAACTCAAACCATAGACCTAACCCTAACCCTAGGTGGACACCTTAAGCTCAACGCCAACCCTAACCTGGCCCTGACGCTAACTCCAACCATAACAGTTACCCGAAAACTAACTGTAGCCCTAAACTTACTCCCTCTAACTAAGTTCAAACCTAACCTACCTGAAGCCTTAATCAAATCATACACCTAACCCTAACCATAGGCGGACACCTTAAACTCAACCCCTACCCTAACCTGACACTCACGCTAACTCCAACCGAAACACTGAACCGAAATCTAACAGTAGCCCTAATCTTACTCCCTCAAACTAAGTTCAAACCTAACATAACCTGAAGCCTAACTCCAACTATAGACCTAACCCTAACCCTACGCAGACACCTGAAGCTCAACCCCAACCCTAACCTGACCCTGACGCTATCTCCAACCGTAACACTGAACCGAAAACTAACAGTAGCCCTAAACTTACTCCCTCAAACTAAGTTCAAACCTAACCTAACCTGAAGCCTGAATCAAACCATACACCTAACCCTAACCCTAGGCGGACACCTGAAGCTCAACCCCAACCCTAACCTGACCCTCAGACTAACTCCAACCGTAACACTGAACCGAAAACTAACAGTAACCCTAAACTTACTCCCTCAAACTAAGTTCAAACCTAACCTAACCTGAAGCCTAACTCAAACCATAGACCTAACCCTAACCCTAGGCGGACACCTTAAGCTCAACCCCAACCCTAACCTGACCCTCACGGTAACTCCAACCGTAACACTGAACCGAAAACTAACAGTAGCCCTTAACTTACTCCCTCAAACTAATTTCGTACCTAACCTAACCTGAAGCCTAACTCAAACCATAGACCTAACCCTAACCCTAGGCGGACACCTGAAGCTCAACCCCAACCCTAACCTGACCCTGACGCTATCTCCGACCGTAACACTGAACCGAAAACTAACAGTAGCCCTAAACTTACTCCCTCAAACTAAGTTCAAACCTAACCTAACCTGAAGCCTAAATCAAACCATACACCTAACCCTAAACCTGGGCGGAAACCTTAAGCTCAACCCCAACACTAACCTGACCCTCACGCTAACTCCAACCGTAACACTGAACCGAAAACTAACAGTAGCCCTAATCTTACTCCCTCAAACTAAGTTCAAACCTAACATAACCTGAAGCCTAACTCAAACCACAGACCTAACCCTAACCCTAGGCGGACACCTTAAGCTCAAACCCAACCCTATCCTGACCCTCACGCTAACTCCAACCCTAACACTGAACCGAAAACTAACAGTAGCCCTAAACTTACTCCCTCAAACTAAGTTCAAACCTAACCTAACCTGAAGCCTAACTCAAACCATAGACCTAACCCTAACCCTAGGCGAACACCTGAAGCTCAACCCCAACCCTAACCTGACCCTGACTCTTACTCCAACCCTAACACTGAACCGAAAACTAACAGTAGCCCTAAACTTACTCCCTCAAACTAAGTTCAAACCTAACCTAACCTGAAGCCTAAATCAAACCATACACCTAACCCTAAACCTGGGCGGAAACCTTAAGCTCAACCCCAACCCTAACCTGACCCTCACGCTAACTCCAACCGTAACACTGAACCGAAAACTAACAGTAACCCTAAACTTACTCCCTCAAACTAAGTTCAAACCTAACCTAACCTGAAGCCTAACTCAAACCATAGACCTAAACCTAACCCTAGGCGGATACATTAAGCTCAACCCCAACCCTAACCTGGCCCTGACGCTAACTCCAACCATAACAGTTACCCGAAAACTAACTGTAGCCCTAAACTTACTCCCTCAAACTAAGTTCAAACCTAACCTACCTGAAGCCTTAATCAAATCATACACCTAAACCTAACCATAGGCGGACACCTTAAACTCAACCCCTACCCTAACCTGACCCTCACGCTAACTCCAACCGAAACACTGAACCGAAATCTAACAGTAGCCCTAATCTTACTCCCTCAAACTAAGTTCAAACCTAACATAACCTGAAGCCTAACTCCAACCATAGACCTAACCCTAACCCTACGCAGACACCTGAAGCTCAACCCCAACCCTAACCTGACCCTGACGCTATCTCCAACCGTAACACTGAACCGAAAACTAACAGTAGCCCTAAACTTACTCCCTCAAACTAAGTTCAAACCTAACCTAACCTGAAGCCTAACTCAAACCATAGACCTAACCCTAACCCTAGGCGGACACCTGAAGCTCAACCCCAACCCTAACCTGACCCTGACGCTATCTCCAACCGTAACACTGAACCGAAAACTAACAGTAGCCCTAAACTTACTCCCTCAAACTAAGTTCAAACCTAACCTAACCTGAAGCCTAAATCAAACCATACACCTAACCCTAACCCTAGGCGGACACCTTAAGCTCAACCCCAACCCTAACCTGACCCTCACGCTAACTCTAACCGTAACACTGAACCGAAAACTAACAGTAACCCTAAACTTACTCCCTCAAACTAAGTTCAAACCTAACCTAACCTGAAGCCTAACTCAAACCATAGACCTAACCCTAACCCTAGGCGGACACCTGAAGCTCAACCCCTACCCTAACCTCACCCTCATGCTAACTCCAACCGAAACACTGAACCGAAAACTAACAGTAGCCCTAATCTTACTCCCTCAAACTAAGTTCAAACCTAACATAACCTGAAGCCTAACTCCAACCATAGACCTAACCCTAACCCTAGGCAGACACCTGAAGCTCAACCCCAACCCTAACCTGACCCTGACGCTATCTCCAACCGTAACACTGAACCGAAAACTAACAATAGCCCTAAACTTACTCCCTCAAACTAAGTTCAAACCTAACCTAACCTGAAGCCTAACTCAAACCACAGACCTAACCCTAACCCTAGGCGGACACCTTAAGCTCAAACCCAACCCTAACCTGACCCTCACGCTAACTCCAACCCTAACACTGAACCGAAAACTAACAGTAGCCCTAAACTTACTCCCTCAAACTAAGTTCAAACCTAACCTAACCTGAAGCCTAACTCAAACCATAGACCTAACCCTAACCCTAGGCGGACACCTGAAGCTCAACCCCTACCCTAACCTGACCCTCACGCTAACTCCAACCGAAACAATGAACCGAAAACTAACAGTAGCCCTAATCTTACTCCCTCAAACTAAGTTCAAACCTAACCTAACCTAAAGCCTAACTCAAACCATAGACCTAACCCTAACCCTAGGCGGACACCTGAAGCTCAACCCCAACCCTAACCTGACCCTGACGCTATCTCCAACCGTAACACTGAACCGAAAACTAACAGTAGCCCTAAACTTACTCCCTCAAACTAAGTTCAAACCTAACCTAACCTGAAGCCTAAATCAAACCATACACCTAACCCTAACCCTAGGCGGACACCTTAAGCTCAACCCCAACCCTAACCTGACCCTCACGCTAACTCCAACCGTAACACTGAACCGAAAACTAACAGTAGCCCTAATCTTACTCCCTCAAACTAAGTTCAAACCTAACATAAACTGAAGCCTAACTCAAACCACAGACCTAACCCTAACCCTAGGCGGACACCTTAAGCTCAAACCCAACCCTAACCTGACCCTCACGCTAACTCCAACCCTAACACTGAACCGAAAACTAACAGTAGCCCTAAACTTACTCCCTCAAACTAAGTTCAAACCTAACCTAACCTGAAGCCTAACTCAAACCATAGACCTAACCCTAACCCTAGGCGAACACCTGAAGCTCAACCCCAACCCTAACCTGACCCTGACTCTTACTCCAACCCTAACACTGAACCGAAAACTAACAGTAGCCCTAAACTTACTCCCTCAAACTAAGTTCAAACCTAACCTAACCTGAAGCCTAACTGAAACCATAGACCAAACCCTAACCCTAGGCGGACACCTTAAGCTCAACCCCAACCCTAACTTGACCCTCACGCTAACTCCAACCGTAACACTGAACCGAAAACTAACAGTAACCCTAAACTTACTCCCTCAAACTAAGTTCAAACCTAACCTAACCTGAAGCCTAACTCAAACCATAGACCTAACCCTAACCCTAGGCGGACACCTGAAGCTCAACCCCTACCCTAACCTGACCCTCACGCTAACTCCAACCGAAACACTGAACCGAAAACTAACAGTAGCCCTAATCTTACTCCCTCAAACTAAGTTCAAACCTAACATAACCTGAAGCCTAACTCAAACCATAGACCTAACCCTAACCCTAGGCAGACACCTGAAGCTCAACCCCAACCCTAACCTGACCCTGATGCTATCTCCAACCGTAACACTGAACCGAAAACTAACAATAGCCCAAAACTTACTCCCTCAAGCTAAGTTCAAACCTAACCTAACCTGAATCCTAACTCAAACCACAGACCTAACCCTAACCCTAGGCGGACACCTTAAGCTCAACCCCAACCCTAACCTGACCCTCACGCTAACTCCACCCTAACACTGAACCGAAAACTAACAGTAGCCCTAAACTTACTCCCTCAAACTAAGTTCAAACCTAACCTAAACTGAAGCCTAACTCAAACCATAGACCTAACCCTAAACCTAGGCGGATACATTAAGCTCAACCCCAACCCTAACCTGACCCTCACGCTAACTCCAACCCTAACACTGAACCGAAAACTAACTGTAGCCCTAAACTTACTCCCTCAAACTAAGTTCAAACCTAACCTACCTGAAGCCTTAATCAAATCATACACCTAACCCTAACCCTAGGCGGACACCTTAAGCTCAACCCCTACCCTAACCTGACCCTCACACTTACTCCAACCGTAACACTGAACCGAAAACTAACAGTAGCCCTAAACTTACTCCCTCAAACTAATTTCAAACCTAACCTAACCTGAAGCCTAACTCAAACCATAGACCTAACCCTAACCCTAGGCGGACACCTGAAGCTCAACCCCAACCCTAACCTGACCCTGACGCTATCTCCAACCGTAACACTGAACCGAAAACTAACAATAGCCCTAAACTTACTCCCTCAAACTAAGTTCAAACCTAACCTAACCTGAAGCCTAACTCAAACCATAGACCTAACCCTAACCCTAGGCGGACACCTGAAGCTCAACCCCTACCCTAACCTGACCCTCACGCTAACTCCAACCGAAACACTGAACCGAAAACTAACAGTAGCCCTAATCTTACTCCCTCAAACTAAGTTCAAACCTAACATAACCTGAAGCCTAACTCAAACCATAGACCTAACCCTAACCCTAGGCAGACACCTGAAGCTCAACCCCAAACCTAACCTGACCCTGACGCTATCTCCAAGCGTAACACTGAACCGAAAACTAACAATAGCCCAAAACTTACTCCTTCAAACTAAGTTCAAACCTAACCTAACCTGAATCCTAACTCAAACCACAGACCTAACCCTAACCCTAGGCGGACACCTTAAGCTCAACCCCAACCCTAACCTGACCCTCATGCTAACTCCAACCCTAACACTGAACCGAAAACTAACAGTAGCCCTAAACTTACTCCCTCAAACTAAGTTCAAACCTAACCTAAACTGAAGCCTAACTCAAACCATAGACCTAACCCTAACCCTAGGCGGATACATTAAGCTCAACCCCAACCCTAACCTGACCCTCACGCTAACTCCAACCCTAACACTGAACCGAAAACTAACTGTAGCCCTAAACTTACTCCCTCAAACTAAGTTCAAACCTAACCTACCTGAAGCCTTAATCAAATCATACACCTAACCCTAACCCTAGGCGGACACCTTAAGCTCAACCCCTACCCTAACCTGACCCTCACACTTACTCCAACTGTAACACTGAACCGAAAACTAACAGTATCCCTAAACTTACTCCCTCAAACTAATTTCAAACCTAACCTAACCTGAAGCCTAACTCAAACCATAGACCTAACCCTAACCCTAGGCGGACACCTGAAGCTCAACCCCAACCCTAACCTGACCCTGACGCTATCTCCAACCGTAACACTGAACCGAAAACTAACAATAGCCCTAAACTTACTCCCTCAAACTAAGTTCAAACCTAACCCAACCTGAAGCCTAACTGAAACCACAGACCTAACCCTAACCCTAGGCGGACACCTTAAGCTCAAACCCAACCCTAACCTGACCCTCACGCTAACTCCAACCCTAACACTGAACCGAAAACTAACAGTAGCCCTAAACTTACTCCCTCAAACTAAGTTCAAACCTAACCTAACCTGAAACCTAACTCAAACCATAGACCTAACCCTAACCCTAGGCGGACACCTGAAGCTCAACCCCAACCCTAACCTGACCCTGACGCTATCTCCAACCGTAACACTGAACCGAAAACTAAGAGTAGCCCTAAACTTACTCCCTCAAACTAAGTTCAAACCTAACCTAACCTGAAGCCTAACTCAAACCATAGACCTAACCCTAACCCTAGGTGGACACCTTAAGCTCAACGCCAACCCTAACCTGGCCCTGACGCTAACTCCAACCATAACAGTTACCCGAAAACTAACTGTAGCCCTAAACTTACTCCCTCTAACTAAGTTCAAACCTAACCTACCTGAAGCCTTAATCAAATCATACACCTAACCCTAACCATAGGCGGACACCTTAAACTCAACCCCTACCCTAACATGACCCTCACGCTAACTCCAACCGAAACACTGAACCGAAATCTAACAGTAGCCCTAATCTTACTCCCCCAAACTAAGTTCAAACCTAACATAACCTGAAGCCTAACTCCAACTATAGACCTAACCCTAACCCTACGCAGACACCTGAAGCTCAACCCCAACCCTAACCTGACCCTGACGCTATCTCCAACCGTAACACTGAACCGAAAACTAACAGTAACCCTAAACTTACTCCCTCAAACTAAGTTCAAACCTAACATAACCTGAAGCCTAACTCAAACCATAGACCTAACCCTAACCCTAGGCGGACACCTTAAGCTCAACCCCAACCCTAACCTGACCCTCACGGTAACTCCAACCGTAACACTGAACCGAAAACTAACAGTAGCCCTTAACTTACTCCCTCAAACTAATTTCGTACCTAACCTAACCTGAAGCCTAACTCAAACTATAGACCTAACCCTAACCCTAGGCGGACACCTGAAGCTCAACCCCAACCCTAACCTGACCCTGACGCTATCTCCGACCGTAACACTGAACCGAAAACTAACAGTAGCCCTAAACTTACTCCCTCAAACTAAGTTCAAACCTAACCTAACCTGAAGCCTAAATCAAACCATACACCTAACCCTAAACCTGGGCGGAAACCTTAAGCTCAACCCCAACACTAACCTGACCCTCACGCTAACTCCAACCGTAACACTGAACCGAAAACTAACAGTAGCCCTAATCTTACTCCCTCAAACTAAGTTCAAACCTAACATAACCTGAAGCCTAACTCAAACCACAGACCTAACCCTAACCCTAGGCGGACACCTTAAGCTCAAACCCAACCCTATCCTGACCCTCACGCTAACTCCAACCCTAACACTGAACCGAAAACTAACAGTAGCCCTAAACTTACTCCCTCAAACTAAGTTCAAACCTAACCTAACCTGAAGCCTAACTCAAACCATAGACCTAACCCTAACCCTAGGCGAACACCTGAAGCTCAACCCCAACCCTAACCTGACCCTGACTCTTACTCCAACCCTAACACTGAACCGAAAACTAACAGTAGCCCTAAACTTACTCCCTCAAACTAAGTTCAAACCTAACCTAACCTGAAGCCTAAATCAAACCATACACCTAACCCTAAACCTGGGCGGAAACCTTAAGCTCAACCCCAACCCTAACCTGACCCTCACGCTAACTCCAACCGTAACACTGAACCGAAAACTAACAGTAATCCTAAACTTACTCCCTCAAACTAAGTTCAAACCTAACCTAACCTGAAGCCTAACTCAAACCATAGACCTAAACCTAACCCTAGGCGGATACATTAAGCTCAACCCCAACCCTAACCTGGCCCTGACGCTAACTCCAACCATAAAAGTTACCCGAAAACTAACTGTAGCCCTAAACTTACTCCCTCAAACTAAGTTCAAACCTAACCTACCTGAAGCCTTAATCAAATCATACACCTAAACCTAACCATAGGCGGACACCTTAAACTCAACCCCTACCCTAACCTGACCCTCACGCTAACTCCAACCGAAACACTGAACCGAAATCTAACAGTAGCCCTAATCTTACTCCCTCAAACTAAGTTCAAACCTAACATAACCTGAAGCCTAACTCCAACCATAGACCTAACCCTAACCCTACGCAGACACCTGAAGCTCAACCCCAACCCTAACCTGACCCTGACGCTATCTCCAACCGTAACACTGAACCGAAAACTAACAGTAGCCCTAAACTTACTCCCTCAAACTAAGTTCAAACCTAACCTAACCTGAAGCCTAACTCAAACCATAGACCTAACCCTAACCCTAGGCGGACACCTGAAGCTCAACCCCAACCCTAACCTGACCCTGACGCTATCTCCAACCGTAACACTGAACCGAAAACTAACAGTAGCCCTAAACTTACTCCCTCAAACTAAGTTCAAACCTAACCTAACCTGAAGCCTAAATCAAACCATACACCTAACCCTAACCCTAGGCGGACACCTTAAGCTCAACCCCAACCCTAACCTGACCCTCACACTAACTCTAACCATAACACTGAACCGAAAACTAACAGTAACCCTAAACTTACTCCCTCAAACTAAGTTCAAACCTAACCTAACCTGAAGCCTAACTCAAACCATAGACCTAACCATAACCCTAGGCGGACACCTGAAGCTCAACCCCTACCCTAACCTGACCCTCATGCTAACTCCAACCGAAACACTGAACCGAAAACTAACAGTAGCCCTAATCTTACTCCCTCAAACTAAGTTCAAACCTAACATAACCTGAAGCCTAACTCCAACCATAGACCTAACCCTAACCCTAGGCAGACACCTGAAGCTCAACCCCAACCCTAACCTGACCCTGACGCTATCTCCAACCGTAACACTGAACCGAAAACTAACAATAGCCCTAAACTTACTCCCTCAAACTAAGTTCAAACCTAACCTAACCTGAAGCCTAACTCAAACCACAGACCTAACCCTAACCCTAGGCGGACACCTTAAGCTCAAACCCAACCCTAACCTGACCCTCACGCTAACTCCAACCCTAACACTGAACCGAAAACTAACAGTAGCCCTAAACTTACTCCCTCAAACTAAGTTCAAACCTAACCTAACCTGAAGCCTAACTCAAACCATAGACCTAACCCTAACCCTAGGCGGACACCTGAAGCTCAACCCCTACCCTAACCTGACCCTCACGCTAACTCCAACCGAAACAATGAACCGAAAACTAACAGTAGCCCTAATCTTACTCCCTCAAACTAAGTTCAAACCTAACCTAACCTAAAGCCTAACTCAAACCATAGACCTAACCCTAACCCTAGGCGGACACCTGAAGCTCAACCCCAACCCTAACCTGACCCTGACGCTATCTCCAACCGTAACACTGAACCGAAAACTAACAGTAGCCCTAAACTTACTCCCTCAAACTAAGTTCAAACCTAACCTAACCTGAAGCCTAAATCAAACCATACACCTAACCCTAACCCTAGGCGGACACCTTAAGCTCAACCCCAACCCTAACCTGACCCTCACGCTAACTCCAACCGTAACACTGAACCGAAAACTAACAGTAGCCCTAATCTTACTCCCTCAAACTAAGTTCAAACCTAACATAAACTGAAGCCTAACTCAAACCACAGACCTAACCCTAACCCTAGGCGGACACCTTAAGCTCAAACCCAACCCTAACCTGACCCTCACGCTAACTCCAACCCTAACACTGAACCGAAAACTAACAGTAGCCCTAAACTTACTCCCTCAAACTAAGTTCAAACCTAACCTAACCTGAAGCCTAACTCAAACCATAGACCTAACCCTAACCCTAGGCGAACACCTGAAGCTCAACCCCAACCCTAACCTGACCCTGACTCTTACTCCAACCCTAACACTGAACCGAAAACTAACAGTAGCCCTAAACTTACTCCCTCAAACTAAGTTCAAACCTAACCTAACCTGAAGCCTAACTGAAACCATAGACCAAACCCTAACCCTAGGCGGACACCTTAAGCTCAACCCCAACCCTAACTTGACCCTCACGCTAACTCCAACCGTAACACTGAACCGAAAACTAACAGTAACCCTAAACTTACTCCCTCAAACTAAGTTCAAACCTAACCTAACCTGAAGCCTAACTCAAACCATAGACCTAACCCTAACCCTAGGCGGACACCTGAAGCTCAACCCCTACCCTAACCTGACCCTCACGCTAACTCCAACCGAAACACTGAACCGAAAACTAACAGTAGCCCTAATCTTACTCCCTCAAACTAAGTTCAAACCTAACATAACCTGAAGCCTAACTCAAACCATAGACCTAACCCTAACCCTAGGCAGACACCTGAAGCTCAACCCCAACCCTAACCTGACCCTGATGCTATCTCCAACCGTAACACTGAACCGAAAACTAACAATAGCCCAAAATTTACTCCCTCAAGCTAAGTTCAAACCTAACCTAACCTGAATCCTAACTCAAACCACAGACCTAACCCTAACCCTAGGCGGACACCTTAAGCTCAACCCCAACCCTAACCTGACCCTCACGCTAACTCCACCCTAACACTGAACCGAAAACTAACAGTAGCCCTAAACTTACTCCCTCAAACTAAGTTCAAACCTAACCTAAACTGAAGCCTAACTCAAACCATAGACCTAACCCTAAACCTAGGCGGATACATTAAGCTCAACCCCAACCCTAACCTGACCCTCACGCTAACTCCAACCCTAACACTGAACCGAAAACTAACTGTAGCCCTAAGCTTACTCCCTCAAACTAAGTTCAAACCTAACCTACCTGAAGCCTTAATCAAATCATACACCTAACCCTAACCCTAGGCGGACACCTTAAGCTCAACCCCTACACTAACCTGACCCTCACACTTACTCCAACCGTAACACTGAACCGAAAACTAACAGTAGCCCTAAACTTACTCCCTCAAACTAATTTCAAACCTAACCTAACCTGAAGCCTAACTCAAACCATAGACCTAACCCTAACCCTAGGCGGACACCTGAAGCTCAACCCCAACCCTAACCTGACCCTGACGCTATCTCCAACCGTAACACTGAACCGAAAACTAACAATAGCCCTAAACTTACTCCCTCAAACTAAGTTCAAACCTAACCTAACCTGAAGCCTAA
This sequence comes from Tupaia tana, assembly GCA_026018925.1. NCBI lineage: Eukaryota > Metazoa > Chordata > Mammalia > Scandentia > Tupaiidae > Tupaia > Tupaia tana. The sequence goes on from JAKSZU010000071.1 coordinate 380,047, forward strand.
CTCAAACCACAGACCTAAACCTAACCCTAGGCGGACACCTTAAGCTCAAACCCAACCCTAACCTGACCCTCACGCTAACTCCAACCCTAACACTGAACCGAAAACTAACAGTAGCCCTAAACTTACTCCCTCAAACTAAGTTCAAACCTAACCTAACCTGAAGCCTAACTCAAACCATAGACCTAACCCTAACCCTAGGCGGACACCTGAAGCTCAACCCCAACCCTAACCTGACCCTGACGCTATCTACAACCGTAACACTGAACCGAAAACTAACCGTAGCCCTAAACTTACTCCCTCAAACTAAGTTCAAACCTAACCTAACCTGAAGCCTAACTCAAACCATAGACCTAACCCTAACCCTAGGTGGACACCTTAAGCTCAACGCCAACCCTAACCTGGCCCTAACGCTAACTCCAACCATAAGAGTTACCCGAAAACTAACAGTCGCCCTAAACTTACTCCCTCAAACTAAGTTCATACCTAACCTAACCTGAAGCCTAACTCAAACCATAGACCTAACCCTAACCCTAGGCGGACACCTGAAGCTCAACCCCGACCCTAACCTGACCCTCACGCTAACTCCAACCGAAACACTGAACCGAAAACTAACAGTAGCCCTAATCTTACTCCCTCAAACTAAGTTCAAACATAACATAACCTGAAGCTTAACTCCAACCATAGACCTAACCCTAACCCTAGGCAGACACCTGAAGCTCAACCCCAACCCTAACCTGACCCTGACGCTATCTCCAACCGTAACACTGAACCGAAAACTAACAATAGCCCTAAACGTACTCCCTCAAACTAAGTTCAAACCTAACCTAACCTGAAGCCAAACTCAAACCACAGACCTAACCCTAACCCTAGGCGGACACCTTAAGCTCAACCCCAACCCTAACCTGACCCTCACGCTAACTCCAACCCTAACACTGAACCGAAAACTAACAGTAGCCCTAAACTTACTCCCTCAAACTAAGTTCAAACCTAACCTAACCTGAAGACTAACTCAAACCATACACCTAACCCTAACCCTAGGCGGACACCTTAAGCTCAACCCCAACCCTAACCTGACCCTCACGCTAACTCCAATCGTAACACTGAACCGAAAACTAAGAGTAGCCCTAAACTTACTCCCTCAAAATAAGTTCAAACCTAACCTAACCTGAAGCCTAACTCAAACCATAGACCTAACCCTAACCCTAGGCGAACACCTGAAGCTCAACCCCAACCCTAACCTGACCCTGACTCTTACTCCAACCCTAACACTGAACCGAAAACTAACAGTAGCCCTAAACTTACTCCCTCAAACTAAGTTCAAACCTAACCTAACCTGAAGCCTAAATCAAACCATACACCTAACCCTAAACCTGGGCGGAAACCTTAAGCTCAACCCCAACCCTAACCTGACCCTCACGCTAACTCCAATCGTAACACTGAACCGATAACTAACAGTAACCCTAAACTTACTCCCTCAAACTAAGTTCAAACCTAACCTAACCTGAAGCCTAACTCAAACCATAGACCTAAACCTAACCCTAGGCGGATACATTAAGCTCAACCCCAACCCTAACCTGGCCATGACGCTAACTCCAACCATAACAGTTACCCGAAAACTAACTGTAGCCCTAAACTTACTCCCTCAAACTAAGTTCAAACCTAACCTACCTGAAGCCTTAATCAAATCATACACCTAACCCTAACCCTAGGCGGACACCTTAAGCTCAACCCCTACCCTAACCTGACCCTCACACTTACTCCAACCGTAACACTGAACCGAAAACTAACAGTAGCCCTAAACTTACTCCCTCAAACTAATTTCAAACCTAACCTAACCTGAAGCCTAACTCAAACCATAGACCTAACCCTAACCCTAGGCGGACACCTGAAGCTCAACCCCAACCATAACCTGACCCTGACGCTATCTCCAACCGTAACACTGAACCGAAAACTAACAGTAGCCCTAAACTTACTCCCTCAAACTAAGTTCAAACCTAACCTAACCTGAAGCCTAAATCAAACCATACACCTAACCCTAACCCTAGGCGGACACCTTAAGCTCAACCCCAACCCTAACCGGACCCTCACGCTAACTCCAACCGTAACACTGAACCGAAAACTAACATTAACCCTTAACTTACTCCCTCAAACTAAGTTCAAACCTAACCTAACCTGAAGCCTAACTCAAACCATAGACCTAACCCTAACCCTAGGCCGACACCTGAAGCTCAACCCCTACCCTAACCTGACCCTCATGCTAACACCAACCGAAACACTGAACCGAAAACTAACAATAGCCCTAATCTTACTCCCTCAAACTAAGTTCAAACCTAACATAACCTGAAGCCTAACTCCAACCATAGACCTAACCCTAACCCTAGGCAGACACCTGAAGCTCAACCCCAACCCTAACCTGACCCTGACGCTATCTCCAACCGTAACACTGAACCGAAAACTAACAATAGCCCTAAACTTACTCCCTCAAACTAAGTTCAAACCTAACCTAACCTGAAGCCTAACTCAAACCACAGACTTAACCCTAACCCTAGGCGGACACCTTAAGCTCAAACCCAACACTAACCTGAACCTCACGCTAACTCCAACCCTAACACTGAACCGAAAACTAACAGTAGCCCTAAACTTACTCCCTCAAACTAAGTTCAAACCTAACCTAACCTGAAGCCTAACTCAAACCATAGACCTAACCCTAACCCTAGGCGGACACCTGAAGCTCAACCCCTACCCTAACCTGACCCTCACGCTAACTCCAACCGAAACAATGAACCGAAAACTAACAGTAGCCCTAATCTTACTCCCTCAAACTAAGTTCAAACCTAACCTAACCTGAAGCCTAACTCAAACCATAGACCTAACCCTAACCCTAGGCGGACACCTGAAGCTCAACCCCAACCCTAACCTTAACCTGACGCTATCTCCAACCGTAACACTGAACCGAAAACTAACAGTAGCCCTAAACTTACTCCCTCAAACTAAGTTCAAACCTAACCTAACCTGAAGCCTAAATCAAACCATACACCTAACCCTAACCCTAGGCGGACACCTTAAGCTCAACCCCAACCCTAACCTGACCCTCACGCTAACTCCAACCGTAACACTGAACCGAAAACTAACAGTAGCCCTAATCTTACTCCCTCAAACTAAGTTCAAACCTAACATAAACTGAAGCCTAACTCAAACCACAGACCTAACCCTAACCCTAGGCGGACACCTTAAGCTCAAACCCAACACTAACCTGACCCTCACGCTAACTCCAACCCTAACACTGAACCGAAAACTAACAGTAGCAGTAAACTTACTCCCTCAAACTAAGTTCAAACCTAACCTAACCTGAAGCCTAACTCAAACCATAGACCTAACCCTAACCCTAGGCGAACACCTGAAGCTCAACCCCAACCCTAACCTGACCCTGACTCTTACTCCAACCCTAACACTGAACCGAAAACTAACAGTAGCCCTAAACTTACTCCCTCAAACTAAGTTCAAACCTAACCTAACCTGAAGCCTAACTCAAACCATAGACCTAACGCTAACCCTAGGCGGACACCTGAAGCTCAACCCCTACCCTAAATGACCCTCACGCTAACTCCAACCGTAACACTGAACCGAAAACTAACAGTAACCCTAAACTTACTCCCTCAAACTAAGTTCAAACCTAACCTAACCTGAAGCCTAACTCAAACCATAGACCTAACCCTAACCCTAGGCGGACACCTGAAGCTCAACCCCTACCCTAAACTGACCCTCACGCTAACTCCAACCGAAACACTGAACCGAAAACTAACAGTAGCCCTAATCTTACTCCCTCAAACTAAGTTCAAACCTAACATAACCTGAAGCCTAACTCAAACCATAGACCTAACCCTAACCCTAGGCAGACACCTGAAGCTCAACCCCAACCCTAACCTGACCCTGATGCTATCTCCAACCGTAACACTGAACCGAAAACTAACAATAGCCCAAAACTTACTCCCTCAAGCTAAGTTCAAACCTAACCTAACCTGAATCCTAACTCAAACCACAGACCTAACCCTAACCCTAGGCGGACACCTTAAGCTCAACCCCAACCCTAACCTGACCCTCACGCTAACTCCACCCTAACACTGAACCGAAAACTAACAGTAGCCCTAAACTTACTCCCTCAATCTAAGTTCAAACCTAACCTAAACTGAAGCCTAACTCAAACCATAGACCTAACCCTAAACCTAGGCGGATACATTAAGCTCAACCCCAACCCTAACCTGACCCTCACGCTCACTCCAACCCTAACACTGAACCGAAAACTAACAGTAGCCCTAAACTTACTCCCTCAAACTAAGTTCAAACCTAACCTACCTGAAGCCTTAATCAAATCATACACCTAACCCTAACCCTAGGCGGACACCTTAAGCTCAACCCCTACCCTAACCTGACCCTCACACTTACTCCAACCGTAACACTGAACCGAAAACTAACAGTAGCCCTAAACTTACTCCCTCAAACTAATTTCGTACCTAACCTAACCTGAAGACTAACTCAAACCATAGACCTAACCCTAACCCTAGGCGGACACCTGAAGCTCAACCCCAACCCTAACCTGACCCTGACGCTATCTCCAACCGTAACACTGAGCCGAAAACTAACAATAGCCCTAAACTTACTCCCTCAGACTAAGTTCAAACCTAACCTAACCTGAAGCCTAACTCAAACCACAGACCTAAACCTAACCCTAGGCGGACACCTTAAGCTCAAACCCAACCCTAACCTGACCCTCACGCTAACTCCAACCCTAACACTGAACCGAAAACTAACAGTAGCCCTAAACTTAATCCCTCAAACTAAGTTCAAACCTAACCTAACCTGAAGCCTAACTCAAACCATAGACCTAACCCTAACCCTAGGCGGACACCTGAAGCTCAACCCCATCCCTAACCTGACCCTGACGCTATCTACAACCGTAACACTGAACCGAAAACTAACAGTAGCCCTAAACTTACTCCCTCAAACTAAGTTCAAACCTAACCTAACCTGAAGCCTAACTCAAACCATAGACCTAACCCTAACCCTAGGTGGACACCTTAAGCTCAACGCCAACCCTAACCTGGCCCTAACGCTAACTCCAACCATAACAGTTACCCGAAAACTAACAGTCGCCCTAAACTTACTCCCTCAAACTAAGTTCAAACCTAACCTAACCTGAAGCCTAAATCAAACCATACACCTAACCCTAACCCTAGGCGGACACCTTAAGCTCAACCCCAAACCTAACCTGACCCTCACGCTAACTCAAACCGTAACACTGAACCGAAAACTAACATTAGCCCTAAACTTACTCCCTCAAACTAATTTCGAACCTAACCTAACCTGAAGCCTAACTCAAACCATAGACCTAACCCTAACCCTAGGCGGATACCTGAAGCTCAACCCCAACCCTAACCCCACCCTGACGCTATCTCCGACCGTAACACTGAACCGAAAACTAACAGTAGCCCTAAACTTACTCCCTCAAACTAAGTTCAAACCTAACCTAACCTGAAGCCTAAATCAAACCATACACCTAACCCTAACCCTAGGCGGACACCTTAAGCTCAACCCCAACCCTAACCTGACCCTCACGCTAACTCCAACCGTAACACTGAACCGAAAACTAACAGTAACCCTAAACTTACTCCCTCAAACTAAGTTCAAACCTAACCTAACCTGAAGCCTAACTCAAACCATAGACCTAACCCAAACCCTAGGCGGACACATTAAGCTCAACCCCAACCCTAACCTGGCCCTGACGCTAACTCCAACCATAACAGTTACCCGAAAACTAACTGTAGCCCTAAACTTACTCCCTCTAACTAAGTTCAAACCTAACCTACCTGAAGCCTTAATCAAATCATACACCTAACCCTAACCATAGGCGGACACCTTAAACTCAACCCCTACCCTAACCTGACCCTCACGCTAACTGCAACCGAAACACTGAACCGAAAACTAACAGTAGCCCTAATCTTACTCCCTCAAACTAAGTTAAAACATAACATAACATGAAGCTTAACTCCAACCATAGACCTAACCCTAACCCAAGGCAGACACCTGAAGCTCAACCCCAACCCTAACCTGACCCTGACGCTATCTCCAACCGTAACACTGAACCGAAAACTAACAATAGCCCTAAACTTACTCCCTCAAACTAAGTTCAAACCTAACCTAACCTGAAGCCAAACTCAAACCACAGACCTAACCCTAACCCTAGGCGGACACCTTAAGCTCAACCCCAACCCTAACCTGACCCTCACGCTAACTCCAACCCTAACACTGAACCGAAAACTAACAGTAGCCCTAAACTTACTCCCTCAAACTAAGTTCAAACCTAACCTAACCTGAAGACTAACTCAAACCATACACCTAACCCTAACCCTAGGCGGACACCTTAAGCTCAACCCCAACCCTAACCTGACCCTCACGCTAACTCCAACCGTAACACTGAACCGAAAACTAACAGTAGCCCTTAACTTACTCCCTCAAACTAATTTCGTACCTAACCTAACCTGAAGACTAACTCAAACCATAGACCTAACCCTAACCCTAGGCGGACACCTGAAGCTCAACCCCAACCCTAACCTGACCCTGACGCTATCTCCGACCGTAACACTGAACCGAAAAATAACAGTAGCCCTAAACTTACTCCCTCAAACTAAGTTCAAACCTAACCTAACCTGAAGCCTAAATCAAACCATACACCTAACCCTAATCCTGGGCGGAAACCTTAAGCTCAACCCCAACCCTAACCTGACCCTCACGCTAACTCCAACCGTAACACTGAACCGAAAACTAACAGTAGCCCTAATCTTACTCCCTCAAACTAAGTTCAAACCTAACATAACCTGAAGCCTAACTCAAACCACAGACCTAACCCTAACCCTAGGCGGACACCTTAAGCTCAAACCCAACCCTAACCTGACCCTCACGCTAACTCCAACCCTAACACTGAACCGAAAACTAAGAGTAGCCCTAAACTTACTCCCTCAAAATAAGTTCAAACCTAACCTAACCTGAAGCCTAACTCAAACCATAGACCTAACCCTAACCCTAGGCGAACACCTGAAGCTCAACCCCAACCCTAACCTGACCCTGACTCTTACTCCAACCCTAACACTGAACCGAAAACTAACAGTAGCCCTAAACTTACTCCCTAAAACTAAGTTCAAACCTAACCTAACATGAAGCCTAAATCAAACCATACACCTTACCCTAAACATGGGCGGAAACCTTAAGCTCAACCCCAACCCTAACCTGACCCTCACGCTAACTCCAATCGTAACACTGAACCGAAAACTAACAGTAACCCTAAACTTACTCCCTCAAACTAAGTTCAAACCTAACCTAACCTGAAGCCTAACTCAAACCATAGACCTAAACCTAACCCTAGGCGGATACATTAAGCTCAACCCCAACCCTAACCTGGCCATGACGCTAACTCCAACCATAACAGTTACCCGAAAACTAACTGTAGCCCTAAACTTACTCCCTCAAACTAAGTTCAAACCTAACCTACCTGAAGCCTTAATCAAATCATACACCTAACCCTAACCCTAGGCGGACACCTTAAGCTCAACCCCTACCCTAACCTGACCCTCACATTTACTCCAACCGTAACACTGAACCGAAAACTAACAGTAGCCCTAAACTTACTCCCTCAAACTAATTTCAAACCTAACCTAACCTGAAGCCTAACTCAAACCATAGACCTAACCCTAACCCTAGGCGGACACCTGAAGCTCAACCCCAACCATAACCTGACCCTGACGCTATCTCCAACCGTAACACTGAACCGAAAACTAACAGTAGCCCTAAACTTACTCCCTCAAACTAAGTTCAAACCTAACCTAACCTGAAGCCTAAATCAAACCATACACCTAACCCTAACCCTAGGCGGACACCTTAAGCTCAACCCCAACCCTAACCTGACCCTCACGCTAACTCCAACCGGAACACTGAACCGAAAACTAACATTAACCCTAAACTTACTCCCTCAAACTAAGTTCAAACCTAACCTAACCTGAAGCCTAACTCAAACCATAGACCTAACCCTAACCCTAGGCGGACACCTGAAGCTCAACCCCTACCCTAACCTGACCCTCATGCTAACACCAACCGAAACACTGAACCGAAAACTAACAGTAGCCCTAATCTTACTCCCTCAAACTAAGTTCAAACCTAACATAACCTGAAGCCTAACTCCAACCATAGACCTAACCCTAACCCTAGGCAGACACCTGAAGCTCAACCCCAACCCTAACCTGACCCTGACGCTATCTCCAACCGTAACACTGAACCGAAAACTAACAATAGCCCTAAACTTACTCCCTCAAACTAAGTTCAAACCTAACCTAACCTGAAGCCTAACTCAAACCACAGACTTAACCCTAACCCTAGGCGGACACCTTAAGCTCAAACCCAACCCTAACCTGACCCTCACGCTAACTCCAACCCTAACACTGAACCGAAAACTAACAGTAGCCCTAAACTTACTCCCTCAAACTAAGTTCAAACCTAACCTAACCTGAAGCCTAACTCAAACCATAGACCTAACCCTAACCCTAGGCGGACACCTGAAGCTCAACCCCTACCCTAACCTGACCCTCACGCTAACTCCAACCGAAACAATGAACCGAAAACTAACAGTAGCCCTAATCTTACTCCCTCAAACTAAGTTTAAACCTAACCTAACCTGAAGCCTAACTCAAACCATAGACCTAACCCTAACCCTAGGCGGACACCTGAAGCTCAACCCCAACCCTAACCTGACCCTGACGCTATCTCCAACCGTAACACTGAACCGAAAACTAACAGTAGCCCTAAACTTACTCCCTCAAACTAAGTTCAAACCTAACCTAACCTGAAGCCTAAATCAAACCATACACCTAACCCTAACCCTAGGCGGACACCTTAAGCTCAACCCCAACCCTAACCTGACCCTCACGCTAACTCCAACCGTAACACTGAACCGAAAACTAACAGTAGCCCTAATCTTACTCCCTCAAACTAAGTTCAAACCTGACATAAACTGAAGCCTAACTCAAACCACAGACGTAACCCTAACCCTAGGCGGACACCTTAAGCTCAAACCCAACCCTAACCTGACCCTCACGCTAACTCCAACCCTAACACTGAACCGAAAACTAACAGTAGCAGTAAACTTACTCCCTCAAACTAAGTTCAAACCTAACCTAACCTGAAGCCTAACTCAAACCATAGACCTAACCCTAACCCTAGGCGAACACCTGAAGCTCAACCCCAACCCTAACCTGACCCTGACTCTTACTCCAACCCTAACACTGAACCGAAAACTAACAGTAGCCCTAAACTTACTCCCTCAAACTAAGTTCAAACCTAACCTAACCTGAAGCCTAACTGAAACCATAGACCAAACCCTAACCCTAGGCGGACACCTTAAGCTCAACCCCAACCCTAACCTGACCCTCACGCTAACTCCAACCGTAACACTGAACCGAAAACTAACAGTAACCCTAAACTTACTCCCTCAAACTAAGTTCAAACCTAACCTAACCTGAAGCCTAACTCAAACCATAGACCTAACCCTAACCCTAGGCGGACACCTTAAGCTCAACCCCTACCCTAATTGACCCTCACGCTAACTCCAACCGTAACACTGAACCGAAAACTAACAGTAACCCTAAACTTACTCCCTCAAACTAAGCTCAAACCTAACCTAACCTGAAGCCTAACTCAAACCATAGACCTAACCCTAACCCTAGGCGGACACCTGAAGCTCAACCCCTACCCTAACCTGACCCTCACGCTAACTCCAACCGAAACACTGAACCGAAAACTAACAGTAGCCCTAATCTTACTCCCTCAAACTAAGTTCAAACCTAACATAACCTGAAGCCTAACTCAAACCATAGACCTAACCCTAACCCTAGGCAGACACCTGAAGCTCAACCCCAACCCTAACCTGACCCTGATGCTATCTCCAACTGTAACACTGAACCGAAAACTAACAATAGCCCAAAACTTACTCCCTCAAGCTAAGTTCAAACCTAACCTAACCTGAATCCTAACTCAAACCACAGACCTAACCCTAACCCTAGGCGGACACCTTAAGCTCAACCCCAACCGTAACCTGACCCTCACGCTAACTCCACCCTAACACTGAACCGAAAACTAACAGTAGCCCTAAACTTACTCCCTCAAACTAAGTTCAAACCTAACCTAAACTGAAGCCTAACTCAAACCATAGACCTAACCCTAAACCTAGGCGGATACATTAAGCTCAACCCCAACCCTAACCTGACCCTCACGCTAACTCCAACCCTAACACTGAACCGAAAACTAACAGTAGCCCTAAACTTACTCCCTCAAACTAAGTTCAAACCTAACCTACCTGAAGCCTTAATCAAATCATACACCTAACCCTAACACTAGGCGGACACCTTAAGCTCAACCCCAACCCTAACCTGACCCTCAGACTAACTCCAACCGTAACACTGAACCGAAAACTAACAGTAACCCTAAACTTACTCCCTCAAACTAAGTTCAAACCTAACTTAACCTGAAGCCTAACTCAAACCATAGACCTAACCCTAACCCTAGGCGGACACCTGAAGCTCAACCCCAACCCTAACCTGACCCTGACGCTATCTCCAACCGTAACACTGAACAGAAAACTAACAATAGCCCTAAACTTACTCCCTCAAACTAAGTTCAAACCTAACCTAACCTGAAGCCTAACTCAAACCACAGACCTCACCCTAACCCTAGGCGGACACCTTAAGCTCAACCCCAACCCTAACCTGACCCTCACGCTAACTCCAACCCTAACACTGAACCGAAAACTAACAGTAGCCCTAAACTTACTCCCTCAAACTAAGTTCATTCCTAACCTAACCTGAAGCCTAACTCAAACCATACACCTTACCCTAACCCTAGGCGGACACCTTAAGCTCATCCCCAACCCTAACCTGACCCTCACGCTAACTCCAACCATAACACTGAACCGAAAACTAACAGTAGCCCTTAACTTACTCCCTCAACCTAATTTCGTACCTAACCTAACCTGAAGCCTAACTCAAACCATAGACCTAACCCTAACCCTAGGCGGACACCTGAAGCTCAACCCCAACCCTAACCTGACCCTGACGCTATCTCCGACCGTAACACTGAACCGAAAACTAACAGTAGCCCTAAACTTACTCCCTCAAACTAAGTTCAAACCTAACCTAACCTGAAGCCTAAATCAAACCATACACCTAACCGTAAACCTGGGCGGAAACCTTAAGCTCAACCCCAACCCTAACCTGACCCTCACGCTAACTCCAACCGTAACACTGAACCGAAAACTAACAGTAGCCCTAATCTTACTCCCTCAAACTAAGTTCAAACCTAACATAACCTGAAGCCTAACTCAAACCACAGACCTAACCCTAACCCTAGGCGGACACCTTAAGCTCAAACCCAAACCTAACCTGACCCTCACGCTAACTCCAACCCTAACACTGAACCGAAAACTAACAGTAGCCCTAAACTTACTCCCTCAAACTAAGTTCAAACCTAACCTAACCTGAAGCCTAACTCAAACCATAGACCTAACCCTAACCCTAGGCGAACACCTGAAGCTCAACCCCAACCCTAACCTGACCCTGACTCTTACTCCAACCCTAACACTGAACCGAAAACTAACAGTAGCCCTAAACTTACTCCCTCAAACTAAGTTCAAACCTAACCTAACCTGAAGCCTAAATCAAACCATACACCTAACCCTAAACCTGGGCGGAAACCTTAAGCTCAACCCCAACCCTAACCTGACCCTCACGCTAACTCCAACCGTAACACTGAACCGAAAACTAACAGTAACCCTAAACTTACTCCCTCAAACTAAGTTCAAACCTAACCTAACCTGAAGCCTAACTCAAACCATAGACCTAACCCTAACCCTAGGCGGACACCTGAAGCTCAACCCCTACCCTAACCTGACCCTCACGCTAACTCCAACCGAAACACTGAACCGAAAACTAACAGTAGCCCTAATCTTACTCCCTCAAACTAAGTTCAAACCTAACATAACCTGAAGCCTAACTCCAACCATAGACCTAACCCTAACCCTAGGCAGACACCTGAAGCTCAACCCCAACCCTAACCTGACCCTGACGCTATCTCCAACCGTAACACTGAACCGAAAACTAACAATAGCCCTAAACTTACTCCCTCAAACTAAGTTCAAACCTAACCTAACCTGAAGCCTAACTCAAACCACAGACTAACCCTAACCCTAGGCGGACACCTTAAGCTCAAACCCAACCCTAACCTGACCCTCACGCTAACTCCAACCCTAACACTGAACCGAAAACTAACAGTAGCCCTAAACTTACTCCCTCAAACTAAGTTCAAACCTAACCTAACCTGAAGCCTAACTCAAACCATAGACCTAACCCTAACCCTAGGCGGACACCTGAAGCTCAACCCCTACCCTAACCTGACCCTCACGCTAACTCCAACCGAAACAATGAACCGAAAACTAACAGTAGCCCTAATCTTACTCCCTCAAACTAAGTTCAAACCTAACCTAACCTGAAGCCTAACTCAAACCATAGACCTAACCCTAACCCTAGGCGGACACCTGAAGCTCAACCCCAACCCTAACCTGACCCTGACGCTATCTCCAACCGTAACACTGAACCGAAAACTAACAGTAGCCCTAAACTTACTCCCTCAAACTAAGTTCAAACCTAACCTAACCTGAAGCCTAAACCAAACCATACACCTAACCCTAACCCTAGGCGAACACCTGAAGCTCAACCCCAACCCTAACCTGACCCTGACTCTTACTCCAACCCTAACACTGAACCGAAAACTAACAGTAGCCCTAAACTTACTCCCTCAAACTAAGTTCAAACCTAACCTAACCTGAAGCCTAACTGAAACCATAGACCAAACCCTAACCCTAGGCGGACACCTTAAGCTCAACCCCAGCCCTAAAATGGCCCTCACGCTAACTCCAACCATAACAGTGCCCCGAAAACTAACAGTAGCCCTAAACTTACTCCCTCAAACTAAGTTCAAACCTAACCTAACCTGAAGCCTGAATCAAACCATACACCTAACCCTAACCCTAGGCGGACACCTTAAGCTCAACCCCAACCCTAACCTGACCCTCAGACTAACTCCAACCGTAACACTGAACCGAAAACTAACAGTAACCCTAAACTTACTTCCTCAAACTAAGTTCAAACCTAACTTAACCTGAAGCCTAACTCCAACCATAGACCTAACCCTAACCCTAGGCGGACACCTGAAGCTCAACCCCTACCCTAACCTGACCCTCACGCTAACTCCAACCGAAACACTGAACCGAAAACTAACAGTAGCCCTAATCTTACTCCCTCAAACTAAGTTCAAACCTAACATAACCTGAAGCCTAACTCCAACCATAGACCTAACCCTAACCCTAGGCAGACACCTGAAGCTCAACCCCAACCCTAACCTGACCCTGACGCTATCTCCAACCGTAACACTGAACCGAAAACTAACAATAGCCCTAAACTTACTCCCTCAAACTAAGTTCAAACCTAACCTAACCTGAAGCCTAACTCAAACCACAGACCTAACCCTAACCCTAGGCGGACACCTTAAGCTCAACCCCAACCCTAACCTGACCCTCACGCTAACTCCAACCCTAACACTGAACCGAAAACTAACAGTAGCCCTAAACTTACTCCCTCAAACTAAGTTCAAACCTAACCTAACCTGAAGCCTAACTCAAACCATAGACCTAACCCTAACCCTAGGCGGACACCTTAAGCTCAACCCCAACCATAACCTGACCCTCACGCTAACTCCAACCGTAACACTGAACCGAAAACTAACAGTAGCCCTTAACTTACTCCCTCAAACTAATTTCGTACCTAACCTAACCTGAAGCCTAACTCAAACCATAGACCTAACCCTAACCCTAGGCGGACACCTGAAGCTCAACCCCAACCCTAACCTGACCCTGACGCTATCTCCGACCATAACACTGAACCGAAAACTAACAGTAGCCCTAAACTTACTCCCTCAAACTAAGTTCAAACCTAACCTAACCTGAAGCCTAAATCAAACCATACACCTAACCCTAAACCTGGGCGGAAACCTTAAGCTCAACCCCAACCCTAACCTGACCCTCACGCTAACTCCAACCGTAACACTGAACCGAAAACTAACAATAGCCCTAAACTTACTCCCTCAAACTAAGTTCAAACCTAACCTAACCTGAAGCCTAACTCAAACCACAGACCTAACCCTAACCCTAGGCGGACACCTTAAGCTCAACCCCAACCCTAACCTGACCCTCACGCTAACTCCAACCCTAACACTGAACCGAAAACTAACAGTAGCCCTAAACTTACTCCCTCAAACTAAGTTCAAACCTAACCTAACCTGAAGCCTAAATCAAACCATACACCTAACCCTAAACCTGGGCGGAAACCTTAAGCTCAACCCCAACCCTAACCTGACCCTCACGCTAACTCCAACCCTAACACTGAACCGAAAACTAACAGTAGCCCTAAACTTACTCCCTCAAACTAAGTTCAAACCTAACCTAACCTGAAGCCTAACTCAAACCATAGACCTAACCCTAACCCTAGGCGAACACCTGAAGCTCAACCCCAACCCTAACCTGACCCTGACTCTTACTCCAACCCTAACACTGAACCGAAAACTAACAGTAGCCCTAAACTTACTCCCTCAAACTAAGTTCGAACCTAACCTAACCTGAAGCCTAACTGAAACCATAGACCAAACCCTAACCCTAGGCGGACACCTTAAGCTCAACCCCAGCCCTAAAATGGCCCTCACGCTAACTCCAACCATAACAGTGCCCCGAAAACTAACAGTAGCCCTAAACTTACTCCCTCAAACTAAGTTCAAACCTAACCTAACCTGAAGTCTGAATCAAACCATACACCTAACCCTAACCCTAGGCGGACACCTTAAGCTCAACCCCAACCCTAACCTGACCCTCAGACTAACTCCAACCGTAACACTGAACCGAAAACTAACAGTAACCCTAAACTTACTCCCTCAAACTAAGTTCAAACCTAACTTAACCTGAAGCCTAACTCAAACCATAGACCTAACCCTAACCCTAGGCGGACACCTGAAGCTCAACCCCTACCCTAACCTGACCCTCACGCTAACTCCAACCGAAACACTGAACCGAAAACTAACAGTAGCCCTAATCTTACTCCCTCAAACTAAGTTCAAACCTAACATAACCTGAAGCCTAACTCCAACCATAGACCAAACCCTAAACCTAGGCAGACACCTGAAGCTCAACCCCAACCCTACCTGACCCTGACGCTATCTCCAACCGTAACACTGAACAGAAAACTAACAATAGCCCTAAACTTACTCCGTCAAACTAAGTTCAAACCTAACCTAACCTGAAGCCTAACTCAAACCACAGACCTAACCCTAACTCTAGGCGGACACCTTAAGCTCAACCCCAACCCTAACCTGACCCTCACGATAACTCCAACCCTAACACTGAACCGAAAAATAACAGTAGCCCTAAACTTACTCCCTCAAACTAAGTTCAAACCTAACCTAACCTGAAGCCTAACTCAAACCATAGACCTAACCCTAACCCTAGGCGGACACCTTAAGCTCAACCCCAACCCTAACCTGACCATCACACTAACTCCAACCGTAACACTGAACCGAAAACTAACAGTAGCCCTTAACTTACTCCCTCAAACTAATTTCGTACCTAACCTAACCTGAAGCCTAACTCAAACCATAGACCTAACCCTAACCCTAGGCGGACACCTGAAGCTCAACCCCAACCCTAACCTGACCCTGACGCTATCTCCGACCGTAACACTGAACCGAAAACTAACAGTAGCCCTAAACTTACTCCCTCAAACTAAGTTCAAACCTAACCTAACCTGAAGCCTAAATCAAACCATACACCTAACCCTAAACCTGGGCGGAAACCTTAAGCTCAACCCCAACCCTAACCTGACCCTCACGCTAACTCCAACCGTAACACTGAACCGAAAACTAACAGTAACCCTAAAGTTACTCCCTCAAACTAAGTTCAAACCTAACCTAACCTGAAGCCTAACTCAAACCATAGACCTAAACCTAACCCTAGGCGGATACATTAAGCTCAACCCCAACCCTAACCTGGCCCTGACGCTAACTCCAACCATAACAGTTACCCGAAAACTAACTGTAGCCCTAAACTTACTCCCTCAAACTAAGTTCAAACCTAACCTACCTAAAGCCTTAATCAAATCATACACCTAACCCTAACCCTAGGCGGACACCTTAAGCTCAACCCCTACCCTAACCTGACCCTCACACTTACTCCAACCGTAACACTGAACCGAAAACTAACAGTAGCCCTAAACTTACTCCCTCAAACTAATTTCAAACCTAACCTAACCTGAAGCCTAACTCAAACCATAGACCTAACCCTAACCCTAGGCGGACACCTGAAGCTCAACCCCAACCATAACCTGACCCTGACGCTATCTCCAACCGTAACACTGAACCGAAAACTAACAGTAGCCCTAAACTTACTCCCTCAAACTAAGTTCAAACCTAACCTAACCTGAAGCCTAAATCAAACCATACACCTAACCCTAACCCTAGGCGGACACCTTAAGCTCAAGCCCAACCCTAACCTGACCCTCACGCTAACTCCAACCGTAACACTGAACCGAAAACTAACAGTAACCCTAAACTTACTCCCTCAAACTAAGTTCAAACCTAACCTAACCTGAAGCCTAACTCAAACCATAGACCTAACCCTAACCCTAGGCGGACACCTGAAGCTCAACCCCTACCCTAACCTGACCCTCACGCTAACTCCAACCGAAACACTGAACCGAAAACTAACAGTAGCCCTAATCTTACTCCCTCAAACTAAGTTCAAACCTAACATAACCTGAAGCCTAACTCCAACCATAGACCTAACCCTAACCCTAGGCAGACACCTGAAGCTCAACCCCAACCCTAACCTGACCCTGACGCTATCTCCAACCGTAACACTGAACCGAAAACTAACAATAGCCCTAAACTTACTCCCTCAAACTAAGTTCAAACCTAACCTAACCTGAAGCCTAACTCAAACCACAGACTAACCCTAACCCTAGGCGGACACCTTAAGCTCAAACCCAACCCTAACCTGACCCTCACGCTAACTCCAACCCTAACACTGAACCGAAAACTAACAGTAGCCCTAAACTTACTCCCTCAAACTAAGTTCAAACCTAACCTAACATGAAGCCTAACTCAAACCATAGACCTAACCCTAACCCTAGGCGGACACCTGAAGCTCAACCCCTACCCTAACCTGACCCTCACGCTAACTCCAACCGAAACAATGAACCGAAAACTAACAGTAGCCCTAATCTTACTCCCTCAAACTAAGTTCAAACCTAACCTAACCTGAAGCCTAACTCAAACCATAGACCTAACCCTAACCCTAGGCGGACACCTGAAGCTCAACCCCAACCCTAACCTGACCCTGACGCTATCTCCAACCGTAACACTGAACCGAAAACTAACAATAGCCCTAAACTTACTCCCTCAAACTAAGTTCAAACCTAACCTAACCTGAAGCCTAACTCAAACCACAGACCTAACCCTAACCCTAGGCGGACACCTTAAGCTCAACCCCAACCCTAACCTGACCCTCACGCTAACTCCAACCCTAACACTGAACCGAAAACTAACAGTAGCCCTAAACTTACTCCCTCAAACTAAGTTCAAACCTAACCTAACCTGAAGCCTAACTCAAACCATAGACCTAACCCTAACCCTAGGCGGACACCTTAAGCTCAACCCCAACCCTAACCTGACCCTCACGCTAACTCCAACCGTAACACTGAACCGAAAACTAACAGTAGCCCTTAACTTACTCCCTCAAACTAATTTCGTACCTAACCTAACCTGAAGCCTAACTCAAACCATAGACCTAACCCTAACCCTAGGCGGACACCTGAAGCTCAACCCCAACCCTAACCTGACCCTGACGCTATCTCCGACCGTAACACTGAACCGAAAACTAACAGTAGCCCTAAACTTACTCCCTCAAACTAAGTTCAAACCTAACCTAACCTGAAGCCTAAATCAAACCATACACCTAACCCTAAACCTGGGCGGAAACCTTAAGCTCAACCCCAACCCTAACCTGACCCTCACGCTAACTCCAACCGTAACACTGAACCGAAAACTAACAGTAGCCCTAATCTTACTCCCTCAAACTAAGTTCAAACCTAACTTAACCTGAAGCCTAACTCAAACCACAGACCTAACCCTAACCCTAGGCGGACACCTTAAGCTCAAACCCAACCCTAACCTGACCCTCACGCTAACTCCAACCCTAACACTGAACCGAAAACTAACAGTAGCCCTAAACTTACTCCCTCAAACTAAGTTCAAACCTAACCTAACCTGAAGCCTAACTCAAACCATAGACCTAACCCTAACCCTAGGCGAACACCTGAAGCTCAAACCCAACCCTAACCTGACCCTCACGCTAACTCCAACCCTAACACTGAACCGAAAACTAACAGTAGCCCTAAACTTACTCCCTCAAACTAAGTTCAAACCTAACCTAACATGAAGCCTAACTCAAACCATAGACCTAACCCTAACCCTAGGCGGACACCTGAAGCTCAACCCCTACCCTAACCTGACCCTCACGCTAACTCCAACCGAAACAATGAACCGAAAACTAACAGTAGCCCTAATCTTACTCCCTCAAACTAAGTTCAAACCTAACCTAACCTGAAGCCTAACTCAAACCATAGACCTAACCCTAACCCTAGGCGGACACCTGAAGCTCAACCCCAACCCTAACCTGACCCTGACGCTATCTCCAACCGTAACACTGAACCGAAAACTAACAATAGCCCTAAACTTACTCCCTCAAACTAAGTTCAAACCTAACCTAACCTGAAGCCTAACTCAAACCACAGACCTAACCCTAACCCTAGGCGGACACCTTAAGCTCAACCCCAACCCTAACCTGACCCTCACGCTAACTCCAACCCTAACACTGAACCGAAAACTAACAGTAGCCCTAAACTTACTCCCTCAAACTAAGTTCAAACCTAACCTAACCTGAAGCCTAACTCAAACCATAGACCTAACCCTAACCCTAGGCGGACACCTTAAGCTCAACCCCAACCCTAACCTGACCCTCACGCTAACTCCAACCGTAACACTGAACCGAAAACTAACAGTAGCCCTTAACTTACTCCCTCAAACTAATTTCGTACCTAACCTAACCTGAAGCCTAACTCAAACCATAGACCTAACCCTAACCCTAGGCGGACACCTGAAGCTCAACCCCAACCCTAACCTGACCCTGACGCTATCTCCGACCGTAACACTGAACCGAAAACTAACAGTAGCCCTAAACTTACTCCCTCAAACTAAGTTCAAACCTAACCTAACCTGAAGCCTAAATCAAACCATACACCTAACCCTAAACCTGGGCGGAAACCTTAAGCTCAACCCCAACCCTAACCTGACCCTCACGCTAACTCCAACCGTAACACTGAACCGAAAACTAACAGTAGCCCTAATCTTACTCCCTCAAACTAAGTTCAAACCTAACTTAACCTGAAGCCTAACTCAAACCACAGACCTAACCCTAACCCTAGGCGGACACCTTAAGCTCAAACCCAACCCTAACCTGACCCTCACGCTAACTCCAACCCTAACACTGAACCGAAAACTAACAGTAGCCCTAAACTTACTCCCTCAAACTAAGTTCAAACCTAACCTAACCTGAAGCCTAACTCAAACCATAGACCTAACCCTAACCCTAGGCGAACACCTGAAGCTCAACCCCAACCCTAACCTGACCCTGACTCTTAC
The DNA here is from genome assembly GCA_026018925.1 of Tupaia tana. Classification (NCBI taxonomy): domain Eukaryota; kingdom Metazoa; phylum Chordata; class Mammalia; order Scandentia; family Tupaiidae; genus Tupaia; species Tupaia tana. Next base: position 399,937 of record JAKSZU010000071.1, read on the forward strand.
TCCAACCCTAACACTGAACCGAAAACTAACAGTAGCCCTAAACTTACTCCCTCAAACTAAGTTCAAACCTAACCTAACCTGAAGCCTAAATCAAACCATACACCTAACCCTAAACCTGGGCGGAAACCTTAAGCTCAACCCCAACCCTAACCTGACCCTCACGCTAACTCCAATAGTAACACTGAACTGAAAACTAACAGTAACCCTAAACTTACTCCCTCAAACTAAGTTCAAACCTAACCTAACCTGAAGCCTAACTCAAACCATAGACCTAAACCTAACCCTAGGCGGATACATTAAGCTCAACCCCAACCCTAACCTGGCCCTGACGCTAACTCCAACCATAACAGTTACCCGAAAACTAACTGTAGCCCTAAACTTACTCCCTCAAACTAAGTTCAAACCTAACCTACCTGAAGCCTTAATCAAATCATACACCTAACCCTAACCCTAGGCGGACACCTTAAGCTCAACCCCTACCCTAACCTGACCCTCACACTTACTCCAACCGTAACACTGAACCGAAAACTAACAGTAGCCCTAAACTTACTCCCTCAAACTAATTTCAAACCTAACCTAACCTGAAGCCTAACTCAAACCATAGACCTAACCCTAACCCTAGGCGGACACCTGAAGCTCAACCCCAACCATAACCTGACCCTGACGCTATCTCCAACCGTAACACTGAACCGAAAACTAACAGTAGCCCTAAACTTACTCCCTCAAACTAAGTTCAAACCTAACCTAACCTGAAGCCTAAATCAAACCATACACCTAACCCTAACCCTAGGCGGACACCTTAAGCTCAACCCCAACCCTAACCTGACCCTCACGCTAACTCCAACCGTAACACTGAACCGAAAACTAACATTAACCCTAAACTTACTCCCTCAAACTAAGTTCAAACCTAACCTAACCTGAAGCCTAACTCAAACCATAGACCTAACCCTAACCCTAGGCGGACACCTGAAGCTCAACCCCTACCCTAACCTGACCCTCATGCTAACTCCAAACGAAACACTGAACCGAAAACTAACAGTAGCCCTAATCTTACTCCCTCAAACTAAGTTCAAACCTAACATAACCTGAAGCCTAACTCCAACCATAGACCTAATCCTAACCCTAGGCAGACACCTGAAGCTCAACCCCAACCCTAACCTGACCCTGACGCTATCTCCAACCGTAACACTGAACCGAAAACTAACAATAGCCCTAAACTTACTCCCTCAAACTAAGTTCAAACCTAACCTAACCTGAAGCCTAACTCAAACCACAGACCTAACCCTAACCCTAGGCGGACACCTTAAGCTCAAACCCAACCATAACCTGACCCTCACGCTAACTCCAACCCTAACACTGAACCGAAAACTAACAGTAGCCCTAAACTTACTCCCTCAAACTAAGTTCAAACCTAACCTAACCTGAAGCCTAACTCAAACCATAGACCTAACCCTAACCCTAGGCGGACACCTGAAGCTCAACCCCTCCCCTAACCTGACCCTCACGCTAACTCCAACCGAAACAATGAACCGAAAACTAACAGTAGCCCTAATCTTACTCCCTCAAACTAAGTTCAAACCTAACCTAACCTGAAGCCTAAATCAAACCATACACCTAACCCTAAACCTGGGCGGAAACCTTAAGCTCAACCCCAACCCTAACCTGACCCTCACGCTAACTCCAATAGTAACACTGAACTGAAAACTAACAGTAACCCTAAACTTACTCCCTCAAACTAAGTTCAAACCTAACCTAACCTGAAGCCTAACTCAAACCATAGACCTAAACCTAACCCTAGGCGGATACATTAAGCTCAACCCCAACCCTAACCTGGCCCTGACGCTAACTCCAACCATAACAGTTACCCGAAAACTAACTGTAGCCCTAAACTTACTCCCTCAAACTAAGTTCAAACCTAACCTACCTGAAGCCTTAATCAAATCATACACCTAACCCTAACCCTAGGCGGACACCTTAAGCTCAACCCCTACCCTAACCTGACCCTCACACTTACTCCAACCGTAACACTGAACCGAAAACTAACAGTAGCCCTAAACTTACTCCCTCAAACTAATTTCAAACCTAACCTAACCTGAAGCCTAACTCAAACCATAGACCTAACCCTAACCCTAGGCGGACACCTGAAGCTCAACCCCAACCATAACCTGACCCTGACGCTATCTCCAACCGTAACACTGAACCGAAAACTAACAGTAGCCCTAAACTTACTCCCTCAAACTAAGTTCAAACCTAACCTAACCTGAAGCCTAAATCAAACCATACACCTAACCCTAACCCTAGGCGGACACCTTAAGCTCAACCCCAACCCTAACCTGACCCTCACGCTAACTCCAACCGTAACACTGAACCGAAAACTAACATTAACCCTAAACTTACTCCCTCAAACTAAGTTCAAACCTAACCTAACCTGAAGCCTAACTCAAACCATAGACCTAACCCTAACCCTAGGCGGACACCTGAAGCTCAACCCCTACCCTAACCTGACCCTCATGCTAACTCCAACCGAAACACTGAACCGAAAACTAACAGTAGCCCTAATCTTACTCCCTCAAACTAAGTTCAAACCTAACATAACCTGAAGCCTAACTCCAACCATAGACCTAATCCTAACCCTAGGCAGACACCTGAAGCTCAACCCCAACCCTAACCTGACCCTGACGCTATCTCCAACCGTAACACTGAACCGAAAACTAACAATAGCCCTAAACTTACTCCCTCAAACTAAGTTCAAACCTAACCTAACCTGAAGCCTAACTCAAACCACAGACCTAACCCTAACCCTAGGCGGACACCTTAAGCTCAAACCCAACCATAACCTGACCCTCACGCTAACTCCAACCCTAACACTGAACCGAAAACTAACAGTAGCCCTAAACTTACTCCCTCAAACTAAGTTCAAACCTAACCTAACCTGAAGCCTAACTCAAACCATAGACCTAACCCTAACCCTAGGCGGACACCTGAAGCTCAACCCCTCCCCTAACCTGACCCTCACGCTAACTCCAACCGAAACAATGAACCGAAAACTAACAGTAGCCCTAATCTTACTCCCTCAAACTAAGTTCAAACCTAACCTAACCTGAAGCCTAACTCAAACCATAGACCTAACCCTAACCCTAGGCGGACACCTGAAGCTGAACACCAACCCTAACCTGACCCTGATGCTATCTCCAACCGTAACACTGAACCGAAAACTAACAATAGCCCAAAACTTACTCCCTCAAGCTAAGTTCAAACCTAACCTAACCTGAAACCTAACTCAAACCACAGACCTAACCCTAACCCTAGGCGGACACCTTAAGCTCAACCCCAACCCTAACCTGACCCTCACGCTAACTCCACCCTAACACTGAACCGAAAACTAACAGTAGCCCTAAACTTACTCCCTCAAACTAAGTTCAAACCTAACCTAAACTGAAGGCTAACTCATACCATAGACCTAACCCTAAACCTAGGCGGATACATTAAGCTCAACCCCAACCCTAACCTGACCCTCACGCTAACTCCAACCCTAACACTGAACCGAAAACTAACAGTAGCCCTAAACTTACTCCCTCAAACTAAGTTCAAACCTAACCTAACCTGAAGCCTAAATCAAACCATACACCTAACCCTAAACCTGGGCGGAAACCTTAAGCTCAACCCCAACCCTAACCTGACCCTCACGCTAACTCCAATAGTAACACTGAACTGAAAACTAACAGTAACCCTAAACTTACTCCCTCAAACTAAGTTCAAACCTAACCTAACCTGAAGCCTAACTCAAACCATAGACCTAAACCTAACCCTAGGCGGATACATTAAGCTCAACCCCAACCCTAACCTGGCCCTGACGCTAACTCCAACCATAACAGTTACCCGAAAACTAACTGTAGCCCTAAACTTACTCCCTCAAACTAAGTTCAAACCTAACCTACCTGAAGCCTTAATCAAATCATACACCTAACCCTAACCCTAGGCGGACACCTTAAGCTCAACCCCTACCCTAACCTGACCCTCACACTTACTCCAACCGTAACACTGAACCGAAAACTAACAGTAGCCCTAAACTTACTCCCTCAAACTAATTTCAAACCTAACCTAACCTGAAGCCTAACTCAAACCATAGACCTAACCCTAACCCTAGGCGGACACCTGAAGCTCAACCCCAACCATAACCTGACCCTGACGCTATCTCCAACCGTAACACTGAACCGAAAACTAACAGTAGCCCTAAACTTACTCCCTCAAACTAAGTTCAAACCTAACCTAACCTGAAGCCTAAATCAAACCATACACCTAACCCTAACCCTAGGCGGACACCTTAAGCTCAACCCCAACCCTAACCTGACCCTCACGCTAACTCCAACCGTAACACTGAACCGAAAACTAACATTAACCCTAAACTTACTCCCTCAAACTAAGTTCAAACCTAACCTAACCTGAAGCCTAACTCAAACCATAGACCTAACCCTAACCAAAGGCGGACACCTGAAGCTCAACCCCTACCCTAACCTGACCCTCATGCTAACTCCAACCGAAACACTGAACCGAAAACTAACAGTAGCCCTAATCTTACTCCCTCAAACTAAGTTCAAACCTAACATAACCTGAAGCCTAACTCCAACCATAGACCTAATCCTAACCCTAGGCAGACACCTGAAGCTCAACCCCAACCCTAACCTGACCCTGACGCTATCTCCAACCGTAACACTGAACCGAAAACTAACAATAGCCCTAAACTTACTCCCTCAAACTAAGTTCAAACCTAACCTAACCTGAAGCCTAACTCAAACCACAGACCTAACCCTAACCCTAGGCGGACACCTTAAGCTCAAACCCAACCATAACCTGACCCTCACGCTAACTCCAACCCTAACACTGAACCGAAAACTAACAGTAGCCCTAAACTTACTCCCTCAAACTAAGTTCAAACCTAACCTAACCTGAAGCCTAACTCAAACCATAGACCTAACCCTAACCCTAGGCGGACACCTGAAGCTCAACCCCTCCCCTAACCTGACCCTCACGCTAACTCCAACCGAAACAATGAACCGAAAACTAACAGTAGCCCTAATCTTACTCCCTCAAACTAAGTTCAAACCTAACCTAACCTGAAGCCTAAATCAAACCATACACCTAACCCTAAACCTGGGCGGAAACCTTAAGCTCAACCCCAACCCTAACCTGACCCTCACGCTAACTCCAATAGTAACACTGAACTGAAAACTAACAGTAACCCTAAACTTACTCCCTCAAACTAAGTTCAAACCTAACCTAACCTGAAGCCTAACTCAAACCATAGACCTAAACCTAACCCTAGGCGGATACATTAAGCTCAACCCCAACCCTAACCTGGCCCTGACGCTAACTCCAACCATAACAGTTACCCGAAAACTAACTGTAGCCCTAAACTTACTCCCTCAAACTAAGTTCAAACCTAACCTACCTGAAGCCTTAATCAAATCATACACCTAACCCTAACCCTAGGCGGACACCTTAAGCTCAACCCCTACCCTAACCTGACCCTCACACTTACTCCAACCGTAACACTGAACCGAAAACTAACAGTAGCCCTAATCTTACTCCCTCAAACTAAGTTCAAACCTAACCTAACCTGAAGCCTAACTCAAACCATAGACCTAACCCTAACCCTAGGCGGACACCTGAAGCTGAACACCAACCCTAACCTGACCCTGATGCTATCTCCAACCGTAACACTGAACCGAAAACTAACAATAGCCCAAAACTTACTCCCTCAAGCTAAGTTCAAACCTAACCTAACCTGAAACCTAACTCAAACCACAGACCTAACCCTAACCCTAGGCGGACACCTTAAGCTCAACCCCAACCCTAACCTGACCCTCACGCTAACTCCACCCTAACACTGAACCGAAAACTAACAGTAGCCCTAAACTTACTCCCTCAAACTAAGTTCAAACCTAACCTAACCTGAAGCCTAACTCAAACCATAGACCTAACCCTAACCCTAGGCGAACACCTGAAGCTCAACCCCAACCCTAACCTGACCCTGACACTTACTCCAACCCTAACACTGAACCGAAAACTAACAGTAGCCCTAAACTTACTCCCTCAAACTAAGTTCAAACCTAACCTAACCTGAAGCCTAAATCAAACCATACACCTAACCCTAAACCTGGGCGGAAACCTTAAGCTCAACCCCAACCCTAACCTGACCCTCACGCTAACTCCAACCGTAACACTGAACCGAAAACTAACAGTAACCCAAAACTTACTCCCTCAAACTAAGTTCAAACCTAACCTAACCTGAAGCCTAACTCAAACGATAGACCGAAACCTAACCCTAGGCGGATACATTAAGCTCAACCCCAACCCTAACCTGGCCCTGACGCTAACTCCAACCATAACAGTTACCCGAAAACTAACTGTAGCCCTAAACTTACTCCCTCAAACTAAGTTCAAACCTAACCTACCTGAAGCCTTAATCAAATCATACACCTAACCCTAACCCTAGGCGGACACCTTAAGCTCAACCCCTACCATAACCTGACCCTCACACTTACTCCAACCGTAACACTGAACCGAAAACTAACAGTAGCCCTAAACTTACTCCCTCAAACTAATTTCAAACCTAACCTAACCTGAAGCCTAACTCAAACCATAGACCTAACCCTATACCTAGGCGGACACCTGAAGCTCAACCCCAACCCTAACCTGACCCTGACGCTATCTCCAACCGTAACACTGAACCGAAAACTAACAATAGCCCTAAACTTACTCCTTCAAACTAAGTTCAAACCTAACCTAACCTGAAGCCTAACTCATACCACAGACCTAAACCTAACCCTAGGCGGACACCTTAAGCTCAAACCCAACCCTAACCTGACCCTCACGCTAACTCCAACCCTAACACTGAACCGAAAACTAACAGTAGCCCTAAACTTACTCCCTCAAACTAAGTTCAAACCTAACCTAACCTGAAGCCTAACTCAAACCATAGACCTAACCCTAACCCTAGGCGGACACCTGAAGCTCAACCCCAACCCTAACCTGACCCTGACGCTATCTACAACCGTAACACTGATCCGAAAACTAACAGTAGCCCTAAACTTACTCCCTCAAACTAAGTTCAAACCTAACCTAACCTGAAGCCTAACTCAAACCATAGACCTAACCCTAACCCTAGGCGGACACCTGAAGCTCAACCCCTACCCTAAATGACCCTCACGCTAACTCCAACCGTAACACTGAACCGAAAACTAACAGTAACCCTAAACTTACTCCCTCAAACTAAGTTCAAACCTAACCTAACCTGAAGCCTAACTCAAACCATAGACCTAACCCTAACCCTAGGCGGACACCTTAAGCTCAACCCCAACCCTAACCTGACCCTCACGCTAACTCCACCCTAACACTGAACCGAAAACTAACAGTAGCCCTAAACTTACTCCCTCAAACTAAGTTCAAACCTAACCTAAACTGAAGCCTAACTCAAACCATAGACCTAACCCTAAACCTAGGCGGATACATTAAGCTCAACCCCAACCCTAACCTGACCCTCACGCTAACTCCAACCCTAACACTGAACCGAAAACTAACTGTAGCCCTAAACTTACTCCCTCAAACTAAGTTCAAACCTAACCTACCTGAAGCCTTAATCAAATCATACACCTAACCCTAACCCTAGGCGGACACCTTAAGCTCAACCCCTACCCTAACCTGACCCTCACACTTACTCCAACCGTAACACTGAACCGAAAACTAACAGTAGCCCTAAACTTACTCCCTCAAACTAATTTCAAACCTAACCTAACCTGAAGCCTAACTCAAACCATAGACCTAACCCTAACCCTAGGCGGACACCTGAAGCTCAACCCCAACCCTAACCTGACCCTGACGCTATCTCCAACCGTAACACTGAACCGAAAACTAACAATAGCCCTAAACTTACTCCCTCAAACTAAGTTCAAACCTAACCTAACCTGAAGCCTAACTCAAACCACAGACCTAAACCTAACCCTAGGCGGACACCTTAAGCTCAAACCCAACCCTAACCTGACCCTCACGCTAACTCCAACCCTAACACTGAACCGAAAACTAACAGTAGCCCTAAACTTACTCCCTCAAACTAAGTTCAAACCTAACCTAACCTGAAGCCTAACTCAAACCATAGACCTAACCCTAACCCTAGGCGGACACCTGAAGCTCAACCCCTACCCTAACCTGACCCTCACGCTAACTCCAACCGAAACAATGAACCGAAAACTAACAGTAGCCCTAATCTTACTCCCTCAAACTAAGTTCAAACCTAACCTAACCTGAAGCCTAACTCAAACCATAGACCTAACCCTAACCCTAGGCGGACACCTGAAGCTCAACCCCAACCCTAACCTGACCCTGATGCTATCTCCAACCGTAACACTGAACCGAAAACTAACAATAGCCCAAAACTTACTCCCTCAAGCTAAGTTCAAACCTAACCTAACCTGAAACCTAACTCAAACCACAGACCTAACCCTAACCCTAGGCGGACACCTTAAGCTCAACCCCAACCCTAACCTGACCCTCACGCTAACTCCACCCTAACACTGAACCGAAAACTAACAGTAGCCCTAAACTTACTCCCTCAAACTAAGTTCAAACCTAACCTAAACTGAAGGCTAACTCATACCATAGACCTAACCCTAAACCTAGGCGGATACATTAAGCTCAACCCCAACCCTAACCTGACCCTCACGCTAACTCGAACCCCAACACTGAACCGAAAATTAACAGTAGCCCTAAACTTACTCCCTCAAACTAAGTTCAAACCTAACCTAACCTGAAGCCTAACTCAAACCATAGACCTAACCCTAACCCTAGGCGAACACCTGAAGCTCAACCCCAACCCTAACCTGACCCTGACACTTACTCCAACCCTAACACTGAACCGAAAACTAACAGTAGCCCTAAACTTACTCCCTCAAACTAAGTTCAAACCTAACCTAACCTGAAGCCTAAATCAAACCATACACCTAACCCTAAACCTGGGCGGAAACCTTAAGCTCAACCCCAACCCTAACCTGACCCTCACGCTAACTCCAACCGTAACACTGAACCGAAAACTAACAGTAACCCTAAACTTACTCCCTCAAACTAAGTTCAAACTTAACCTAACCTGAAGCCTAACTCAAACCATAGACCGAAACCTAACCCTAGGCGGATACATTAAGCTCAACCCCAACCCTAACCTGGCCCTGACGCTAACTCCAACCATAACAGTTACCCGAAAACTAACTGTAGCCCTAAACTTACTCCCTCAAACTAAGTTCAAACCTAACCTACCTGAAGCCTTAATCAAATCATACACCTAACCCTAACCCTAGGCGGACACCTTAAGCTCAACCCCTACCATAACCTGACCCTCACACTTACTCCAACCGTAACACTGAACCGAAAACTAACAGTAGCCCTAAACTTACTCCCTCAAACTAATTTCAAACCTAACCTAACCTGAAGCCTAACTCAAACCATAGACCTAACCCTAAACCTAGGCGGACACCTGAAGCTCAACCCCAACCCTAACCTGACCCTGACGCTATCTCCAACCGTAACACTGAACCGAAAACTAACAATAGCCCTAAACTTACTCCTTCAAACTAAGTTCAAACCTAACCTAACCTGAAGCCTAACTCAAACCACAGACCTAAACCTAACCCTAGGCGGACACCTTAAGCTCAAACCCAACCCTAACCTGACCCTCACGCTAACTCCAACCCTAACACTGAACCGAAAACTAACAGTAGCCCTAAACTTACTCCCTCAAACTAAGTTCAAACCTAACCTAACCTGAAGCCTAACTCAAACCATAGACCTAACCCTAACCCTAGGCGGACACCTGAAGCTCAACCCCAACCCTAACCTGACCCTGACGCTATCTACAACCGTAACACTGATCCGAAAACTAACAGTAGCCCTAAACTTACTCACTCAAACTAAGTTCAAACCTAACCTAACCTGAAGCCTAACTCAAACCATAGACCTAACCCTAACCCTAGGCGGACACCTGAAGCTCAACCCCTACCCTAAATGACCCTCACGCTAACTCCAACCGTAACACTGAACCGAAAACTAACAGTAACCCTAAACTTACTCCCTCAAACTAAGTTCAAACCAAACCTAACCTGAAGCCTAACTCAAACCATAGACCTAACCCTAACCCTAGGCGGACACCTGAAGCTCAACCCCTACCCTAACCTGACCCTCACGCTAACTCCAACCGAAACACTGAACCGAAAACTAACAGTAGCCCTAATCTTACTCCCTCAAACTGAGTTCAAACCTAACATAACCTGAAGCCTAACTCAAACCATAGACCTAACCCTAACCCTAGGCAGACACCTGAAGCTCAACCCCAACCCTAACCTGACCCTGATGCTATCTCCAACCGTAACACTGAACCGAAAACTAACAATAGCCCAAAACTTACTCCCTCAAGCTAAGTTCAAACCTAACCTAACCTGAATCCTAACTCAAACCACAGACCTAACCCTAACCCTAGGCGGACACCTTAAGCTCAACCCCAACCCTAACCTGACCCTCACGCTAACTCCACCCTAACACTGAACCGAAAACTAACAGTAGCCCTAAACTTACTCCCTCAAACTAAGTTCAAACCTAACCTAAACTGAAGCCTAACTCAAACCATAGACCTAACCCTAAACCTAGGCGGATACATTAAGCTCAACCCCAACCCTAACCTGACCCTCACGCTAACTCCAACCCTAACACTGAACCGAAAACTAACTGTAGCCTTAAACTTACTCCCTCAAACTAAGTTCAAACCTAACCTACCTGAAGCCTTAATCAAATCATACACCTAACCCTAACCCTAGGCGGACACCTTAAGCTCAACCCCTACCCTAACCTGACCCTCACACTTACTCCAAACGTAACACTGAACCGAAAACTAACAGTAGCCCTAAACTTACTCCCTCAAACTAATTTCAAACCTAACCTAACCTGAAGCCTAACTCAAACCATAGACCTAACCCTAACCCTAGGCGGACACCTGAAGCTCAACCCCAACCCTAACCTGACCCTGACGCTATCTCCAACCATAACACTGAACCGAAAACTAACAATAGCCCTAAACTTACTCCCTCAAACTAAGTTCAAACCTAACCTAACCTGAAGCCTAACTCAAACCACAGACCTAAACCTAACCCTAGGCGGACACCTTAAGCTCAAACCCAACCCTAACCTGACCCTCACGCTAACTCCAACCCTAACACTGAACCGAAAACTAACAGTAGCCCTAAACTTAATCCCTCAAACTAAGTTCAAACCTAACCTAACCTGAAGCCTAACTCAAACCATAGACCTAACCCTAACCCTAGGCGGACACCTGAAGCTCAACCCCAACCCTAACCTGACCCTGACGCTATCTACAACCGTAACACTGAACCGAAAACTAACAGTAGCCCTAAACTTACTCCCTCAAACTAAGTTCAAACCTAACCTAACCTGAAGCCTAACTCAAACCATAGACCTAACCCTAACCCTAGGTGGACACCTTAAGCTCAACGCCAACCCTAACCTGGCCCTAACGCTAACTCCAACCATAACAGTTACCCGAAAACTAACAGTCGCCCTAAACTTACTCCCTCAAACTAAGTTCAAACCTAACCTAACCTGAAGCCTAAATCAAACCATACACCTAACCCTAACCCTAGGCGGACACCTTAAGCTCAACCCCAAACCTAACCTGACCCTCACGCTAACTCAAACCGTAACACTGAACCGAAAACTAACATTAGCCCTAAACTTACTCCCTCAAACTAATTTCGAACCTAACCTAACCTGAAGCCTAACTCAAACCATAGACCTAACCCTAACCCTAGGCGGATACCTGAAGCTCAACCCCAACCCTAACCTGACCCTGACGCTATCTCCGACCGTAACACTGAACCGAAAACTAACAGTAGCCCTAAACTTACTCCCTCAGACTAAGTTCAAACCTAACCTAACCTGAAGCCTAAATCAAACCATACACCTAACCCTAACCCTAGGCGGACACCTTAAGCTCAACCCCAACCCTAACCTGACCCTCACGCTAACTCCAACCGTAACACTGAACCGAAAACTAACAGTAACCCTAAACTTACTCCCTCAAACTAAGTTCAAACCTAACCTAACCTGAAGCCTAACTCAAACCATAGACCTAACCCTAACCCTAGGCGGATACATTAAGCTCAACCCCAACCCTAACCTGGCCCTGACGCTAACTCCAACCATAACAGTTACCCGAAAACTAACTGTAGCCCTAAACTTACTCCCTCTAACTAAGTTCAAACCTAACCTACCTGAAGCCTTAATCAAATCATACACCTAACCCTAACCATAGGCGGACACCTTAAACTCAACCCCTACCCTAACCTGACCCTCACGCTAACTCCAACCGAAACACTGAACCGAAATCTAACAGTAGCCCTAATCTTACTCCCTCAAACTAAGTTCAAACCTAACATAACCTGAAGCCTAACTCCAACCATAGACTTAACCCTAACCCTACGCAGACACCTGAAGCTCAAACCCAACCCTAACCTGACCCTGACGCTATCTCCAACCGTAACACTGAACCGAAAACTAACAGTAGCCCTAAACTTACTCCCTCAAACTAAGTTCAAACCTAACCTAACCTGAAGCCTAACTCAAACCATAGACCTAACCCTAAGCCTAGTCGGACACCTGAAGCTCAACCCCAACCCTAACCTGACCCTGACGCTATCTCCAACCGTAACACTGAACCGAAAACTAACAGTAGCCCTAAACTTACTCCCTCAAACTAAGTTCAAACCTAACCTAACCTGAAGCCTAACTCAAACCATAGACCTAACCCTAACCCTAGGTGGACACCTTAAGCTCAACGCCAACCCTAACCTGGCCCTGACGCTAACTCCAACCATAACAGTTACCCGAAAACTAACAGTCGCCCTAAACTTACTCCCTCAAACTAAGTTCAAACCTAACCTAACCTGAAGCCTAAATCAAACCATACACCTAACCCTAACCCTAGGTGGACACCTTAAGCTCAACCCCAAACCTAACCTGACCCTCACGCTAACTCCAACCCTAACACTGAACCGAAAACTAACAGTAGCCCTAAACTTACTCCCTCAAACTAAGTTCAAACCTAACCTAACCTGAAGCCTAACTCAAACCATAGACCTAACCCTAACCCTAGGCGAACACCTGAAGCTCAACCCCAACCCTAACCTGACCCTGACTCTTACTCCAACCCTAACACTGAACCGAAAACTAACAGTAGCCCTAAACTTACTCCCTCAAACTAAGTTCAAACCTAACCTAACCTGAAGCCTAACTGAAACCATAGACCAAACCCTAACCCTAGGCGGACACCTTAAGCTCAACCCCAACCCTAAAATGGCCCTCACGCTAACTCCAACCATAACAGTGCCCCGAAAACTAACAGTAGCCCTAAACTTACTCCCTCAAACTAAGTTCAAACCTAACCTAACCTGAAGCCTGAATCAAACCATACACCTAACCCTAACCCTAGGCGGACACCTTAAGCTCAACCCCAACCCTAACCTGACCCTCAGACTAACTCCAACCGTAACACTGAACCGAAAACTAACAGTAACCTTAAACTTACTCCCTCAAACTAAGTTCAAACCTAACTTAACCTGAAGCCTAACTCAAACCATAGACCTAACCCTAACCCTAGGCGGACACCTGAAGCTCAACCCCTACCCTAACCTGACCCTCACGCTAACTCCAACCGAAACACTGAACCGAAAACTAACAGTAGCCCTAATCTTACTCCCTCAAACTAAGTTCAAACCTAACATAACCTGAAGCCTAACTCCAACCATAGACCTAACCCTAACCCTAGGCAGACACCTGAAGCTCAACCCCAACCCTAACCTGACCCTGACGCTATCTCCAACCGTAACACTGAACCGAAAACTAACAATAGCCCTAAACTTACTCCCTCAAACTAAGTTCAAACCTAACCTAACCTGAAGCCTAACTCAAACCACAGACCTAACCCTAACCCTAGGCGGACACCTTAAGCTCAACCCCAACCCTAACCTGACCCTCACGCTAACTCCAACCCTAACACTGAACCGAAAACTAACAGTAGCCCTAAACTTACTCCCTCAAACTAAGTTCAAACCTAACCTAACCTGAAGCCTAACTCAAACCATACACCTAACCCTAATCCTAGGCGGACACCTTAAGCTCAACCCCAACCCTAACCTGACCCTCACGCTAACTCCAACCGTAACACTGAACCGAAAACTAACAGTAGCCCTTAACTTACTCCCTCAACCTAATTTCGTACCTAACCTAACCTGAAGCCTAACTCAAACCATAGACCTAACCCTAACCCTAGGCGGACACCTGAAGCTCAACCCCAACCCTAACCTGACCCTGACGCTATCTCCGACCGTAACACTGAACCGAAAACTAACAGTAGCCCTAAACTTACTCCCTCAAACTAAGTTCAAACCTAACCTAACCTGAAGCCTAAATCAAACCATACACCTAACCCTAAACCTGGGCGGAAACCTTAAGCTCAACCCCAACCCTAACCTGACCCTCACGCTAACTCCAACCGTAACACTGAACCGAAAACTAACAGTAGCCCTAATCTTACTCACTCAAACTAAGTTCAAACCTAACATAACCTGAAGCCTAACTCAAACCATAGACCTAACCCTAACCCTAGGCGGACACCTGAAGCTCAACCCCTACCCTAACCTGACCCTCACGCTAACCCCAACCGAAACAATGAACCGAAAACTAACAGTAGCCCTAATCTTACTGCCTCAAACTAAGTTCAAACCTAACCTAACCTGAAGCCTAACTCAAACCATAGACCTAACCCTAACCCTAGGCGAACACCTGAAGCTCAACCCCAACCCTAACCTGACCCTGACTCTTACTCCAACCCTAACACTGAACCGAAAACTAACAGTAGCCCTAAACTTACTCCCTCAAACTAAGTTCAAACCTAACCTAACCTGAAGCCTAAATCAAACCATACACCTAACCCTAAACCTGGGTGGAAACCTTAAGCTCAACCCCAACCCTAACCTGACCCTCACGCTAACTCCAACCGTAACACTGAACCGAAAACTAACAGTAACCCTAAACTTACTCCCTCAAACTAAGTTCAAACCTAACCTAACCTGAAGCCTAACTCAAACCATAGACCTAAACCTAACCCTAGGCGGATACATTAAGCTCAACCCCAACCCTAACCTGGCCCTGACGCTAACTCCAACCATAACTGTTACCCGAAAACTAACTGTAGCCCTAAACTTACTCCCTCAAACTAAGTTCAAACCTAACCTACCTGAAGCCTTAATCAAATCATACACGTAACCGTAACCCTAGGCGGACACCTTAAGCTCAACCCCTACCCTAACCTGACCCTCACACTTACTCCAACCGTAACACTGAACCGAAAACTAACAGTAGCCCTAAACTTACTCCCTCAAACTAATTTCAAACCTAACCTAACCTGAAGCCTAACTCAAACCATAGACCTAACCCTAACCCTAGGCGGACACCTGAAGCTCAACCCCAACCATAACCTGACCCTGACGCTATCTCCAACCGTAACACTGAACCGAAAACTAACAGTAGCCCTAAAGTTACTCCCTCAAACTAAGTTCAAACCTAACCTAACCTGAAGCCTAAATCAAACCATAGACCTAACCCTAACCCTAGGCGGACACCTGAAGCTCAAGCCCAACCCTAACCTGACCCTCACGCTAACTCCAACCGAAACACTGAACCGAAAACTAACAGTAGCCCTAATCTTACTCCCTCAAACTAAGTTCAAACCTAACATAACCTGAAGCCTAACTCCAACCATAGACCTAACCCTAACCCTAGGCAGACACCTGAAGCTCAACCCCAACCCTAACCTGACCCTGACGCTATCTCCAACCGTAACACTGAACCGAAAACTAACAATAGCCCTAAACTTACTCCCTCAAACTAAGTTCAAACCTAACCTAACCTGAAGCCTAACTCAAAGCACAGACCTAACCCTAACCCTAGGCGGACACCTTAAGCTCAAACCCAACCCTAACCTGACCCTCACGCTAACTCCAACCCTAACACTGAACCGAAAACTAACAGTAGCCCTAAACTTACTCCCTCAAACTAAGTTCAAACCTAACCTAACCTGAAGCCTAACTCAAACCATAGACCTAACCCTAACCCTAGGCGGACACCTGAAGCTCAACCCCTACCCTAACCTGACCCTCACGCTAACTCCAACCGAAACAATGAACCGAAAACTAACAGTAGCCCTAATCTTACTCCCTCAAACTAAGTTCAAACCTAACCTAACCTGAAGCCTAACTCAAACCATAGACCTAACCCTAACCCTAGGCGGACACCTGAAGCTCAAACCCAACCCTAACCTGACCCTGACGCTATCTCCAACCGTAACACTGAACCGAAAACTAACAGTAGCCCTAAACTTACTCCCTCAAACTAAGTTCAAACCTAACCTAACCTGAAGCCTAAACCAAACCACACACCTAACCCTAACCCTAGGCGGACAACTTAAGCTCAACCCCAACCCTAACCTGACCCTCACGCTAACTCCAACCGTAACACTGAACCGAAAACTAACAGTAGCCCTAAACTTACTCCCTCAAACTAAGTTCAAACCTAACATAACCTGAAGCCTAACTCAAACCACAGACCTAACCCTAACCCTAGGCGGACACCTTAAGCTCAAACCCAACCCTAACCTGACCCTCACGCTAACTCCAACCCTAACACTGAACCGAAAACTAACAGTAGCCCTAAACTTACTCCCTCAAACTAAGTTCAAACCTAACCTAACCTGAAGCCTAACTCAAACCATAGACCTAACCCTAACCCTAGGCGGACACCTGAAGCTCAACCCCAACCCTAACCTGACCCTGACGCTATCTCCAACCGTAACACTGAACCGAAAACTAACAGTAGCCCTAAACTTACTCCCTCAAACTAAGTTCAAACCTAACCTAACCTGAAGCCTAACTCAAACCATAGACCTAACCCTAACCCTAGGTGGACACCTTAAGCTCAACGCCAACCCTAACCTGGCCCTAACGCTAACTCCAACCATAACAGTTATCCGAAAACTAACAGTCGCCCTAAACTTACTCCCTCAAACTAAGTTCAAACCTAACCTAACCTGAAGCCTAAATCAAACCATACACCTAACCCTAACCCTAGGCGGACACCTTAAGCTCAACCCCAAACCTAACCTGACCCTCACGCTAACTCAAACCGTAACACTGAACCGAAAACTAACATTAGCCCTAAACTTACTCCCTCAAACTAATTTCGAACCTAACCTAACCTGAAGCCTAACTCAAACCATAGACCTAACCCTAACCCTAGGCGGATACCTGAAGCTCAACCCCAACCCTAACCTGACCCTGACGCTATCTCCGACCGTAACACTGAACCGAAAACTAACAGTAGCCCTAAACTTACTCCCTCAAACTAAGTTCAAACCTAACCTAACCTGAAGCCTAAATCAAACCATACACCTAACCCTAACCCTAGGCGGACACCTTAAGCTCAACCCCAACCCTAACCTGACCCTCATGCTAACTCCATCCGTAACACTGAACCGAAAACTAACAGTAACCCTAAACTTACTCCCTCAAACTAAGTTCAAACCTAACCTAACCTGAAGCCTAACTCAAACCATAGACCTAACCCTAACCCTAGGCGGATACATTAAGCTCAACCCCAACCCTAACTTGGCCCTGACGCTAACTCCAACCATAACAGTTACCCGAAAACTAACTGTAGCCCTAAACTTACTCCCTCTAACTAAGTTCAAACCTAACCTACCTGAAGCCTTAATCAAATCATACACCTAACCCTAACCATAGGCGGACACCTTAAACTCAACCCCTACCCTAACCTGACCCTCACGCTAACTCCAACCGAAACACTGAACCGAAATCTAACAGTAGCCCTAATCTTACTCCCTCAAACTAAGTTCAAACCTAACATAACCTGAAGCCTAACTCCAACCATAGACCTAACCCTAACCCTACGCAGACACCTGAAGTTCAACCCCAACCATAACCTGACCCTGACGCTATCTCCAACCGTAACACTGAACCGAAAACTAACAGTAGCCCTAAACTTACTCCCTCAAACTAAGTTCAAACCTAACCTAACCTGAAGCCTAAATCAAACCATACACCTAACCCTAACCCTAGGCGGACACCTTAAGCTCAAGCCCAACCCTAACCTGACCCTCAAGCTAACTCCAACCGTAACACTGAACCGAAAACTAACAGTAACCCTAAACTTACTCCCTCAAACTAAGTTCAAACCTAACCTAACCTGAAGCCTAACTCAAACCATAGACCTAACCCTAACCCTAGGCGGACACCTGAAGCTCAACCCCTACCCTAACCTGACCCTCACGCTAACTCCACCCGAAACACTGAACCGAAAACTAACAGTAGCCCTAATCTTACTCCCTCAAACTAAGTTCAAACCTAACATAACCTGAAGCCTAACTCCAACCATAGTCCTAACCCTAACCCTAGGCAGACACCTGAAGCTCAACCCCAACCCTAACCTGACCCTGACGCTATCTCCAACTGTAACACTGAACCGAAAACTAACAATAGCCCTAAACTTACTCCCTCAAACTAAGTTCAAACCTAACCTAACCTGAAGCCTAACTCAAACCACAGACCTAACCCTAACCCTAGGCGGACACCTTAAGCTCAAACCCAACCCTAACCTGACCCTCACGCTAACTCCAACCCTAACACTGAACCGAAAACTAACAGTAGCCCTAAACTTACTCCCTCAAACTAAGTTCAAACCTAACATAACCTGAAGCCTAACTCAAACCATAGACCTAACCCTAACCCTAGGTGGACACCTGAAGCTCAACCCCTACCCTAACCTGACCCTCACGCTAACTCCAACCGAAACAATGAATCGAAAACTAACAGTAGCCCTAATCTTACTCCCTCAAACTAAGTTCAAACCT
Source organism: Tupaia tana (assembly GCA_026018925.1). NCBI lineage: Eukaryota > Metazoa > Chordata > Mammalia > Scandentia > Tupaiidae > Tupaia > Tupaia tana. Next base: position 418,973 of record JAKSZU010000071.1, read on the forward strand.
AACCTAACCTGAAGCCTAACTCAAACCATAGACCTAACCCTAACCCTAGGCGGACACCTGAAGCTCAACCCCAACCCTAACCTGACCCTGACGCTATCTCCAACCGTAACACTGAACCGAAAACTAACAGTAGCCCTAAACTTACTCCCTCAAACTAAGTTCAAACCTAACCTAACCTGAAGCCTAAACCAAACCATACACCTAACCCTAACCCTAGGCGGACACCTTAAGCTCAACCCCGACCCTAACCTGACCCTCACGCTAACTCCAACCGAAACACTGAACCGAAAACTAACAGTAGCCCTAATCTTACTCCCTCAAACTAAGTTCAAACATAACATAACCTGAAGCTTAACTCCAACCATAGACCTAACCCTAACCCTAGGCAGACACCTGAAGCTCAACCCCAACCATAACCTGACCCTGACGATATCTCCAACCGTAACACTGAACCGAAAACTAACAATAGCCCTAAACTTACTCCCTCAAACTAAGTTCAAACCTAACCTAACCTGAAGCCAAACTCAAACCACAGTCCTAACCCTAACCCTACGCGAACACCTGGAGCTCAACCCCAACCCTAACCTGACCCTGACTCTTACTCCAACCCTAACACTGAACCGAAACTAACAGTAGCCCTAAACTTACTCCCTCAAACTAAGTTCAAATCTAACCTAACCTGAAGCCTAACTGAAACCATAGACCAAACCCTAACCCTAGGCGGACACCTTAAGCTCAACCCCAACCCTAACCTGACCCTCACGCTAACTCCAACCGTAACACTGAACCGAAAACTAACAGTAACCCTAAACTTACTCCCTCAAACTAAGTTCAAACCTAACCTAACCTGAAGCCTAACTCAAACCATAGACCTAACCCTAACCCTAGGCGGACACCGGAAGCTCAACCCCTACCCTAAATGACCCTCACGCTAACTCCAACCGTAACACTGAACCGAAAACTAACAGTAACCCTAAACTTACTCCCTCAAACTAAGTTCAAACCTAACCTAACCTGAAGCCTAACTCAAACCATAGACCTAACCCTAACCCTAGGCGGACACCTGAAGCTCAACCCCTACCCTAACCTGACCCTCACGCTAACTCCAACCGAAACACTGAACCGAAAACTAACAGTAGCCCTAATCTTACTCCCTCAAACTGAGTTCAAACCTAACATAACCTGAAGCCTAACTCAAACCATAGACCTAACCCTAACCCTAGGCAGACACCTGAAGCTCAACCCCAACCCTAACCTGACCCTGATGCTATCTCCAACCGTAACACTGAACCGAAAACTAACAATAGCCCAAAACTTACTCCCTCAAGCTAAGTTCAAACCTAACCTAACCTGAATCCTAACTCAAACCACAGACCTTACCCTAACCCTAGGCGGACACCTTAAGCTCAACCCCAACCCTAACCTGACCCTCACGCTAACTCCACCCTAACACTGAACCGAAAACTAACAGTAGCCCTAAACTTACTCCCTCAAACTAAGTTCAAACCTAACCTAAACTGAAGCCTAACTCAAACCATAGACCTAACCCTAAACCTAGGCGGATACATTAAGCTCAACCCCAACCCTAACCTGACCCTCACGCTAACTCCAACCCTAACACTGAACCGAAAACTAAATGTAGCCCTAAACTTACTCCCTCAAACTAAGTTCAAACCTAACCGACCTGAAGCCTTAATCAAATCATACACCTAACCCTAACCCTAGGCGGACACCTTAAGCTCAACCCCTACCCTAACCTGACCCTCACACTTACTCCAACCGTAACACTGAACCGAAAACTAACAGTAGCCCTAAACTTACTCCCTCAAACTAATTTCAAACCTAACCTAACCTGAAGCCTGACTCAAACCATAGACCTAACCCTAACCCTAGGCGGACACCTGAAGCTCAACCCCAACCCTAACCTGACCCTGACGCTATCTCCAACCGTAACAATGAACCGAAAACTAACAATAGCCCTAAACTTACTCCCTCAAACTAAGTTCAAACCTAACCTAACCTGAAGCCTAACTCAAACCACAGACCTAAACCTAACCCTAGGCGGACACCTTAAGCTCAAACCCAACCCTAACCTGACCCTCACGCTAAATCCAACCCTAACACTGAACCGAAAACTAACAGTAGCCCTAAACTTAATCCCTCAAACTAAGTTCAAACCTAACCTAACCTGAAGCCTAACTCAAACCATAGACCTAACCCTAACCCTAGGCGGACACCTGAAGCTCAACCCCAACCCTAACCTGACCCTGACGCTATCTACAACCGTAACACTGAACCGAAAACTAACAGTAGCCCTAAACTTACTCCCTCAAACTAAGTTCAAACCTAACCTAACCTGAAGCCTAACTCAAACCATAGACCTAACCCTAACCCTAGGTGGACACCTTAAGCTCAACGCCAACCCTAACCTGGCCCTAACGCTAACTCCAACCATAACAGTTACCCGAAAACTAACAGTCGCCCTAAACTTACTCCCTCAAACTAAGTTCAAACCTAACCTAACCTGAAGCCTAAATCAAACCATACACCTAACCCTAACCCTAGGCGGACACCTTAAGCTCAACCCCAAACCTAATCTGACCCTCACGCTAACTCAAACCGTAACACTGAACCGAAAACTCACATTAGCCCTAAACTTACTCCCTCAAACTAATTTCGAACCTAACCTAACCTGAAGCCTAACTCAAACCATAGACCTAACCCTAACCCTAGGCGGATACCTGAAGCTCAACCCCAACCCTAACCTGACCCTGACGCTATCTCCGACCGTAACACTGAACCGAAAACTAGCAGTAGGCCTAAACTTACTCCCTCAAACTAAGTTCAAACCTAACCTAACCTGAAGCCTAAATCAAACCATACACCTAACCCTAACCCTAGGCGGACACCTTAAGCTCAACCCCAACCCTAACCTGACCCTCACGCTAACTCCAACCGTAACACTGAACCGAAAACTAACAGTAACCCTAAACTTACTCCCTCAAACTAAGTTCAAACCTAACCTAACCTGAAGCCTAACTCAATCCATAGACCTAACCCTAACCCTAGGCGGATACATTAAGCTCTACCCCAACCCTAACCTGGCCCTGACAATAACTCCAACCATAACAGTTACCCGAAAACTAACTGTAGCCCTAAACTTACTCCCTTTAACTAAGTTCAAACCTAACCTACCTGAAGCCTTAATCAAATCATACACCTAACCCTAACCATAGGCGGACACCTTAAACTCAACCCCTACCCTAACCTGACCCTCACGCTAACTCCAACCGAAACACTGAACCGAAATCTAACAGTAGCCCTAATCTTACTCCCTCAAACTAAGTTCAAACCTAACATAACCTGAAGCCTAACTCCAACCATAGACTTAACCCTAACCCTACGCAGACACCTGAAGCTCAAACCCAACCCTAACCTGACCCTGACGCTATCTCCAACCGTAACACTGAACCGAAAACTAACAATAGCCCTAAACTTACTCCCTCAAACTAAGTTCAAACCTAACCTAACCTGAAGCCTAACTCAAACCATACACCTAACCCTAACCCTAGGCGGACACCTTAAGCTCAACCCCAACCCTAACCTGACCCTCACGCTAACTCCAACCGTAACACTGAACCGAAAACTAACAGTAGCCCTTAACTTACTCCCTCAACCTAATTTCGTACCTAACCTAACCTGAAGCCTAACTCAAACCATAGACCTAACCCTAACCCTAGGCGGACACCTGAAGCTCAACCCCAACCCTAACCTGACCCTGACGCTATCTCCGACCATAACACTGAACCGAAAACTAACAGTAGCCCTAAACTTACTCCCTCAAACTAAGTTCAAACCTAACCTAACCTGAAGCCTAAATCAAACCATACACCTAACCCTAAACCTGGGCGGAAACCTTAAGCTCAACCCCAACCCTAACCTGACCCTCACGCTAACTCCAACCGTAACACTGAACCGAAAACTAACAGTAGCCCTAATCTTACTCCCTCAAACTAAGTTCAAACCTAACATAACCTGAAGCCTAACTCAAACCACAGACCTAACCCTAACCCTAGGCGGACACCTTAAGCTCAAACCCAACCCTAACCTGACCCTCACGCTAACTCCAACCCTAACACTGAACCGAAAACTAACAGTAGCCCTAAACTTACTCCCTCAAACTAAGTTCAAACCTAACCTAACCTGAAGCCTAACTCAAACCATAGACCTAACCCTAACCCTAGGCGAACACCTGAAGCTCAACCCCAACCCTAACCTGACCCTGACTCTTACTCCAACCCTAACACTGAACCGAAAACTAACAGTAGCCCTAAACTTACTCCCTCAAACTAAGTTCAAACCTAACCTAACCTGAAGCCTAAATCAAACCATACACCTAACCCTAAACCTGGGCGGAAACCTTAAGCTCAACCCCAACCCTAACCTGACCCTCACGCTAACTCCAACCCTAACACTGAACCGAAAACTAAGAGTAGCCCTAATCTTACTCCCTCAAACTAAGTTCAAACCTAACATAACCTGAAGCCTAACTCAAACCACAGACCTAACCCTAACCCTAGGCGGACACCTTAAGCTCAAAACCAACCCTAACCGGACCCTCACGCTAACTCCAACCCTAACACTGAACCGAAAACTAAGAGTAGCCCTAAACTTACTCCCTCAAACTAAGTTCAAACCTAACCTAACCTGAAGCCTAACTCAAACCATAGACCTAACCCTAACCCTAGGCGAACACCTGAAGCTCAACCCCAACCCTAACCTGACCCTGACACTTACTCCAACCCTAACACTGAACCGAAAACTAACAGTAGCCCTAAACTTACTCCCTCAAACTAAGTTCAAACCTAACCTAACCTGAAGCCTAAATCAAACCATACACCTAACCCTAAACCTGGGCGGAAACCTTAAGCTCAACCCCAACCCTAACCTGACCCTCACGCTAACTCCAACCGTAACACTGAACCGAAAACTAACAGTAACCCTAAACTTACTCCCTCAAACTAAGTTCAAACCTAACCTAACCTGAAGCCTAACTCAAACCATAGACCGAAACCTAACCCTAGGCGGACACATTAAGCTCAACCCCAACCCTAACCTGGCCCTGACGCTAACTCCAACCATAACAGTTACCCGAAAACTAACTGTAGCCCTAAACTTACTCCCTCAAACTAAGTTCAAACCTAACCTACCTGAAGCCTTAATCAAATCATACACCTAACCCTAACTCTAGGCGGACACCTTAAGCTCAACCCCTACCCTAACCTGACCCTCACACTTACTCCAACCGTAACACTGAACCGAAAACTAACAGTAGCCCTAAACTTACTCCCTCAAACTAATTTCAAACCTAACCTAACCTGAAGCCTAACTCAAACCATAGACTTAACCCTAACCCTAGGCGGACACCTGAAGCTCAACCCCAACCATAAACTGACCCTGACGCTATCTCCAACCGTAACACTGAACCGAAAACTAACAGTAGCCCTAAACTTACTCCCTCAAACTAAGTTCAAACCTAACCTAACCTGAAGCCTAAATCAAACCATACACCTAACCCTAACCCTAGGCGGACACCTTAAGCTCAAGCCCAACCCTAACCTGACCCTCACGCTAACTCCAACCGTAACACTGAACCGAAAACTAACAGTAACCCTAAACTTACTCCCTCAAACTAAGTTCAAACCTAACCTAACCTGAAGCCTAACTCAAACCATAGACCTAACCCTAACCCTAGGCGGACACCTGAAGCTCAACCCCTACCCTAACCTGACCCTCACGCTAACTCCAACCGAAACACTGAACCGAAAACTAACAGTAGCCCTAATCTTACTCCCTCAAACTAAGTTCAAACCTAACATAACCTGAAGCCTAACTCCAACCATAGACCTAACCCTAACCCTAGGCAGACACCTGAAGCTCAACCCCAACCCTAACCTGACCCTGACGCTATCTCCAACCGTAACACTGAACCGAAAACTAACAATAGCCCTAAACTTACTCCCTCAAACTAAGTTCAAACCTAACCTAACCTGAAGCCTAACTCAAACCACAGACCTAACCCTAACCCTAGGCGGACACCTTAAGCTCAAACCCAACCATAACCTGACCCTCACGCTAACTCCAACCCTAACACTGAACCGAAAACTAACAGTAGCCCTAAACTTACTCCCTCAAACTAAGTTCAAACCTAACCTAACCTGAAGCCTAACTCAAACCATAGACCTAACCCTAACCCTAGGCGGACACCTGAAGCTCAACTCCTACCCTAACCTGACCCTCACGCTAACTCCAACCGAAACAATGAACCGAAAACTAACAGTAGCCCTAATCTTACTCCCTCAAACTAAGTTCAAACCTAACCTAACCTGAAGCCTAACTCAAACCATAGACCTAACCCTAACCCTAGGCGAACACCTGAAGCTCAACCCCAACCCTAACCTGACCCTGACTCTTACTCCAACCCTAACACTGAACCGAAAACTAACAGTAGCCCTAAACTTACTCCCTCAAACTAAGTTCAAACCTAACCTAACCTGAAGCCTAAATCAAACCATACACCTAACCCTAAACCTGGGCGGAAACCTTAAGCTCAACCCCAACCCTAACCTGACCCTCACGCTAACTCCAACCGTAACACTGAACCGAAAACTAACAGTAACCCTAAACTTACTCCCTCAAACTAAGTTCAAACCTAACCTAACCTGAAGCCTAACTCAAACCATAGACCTTAACCTAACCCTAGGCGGATACATTAAGCTCAACCCCAACCCTAACCTGGCCCTGACGCTAACTCCAACCATAACAGTTACCCGAAAACTAACTGTAGCCCTAAACTTACTCCCTCAAACTAAGTTCAAACCTAACCTACCTGAAGCCTTAATCAAATCATCCACCTAACCCTAACCCTAGGCGGACACCTTAAGCTCAACCCCTACCCTAACCTGACCCTCACACTTACTCCAACCGTAACACTGAACCGAAAACTAACAGTAGCCCTAAACTTACTCCCTCAAACTAATTTCAAACCTAACCTAACCTGAAGCCTAACTCAAACCATAGACCTAAACCTAACCCTAGGCGGACACCTGAAGCTCAACCCCAACCATAACCTGACGCTGACGCTATCTCCAACCGTAACACTGAACCGAAAACTAACAGTAGCCCTAAACTTACTCCCTCAAACTAAGTTCAAACCTAACCTAACCTGAAGCCTAAATCAAACCATACACCTAACCCTAACCCTAGGCGGACACCTTAAGCTCAAGCCCAACCCTAACCTGACCCTCACGCTAACTCCAACCGTAACACTGAACCGAAAACTAACAGTAACCCTAAACTTATTCCCTCAAACTAAGTTCAAACCTAACCTAACCTGAAGCCTAACTCAAACCATAGACCTAACCCTAACCCTAGGCGGACACCTGAAGCTCAACCCCTACCCTAACCTGACCCTCACGCTAACTCCAACCGAAACACTGAACCGAAAACTAACAGTAGCCCTAATCTTACTCCCTCAAACTAAGTTCAAACCTAACATAACCTGAAGCCTAACTCCAACCATAGACCTAACCCTAACCCTAGGCAGACACCTGAAGCTCAACCCCAACCCTAACCTGACCCTGACGCTATCTCCAACCGTAACACTGAACCGAAAACTAACAATAGCCCTAAACTTACTCCCTCAAACTAAGTTCAAACCTAACCTAACCTGAAGCCTAACTCAAACCACAGACTAACCCTAACCCTAGGCGGACACCTTAAGCTCAAACCCAACCCTAACCTGACCCTCACGCTAACTCCAACCCTAACACTGAACCGAAAACTAACAGTAGCCCTAAACTTACTCCCTCAAACTAAGTTCAAACCTAACCTAACCTGAAGCCTAACTCAAACCATAGACCTAACCCTAACCCTAGGCGGACACCTGAAGCTCAACCCCTACCCTAACCTGACCCTCACGCTAACTCCAACCGAAACAATGAACCGAAAACTAACAGTAGCCCTAATCTTACTCCCTCAAACTAAGTTCAAACCTAACCTAACCTGAAGCCTAACTCAAACCATAGACCTAACCCTAACCCTAGGCGGACACCTGAAGCTCAACCCCAACCCTAACCTGACCCTGACGCTATCTCCAACCGTAACACTGAACCGAAAACTAACAGTAGCCCTAAACTTACTCCCTCAAACTAAGTTCAAACCTAACCTAACCTGAAGCCTAAACCAAACCATACACCTAACCCTAACCCTAGGCGAACACCTGAAGCTCAACCCCAACCCTAACCTGACCCTGACTCTTACTCCAACCCTAACACTGAACCGAAAACTAACAGTAGCCCTAAACTTACTCCCTCAAACTAAGTTCAAACCTAACCTAACCTGAAGCCTAACTGAAACCATAGACCAAACCCTAACCCTAGGCGGACACCTTAAGCTCAACCCCAACCCTAAAATGGCCCTCACGCTAACTCCAACCATAACAGTGCCCCGAAAACTAACAGTAGCCCTAAACTTACTCCCTCAAACTAAGTTCAAACCTAACCTAACCTGAAGCCTGAATCAAACCATACACCTAACCCTAACCCTAGGCGGACACCTTAAGCTCAACCCCAACCCTAACCTGACCCTCAGACTAACTCGAACCGTAACACTGAACCGAAAACTAACAGTAACCCTAAACTTACTCCCTCAAACTAAGTTCAAACCTAACCTAACCTGAAGCCTAACTCAAACCATAGACCCAACCCTAACCCTAGGCGGACACCTGAAGCTCAACCCCTACCCTAACCTGACCCTCACGCTAACTCCAACCGAAACACTGAACCGAAAACTAACAGTAGCCCTAATCTTACTCCCTCAAACTAAGTTCAAACCTAACATAACCTGAAGCCTAACTCCAACCATAGACCTAACCCTAACCCTAGGCAGACACCTGAAGCTCAACCCCAACCCTAACCTGACCCTGACGCTATCTCCAACCGTAACACTGAACCGAAAACTAACAATAGCCCTAAACTTACTCCCTCAAACTAAGTTCAAACCTAACCTAACCTGAAGCCTAACTCAAACCACAGACCTAACCCTAACCCTAGGCGGACACCTTAAGCTCAACCCCAACCCTAACCTGACCCTCACGCTAACTCCAACCCTAACACTGAACCGAAAACTAACAGTAGCCCTAAACTTACTCCCTCAAACTAAGTTCAAACCTAACCTAACCTGAAGCCTAACTCAAACCATACACCTAACCCTAACCCTAGGCGGACACCTTAAGCTCAACCCCAACCCTAACCTGACCCTCACGCTAACTCCAACCGTAACACTGAACCGAAAACTAACAGTAGCCCTTAACTTACTCCCTCAAACTAATTTCGTACCTAACCTAACCTGAAGCCTAACTCAAACCATAGACCTAACCCTAACCCTAGGCGGACACCTGAAGCTCAACCCCAACCCTAACCTGACCCTGACGCTATCTCCGACCGTAACACTGAACCGAAAACTAACAGTAGCCCTAAACTTACTCCCTCAAACTAAGTTCAAACCTAACCTAACCTGAAGCCTAAATCAAACCATACACCTAACCCTAAACCTGGGCGGAAACCTTAAGCTCAACCCCAACCCTAACCTGACCCTCACGCTAACTCCAACCCTAACACTGAACCGAAAACTAAGAGTAGCCCTAATCTTACTCCCTCAAACTAAGTTCAAACCTAACATAACCTGAAGCCTAACTCAAACCACAGACCTAACCCTAACCCTAGGCGGACACCTTAAGCTCAAACCCAACCCTAACCTGGCCCTGACGCTAACTCCAACCATAACAGTTACCCGAAAACTAACTGTAGCCCTAAACTTACTCCCTCAAACTAAGTTCAAACCTAACCTACCTGAAGCCTTAATCAAATCATACACCTAACCCTAACTCTAGGCGGACACCTTAAGCTCAACCCCTACCCTAACCTGACCCTCACACTTACTCCAACCGTAACACTGAACCGAAAACTAACAGTAGCCCTAAACTTACTCCCTCAAACTAATTTCAAACCTAACCTAACCTGAAGCCTAACTCAAACCATAGACTTAACCCTAACCCTAGGCGGACACCTGAAGCTCAACCCCAACCATAACCTGACCCTGACGCTATCTCCAACCGTAACACTGAACCGAAAACTAACAGTAGCCCTAAACTTACTCCCTCAAACTAAGTTCAAACCTAACCTAACCTGAAGCCTAAATCAAACCATACACCTAACCCTAACCCTAGGCGGACACCTTAAGCTCAAGCCCAACCCTAACCTGACCCTCACGCTAACTCCAACCGTAACACTGAACCGAAAACTAACAGTAACCCTAAACTTACTCCCTCAAACTAAGTTCAAACCTAACCTAACCTGAAGCCTAACTCAAACCATAGACCTAACCCTAACCCTAGGCGGACACCTGAAGCTCAACCCCTACCCTAACCTGACCCTCACGCTAACTCCAACCGAAACACTGAACCGAAAACTAACAGTAGCCCTAATCTTACTCCCTCAAACTAAGTTCAAACCTAACATAACCTGAAGCCTAACTCCAACCATAGACCTAACCCTAACCCTAGGCAGACACCTGAAGCTCAACCCCAACCCTAACCTGACCCTGACGCTATCTCCAACCGTAACACTGAACCGAAAACTAACAATAGCCCTAAACTTACTCCCTCAAACTAAGTTCAAACCTAACCTAACCTGAAGCCTAACTCAAACCACAGACCTAACCCTAACCCTAGGCGGACACCTTAAGCTCAAACCCAACCATAACCTGACCCTCACGCTAACTCCAACCGTAACACTGAACCGAAAACTAACAGTAGCCCTAAACTTACTCCCTCAAACTAAGTTCAAACCTAACCTAACCTGAAGCCTAACTCAAACCATAGACCTAACCCTAACCCTAGGCGGACACCTGAAGCTCAACTCCTACCCTAACCTGACCCTCACGCTAACTCCAACCGAAACAATGAACCGAAAACTAACAGTAGCCCTAATCTTACTCCCTCAAACTAAGTTCAAACCTAACCTAACCTGAAGCCTAACTCAAACCATAGACCTAACCCTAACCCTAGGCGAACACCTGAAGCTCAACCCCAACCCTAACCTGACCCTGACTCTTACTCCAACCCTAACACTGAACCGAAAACTAACAGTAGCCCTAAACTTACTCCCTCAAACTAAGTTCAAACCTAACCTAACCTGAAGCCTAAATCAAACCATACACCTAACCCTAAACCTGGGCGGAAACCTTAAGCTCAACCCCAACCCTAACCTGACCCTCACGCTAACTCCAACCGTAACACTGAACCGAAAACTAACAGTAACCCTAAACTTACTCCCTCAAACTAAGTTCAAACCTAACCTAACCTGAAGCCTAACTCAAACCATAGACCTTAACCTAACCCTAGGCGGATACATTAAGCTCAACCCCAACCCTAACCTGGCCCTGACGCTAACTCCAACCATAACAGTTACCCGAAAACTAACTGTAGCCCTAAACTTACTCCCTCAAACTAAGTTCAAACCTAACCTACCTGAAGCCTTAATCAAATCATCCACCTAACCCTAACCCTAGGCGGACACCTTAAGCTCAACCCCTACCCTAACCTGACCCTCACACTTACTCCAACCGTAACACTGAACCGAAAACTAACAGTAGCCCTAAACTTACTCCCTCAAACTAATTTCAAACCTAACCTAACCTGAAGCCTAACTCAAACCATAGACCTAAACCTAACCCTAGGCGGACACCTGAAGCTCAACCCCAACCATAACCTGACCCTGACGCTATCTCCAACCGTAACACTGAACCGAAAACTAACAGTAGCCCTAAACTTACTCCCTCAAACTAAGTTCAAACCTAACCTAACCTGAAGCCTAAATCAAACCATACACCTAACCCTAACCCTAGGCGGACACCTTAAGCTCAAGCCCAACCCTAACCTGACCCTCACGCTAACTCCAACCGTAACACTGAACCGAAAACTAACAGTAACCCTAAACTTACTCCCTCAAACTAAGTTCAAACCTAACCTAACCTGAAGCCTAACTCAAACCATAGACCTAACCCTAACCCTAGGCTGACACCTGAAGCTCAACCCCTACCCTAACCTGACCCTCACGCTAACTCCAACCGAAACACTGAACCGAAAACTAACAGTAGCCCTAATCTTACTCCCTCAAACTAAGTTCAAACCTAACATAACCTGAAGCCTAACTCCAACCATAGACCTAACCCTAACCCTAGGCAGACACCTGAAGCTCAACCCCAACCCTAACCTGACCCTGACGCTATCTCCAACCGTAACACTGAACCGAAAACTAACAGTAGCCCTAAACTTACTCCCTCAAACTAAGTTCAAACCTAACCTAACCTGAAGCCTAAACCAAACCATACACCTAACCCTAACCCTAGGCGGACACCTTAAGCTCAACCCCAACCCTAACCTGACCCTCACGCTAACTCCAACCGTAACACTGAACCGAAAACTAACAGTAGCCCTAATCTTACTCCCTCAAACTAAGTTCAAACCTAACATAACCTGAAGCCTAACTCAAACCATAGACCTAACCCTAACCCTAGGTGGACACCTTAAGCTCAACGCCAACCCTAACCTGGCCCTAACGCTAACTCCAACCATAACAGTTATCCGAAAACTAACAGTCGCCCTAAACTTACTACCTCAAACTAAGTTCAAACCTAACCTAACCTGAAGCCTAAATCAAACCATACACCTAACCCTAACCCTAGGCGGACACCTTAAGCTCAACCCCAAACCTAACCTGACCCTCACGCTAACTCAAACCGTAACACTGAACCGAAAACTAACATTAGCCCTAAACTTACTCCCTCAAACTAATTTCGAACCTAACCTAACCTGAAGCCGAACTCAAACCATAGACCTAACCCTAACCCTAGGCGGATACCTGAAGCTCAACCCCAACCCTAACCTGACCCTGACGCTATCTCCGACCGTAACACTGAACCGAAAACTAACAGTAGCCCTAAACTTACTCCCTCAAACTAAGTTCAAACCTAACCTAACCTGAAGCCTAAATCAAACCATACACCTAACCCTAACCCTAGGCCGACACCTTAAGCTCAACCCAAACCCTAACCTGACCCTCACGCTAACTCCAACCGTAACACTGAACCGAAAACTAACAGTAACCCTAAACTTACTCCCTCAAACTAAGTTCAAACCTAACCTAACCTGAAGCCTAACTCAAACCATAGACCTAACCCTAACCCTAGGCGGATACATTAAGCTCAACCCCAACCCTAACTTGGCCCTGACGCTAACTCCAACCATAACAGTTACCCGAAAACTAACTGTAGCCCTAAACTTACTCCCTCTAACTAAGTTCAAACCTAACCTACCTGAAGCCTTAATCAAATCATACACCTAACCCTAACCATAGGCGGACACCTTAAACTCAACCCCTACCCTAACCTGACCCTCACGCTAACTCCAACCGAAACACTGAACCGAAATCTAACAGTAGCCCTAATCTTACTCCCTCAAACTAAGTTCAAACCTAACATAACCTGAAGCCTAACTCCAACCATAGACCTAACCCTAACCCTACGCAGACACCTGAAGCTCAACCCCAACCATAACCTGACCCTGACGCTATCTCCAACCGTAACACTGAACCGAAAACTAACAGTAGCCCTAAACTTACTCCCTCAAACTAAGTTCAAACCTAACCTAACCTGAAGCCTAAATCAAACCATACACCTAACCCTAACCCTAGGCGGACACCTTAAGCTCAAGCCCAACCCTAACCTGACCCTCACGCTAACTCCAACCGTAACACTGAACCGAAAACTAACAGTAACCCTAAACTTACTCCCTCAAACTAAGTTCAAACCTAACCTAACCTGAAGCCTAACTCAAACCATAGACCTAACCCTAACCCTAGGCGGACACCTGAAGCTCAACCCCTACCCTAACCTGACCCTCACGCTAACTCCAACCGAAACACTGAACCGAAAACTAACAGTAGCCCTAATCTTACTCCCTCAAACTAAGTTCAAACCTAACATAACCTGAAGCCTAACTCAAACCATAGACCTAACCCTAACCCTAGGCAGACACCTGAAGCTCAACCCCAACCCTAACCTGACCCTGACGCTATCTCCAACCGTAACACTGAACCGAAAACTAACAATAGCCCTAAACTTACTCCCTCAAACTAAGTTCAAACCTAACCTAACCTGAAGCCTAACTCAAACCACAGACCTAACCCTAACCCTAGGCGGACACCTTAAGCTCAAACCCAACCCTAACCTGACCCTCACGCTAACTCCAAACCTAACACTGAACCGAAAACTAACAGTAGCCCTAAACTTACTCCCTCAAACTAAGTTCAAACCTAACCTAACCTGAAGCCTAACTCAAACCATAGACCTAACCCTAACCCTAGGCGGACACCTGAAGCTCAACCCCTACCCTAACCTGACCCTCACGCTAACTCCAACCGAAACAATGAATCGAAAACTAACAGTAGCCCTAATCTTACTCCCTCAAACTAAGTTCAAACCTAACCTAACCTGAAGCCTAACTCAAACCATAGACCTAACCCTAACCCTAGGCGGACACCTGAAGCTCAACCCCAACCCTAACCTGACCCTGACGCTATCTCCAACCGTAACACTGAACCGAAAAATAACAGTAGCCCTAAACTTACTCCCTCAAACTAAGTTCAAACCTAACCTAACCTGAAGCCTAAACCAAACCATACACCTAACCCTAACCCTAGGCGGACACCTTAAGCTCAACCCCAACCCTAACCTGACCCTCACGCTAACTCCAACCGTAACACTGAACCGAAAACTAACAGTAGCCCTTAACTTACTCCCTCAAACTAATTTCGTACCTAACCTAACCTGAAGCCTAACTCAAACCATAGACCTAACCCTAACCCTAGGCGGACACCTGAAGGTCAACCCCAACCCTAACCTGACCCTGACGCTATCTCCTACCGTAACACTGAACCGAAAACTAACAGTAGCCCTAAACTTACTCCCTCAAACTAAGTTCAAACCTAACCTAACCTGAAGCCTAAACCAAACCATACACCTAACCCTAACCCTAGGCGGACACCTTAAGCTCAACCCCAAACCTAACCTGACCCTCACGTTAACTCCAACCGTAACACTGAACCGAAAACTAACAGTAGCCCTAATCTTACTCCCTCAAACTAAGTTCAAACCTAACATAACCTGAAGCCTAACTCAAACCACAGACCTAACCCTAACCGTAGGCGGACTCCTTAAGCTCAAACCCAACCCTAACCTGACCCTCACGCTAACTCCAACCCTAACACTGAACCGAAAACTAACAGTAGGCCTAAACTTACTCCCTCAAACTAAGTTCAAACCTAACCTAACCTGAAGCCTAACTCAAACCATAGACCTAACCCTAACCCTAGGCGGACACCTGAAGCTCAACCCCAACCCTAACCTGACCCTGACTCTTACTCCAACCCTAACACTGAACCGAAAACTAACAGTAGCCCTAAACTTACTCCCTCAAACTAAGTTCAAACCTAACCTAACCTGAAGCCTAAATCAAACCATACACCTAACCCTAAACCTGGGCGGAAACCTTAAGCTCAACCCCAACCCTAACCTGACCCTCACGCTAACTCCAACCGTAACACTGAACCGAAAACTAACAGTAACCCTAAACTTACTCCCTCAAACTAAGTTCAAACCTAACCTAACCTGAAGCCTAACTCAAACCATAGACCTAAACCTAACCCTAGGCGTATACATTAAGCTCGACCCCAACCCTAACCTGGCCCTGACGCTAACTCCAACCATAACAGTTAACCGAAAACTAACTGTAGCCCTAAACTTACTCCCTCAAACTAAGTTCAAACCTAACCTACCTGAAGCCTTAATCAAATCATACACCTAACCCTAACCCTAGGCGGACACCTTAAGCTCAACCACAACCCTAACCTGACCCTCACGCTAACTCCAACCGTAACACTGAACCGAAAACTAACAGTAACCCTAAACTTACTCCCTCAAACTAAGTTCAAACCTAACCTAACCTGAAGCCTAAATCAAACCATACACCTAACCCTAACCCTAGGCGGACACCTTAAGCTCAACCACAACCCTAACCTGACCCTCACGCTAACTCCAACCGTAACACTGAACCGAAAACTAACAGTAACCCTAAACTTACTCCCTCAAACTAAGTTCAAACCTAACCTAACCTGAAGCCTAACTCAAACCATAGACCTAACCCTAACCCTAGGCGGACACCTGAAGCTCAACCCCTACCCTAACCTGACCCTCACGCTAACTCCAACCGAAACAACGAACCGAAAACTAACAGTAGCCCTAAACTTACTCCCTCAAACTAAGTTCAAACCTAACCTAACCTGAAGCCTAACTCAAACCATAGACCTAACCCTAACCCTAGGCGGACACCTGAAGCTCAACCCCAACCCTAACCTGACCCTGACGCTATCTCCAACCGTAACACTGAACCGAAAACTAACAGTAGCCCTAAACTTACTCCCTCAAACTAAGTTCAAACCTAACCTAACCTGAAGCCTAACTCAAACCATAGACCTAACCCTAACCCTAGGCGGACACCTGAAGCTCAACCCCTACCCTAACTTGACCCTCACGCTAACTCCAACCGAAACAGTGAACCGAAAACTAACAGTAGCCCTAATCTTACTCCCTCAAACTAAGTTCAAACCTAACCTAACCTGAAGCCTAACTCAAACCATAGACCTAACCCTAACCCTAGGCGGACACCTGAAGCTCAACCCCAACCATAACCTGACCCTGACGCTATCTCCAACCGTAACACTGAACCGAAAACTAACAGTAGCCCTAAACTTACTCCCTCAAACTAAGTTCAAACCTAACCTAACCTGAAGCCTAAATCAAACCATACACCTAACCCTAACCCTAGGCGGACACCTTAAGCTCAACCCCAACCCTAACCTGACCCTCACGCTAACTCCAACCGTAACACTGAACCGAAAACTAACAGTAGCCCTAATCTTACTCCCTCAAACTAAGTTCAAACCTAACATAACCTGAAGCCTAACTCAAACCACAGACCTAACCCTAACCCTAGGCGGACACCTTAAGCTCAAACCCAACCCTAACCTGACCCTCACGCTAACTCCAACCCTAACACTGAACCGAAAACTTACAGTAGCCCTAAACTTACTCCCTCAAACTAAGTTCAAACCTAACCTAACCTGAAGCCTAACTCAAACCATAGACCTAACCCTAACCCTAGGCGGATACATTAAGCTCAACCCCAACCCTAACCTGGCCCTGACGCTAACTCCAAACATATAAGTTACCCGAAAACTAACTGTAGCCCTAAACTTACTCCCTCAAACTAAGTTCAAACCTAACCTACCTGAAGCCTTAATCAAACCATAGACCTAACCCTAACCCTAGGCGGACACCTGAAGCTCAACCCCAACCATAACCTGACCCTGACGCTATCTCCAACCGTAACACTGAACCGAAAACTAACAGTAGCCCTAAACTTACTCCCTCAAACTAAGTTCAAACCTAACCTAACCTGAAGCCTAAATCAAACCATACACCTAACCCTAACCCTAGGCGGACACCTTAAGCTCAACCCCAACCCTAACCTGACCCTCACGCTAACTCCAACCGTAACACTGAACCGAAAACTAACAGTAACCCTAAACTTACTCCCTCACACTAAGTTCAATCCTAACCTAACCTGAAGCCTAACTCAAACCATAGACCTAACCCTAACCCTAGGCGGACACCTGAAGCTCAACCCCTACCCTAACCTGACCCTCACGCTAACTCCAACCGAAACACTGAACCGAAAACTAACAGTAGCCCTAATCTTACTCCCTCAAACTAAGTTCAAACCTAACATAACCTGAAGCCTAACTCCAACCATAGACCTAACCCTAACCCTAGGCAGACACCTGAAGCTCAACCCCAACCCTAACCTGATCCTGACGCTATCTCCAACCGTAACACTGAACCGAAAACTAACAATAGCCCTAAACTTACTCCCTCAAACTAAGTTCAAACCTAACCTAACCTGAAGCCTAACTCAAACCACAGACCTAACCCTAACCCTAGGCGGACACCTTAAGCTCAAACCCAACCCTAACCTGACCCTCACGCTAACTCCAACCCTAACACTGAACCGAAAACTAACAGTAGCCCTAAACTTACTCCCTCAAACTAAGTTCAAACCTAACCTAACCTGAAGCCTAACTCAAACCATAGACCTAACCCTAACCCTAGGCGGACACCTGAAGCTCAACCCCTACCCTAACCTGACCCTCACGCTAACTCCAAACGAAACACTGAACCGAAAACTAACAGTAGCCCTAATCTTACTCCCTCAAACTAAGTTCAAACCTAACATAACCTGAAGCCTATCTCCAACCATAGACCTAACCCTAACCCTAGGCAGACACCTGAAGCTCAACCCCAACCCTAACCTGACCCTGACGCTATCTCCAACCGTAACACTGAACCGAAAACTAACAATAGCCCTAAACTTACTCCCTCAAACTAAGTTCAAACCTAACCTAACCTGAAGCCTAACTCAAACCACAGACCTAACCCTAACCCTAGGCGGACACCTTAAGCTCAACCCCAACCCTAACCTGACCCTCACGCTAACTCCAACCCTAACACTGAACCGAAAACTAACAGTAGCCCTAAACTTACTCCCTAAAACTAAGTTCAAACCTAACCTAACCTGAAGCCTAAATCAAACCATACACCTAACCCTAAACCTGGGCGGAAACCTTAAGCTCAACCCCAAACCTAACCTGACCCTCACGCTAACTCCAACCGTAACACTGAACCGAAAACTAACAGTAGCCCTAATCTTACTCCCTCAAACTAAGTTCAAACCTAACCTAACCTGAAGCCTAACTCAAACCACAGACCTAACCCTAACCCTAGGCGGACACCTTAAGCTCAAACCCAACCCTAACCTGACCCTCACGCTAACTCCAACCGTAACACTGAACCGAAAACTAACAGTAACCCTAAACTTACTCCCTCAAACTAAGTTCAAACCTAACCTAACCTGAAGCCTAACTCAAACCATAGACCTAACCCTAACCCTAGGCGGACACCTGAAGCTCAACCCCTACCCTAACCTGACCCTCACGCTAACTCCAACCGAAACACTGAACCGAAAACTAACAGTAGCCCTAATCTTACTCCCTCAAACTAAGTTCAAACCTAACATAACCTGAAGCCTAACTCCAACCATAGACCTAACCCTAACCCTAGGCAGACACCTGAAGCTCAACCCCAACCCTAACCTGACCCTGACGCTATCTCCAACCGTAACACTGAACCGAAAACTAACAATAGCCCTAAACTTACTCCCTCAAACTAAGTTCAAACCTAACCTAACCTGAAGCCTAACTCAAACCACAGACCTAACCCTAACCCTAGGCGGACACCTTAAGCTCAAACCCAACCCTAACCTGACCCTCACGCTAACTCCAAACCTAACACTGAACCGAAAACTAACAGTAGCCCTAAACTTACTCCCACAAACTAAGTTCAAACCTAACCTAACCTGAAGCCTAACTCAAACCATAGACCTAACCCTAACCCTAGGCGGACACCTGAAGCTCAACCCCTACCCTAACCTGACCCTCACGCTAACTCCAACCGAAACAATGAATCGAAAACTAACAGTAGCCCTAATCTTACTCCCTCAAACTAAGTTCAAACCTAACCTAACCTGAAGCCTAACTCAAACCATAGACCTAACCCTAACCCTAGGCGGACACCTGAAGCTCAACCCCAACCCTAACCTGACCCTGACGCTATCTCCAACCGTAACACTGAACCGAAAAATAACAGTAGCCCTAAACTTACTCCCTCAAACTAAGTTCAAACCTAACCTAACCTGAAGCCTAAACCAAACCATACACCTAACCCTAACCCTAGGCGGACACCTTAAGCTCAACCCCAAACCTAACCTGACCCTCACGCTAACTCCAACCGTAACACTGAACCGAAAACTAACAGTAGCCCTAATCTTACTCCCTCAAACTAAGTTCAAACCTAACATAACCTGAAGCCTAACTCAAACCACAGACCTAACCCTAACCGTAGGCGGACTCCTTAAGCTCAAACCCAACCCTAACCTGACCCTCACGCTAACTCCAACCCTAACACTGAACCGAAAACTAACAGTAGGCCTAAACTTACTCCCTCAAACTAAGTTCAAACCTAACCTAACCTGAAGCCTAACTCAAACCATAGACCTAACCCTAACCCTAGGTGGACACCTTAAGCTCAACGCCAACCCTAACCTGGCCCTAACGCTAACTCCAACCATAACAGTTACCCGAAAACTAACTGTAGCCCTAAACTTACTCCCTCTAACTAAGTTCAAACCTAACCTACCTGAAGCCTTAATCAAATCATACACCTAACCCTAACCATAGGCGGACACCTTAAACTCAACCCCTACCCTAACCTGACCCTCACGCTAACTCCAACCGAAACACTGAACCGAAATCTAACAGTAGCCCTAATCTTACTCCCTCAAACTAAGTTCAAACCTAACATAACCTGAAGCTTAACTCCAACCATAGACCTAACCCTAACCCTACGCAGACACCTGAAGCTCAACCCCAACCCTAACCTGACCCTGACGCTATCTCCAACCGTAACAATGAACCGAAAACTAACAGTAGCCCTAAACTTACTCCCTCAAACTAAGTTCAAACCTAACCTAACCTGAAGCCTAACTCAAACCATAGACCTAACCCTAAGCCTAGGCGGACACCTGAAGCTCAACCCCAACCCTAACCTGACCCTGACGCTATCTCCAACCGTAACACTGAACCGAAAACTAACAGTAGCCCTAAGCTTACTCCCTCAAACTAAGTTCAAACCTAACCTAACCTGAAGCCTAAATCAAACCATACAGCTAACCCTAACCCTAGGTGGACACCTTAAGCTCAACCCCAAACCTAACCTGACCCTCACGCTAACTCCAACCCTAACACTGAACCGAAAACTAACAGTAGCCCTAAACTTACTCCCTCAAACTAAGTTCAAACCTAACCTAACCTGAAGCCTAACTCAAACCATAGACCTAACCCTAACCCTAGGCGAACACCTGAAGCTCAACCCCAACCCTAACCTGACCCTGACTCTTACTCCAACCCTAACACTGAACCGAAAACTAACAGTAGCCCTAAACTTACTCCCTCAAACGAAGTTCAAACCTAACCTAACCTGAAGCCTAACTGAAACCATAGACCAAACCCTAACCCTAGGCGGACACCTTAAGCTCAACCCCAACACTAAAATGGCCCTCACGCTAACTCCAACCATAACAGTGCCCCGAAAACTAACAGTAGCCCTAAACTTACTCCCTCAAACTAAGTTCAAACCTAACCTAACCTGAAGCCTAACTCAAACCATACACCTAACCCTAACCCTAGGCGGACACCTTAAGCTCAACCCCAACCCTAACCTGACCCTCACGCTAACTCCAACCGTAACACTGAACCGAAAACTAACAGTAGCCCTTAACTTACTCCCTCAAACTAATTTCGTACCTAACCTAACCTGAAGCCTAACTCAAACCATAGACCTAACCCTAACCCTAGGCGGACACCTGAAGGTCAACCCCAACCCTAACCTGACCCTGACGCTATCTCCGACCGTAACACTGAACCGAAAACTAACAGTAGCCCTAAACTTACTCCCTCAAACTAAGTTCAAACCTAACCTAACCTGAAGCCTAAACCAAACCATACACCTAACCCTAACCCTAGGCGGACACCTTAAGCTCAACCCCAAACCTAACCTGACCCTCAAGCTAACTCCAACCGTAACACTGAACCGAAAACTAACAGTAGCCCTAATCTTACTCCCTCAAACTAAGTTCAAACCTAACATAACCTGAAGCCTAACTCAAACCACAGACCTAACCCTAACCGTAGGCGGACTCCTTAAGCTCAAACCCAACCCTAACCTGACCCTCACGCTAACTCCAACCCTAACACTGAACCGAAAACTAACAGTAGGCCTAAACTTACTCCCTCAAACTAAGTTCAAACCTAACCTAACCTGAAGCCTAACTCAAACCATAGACCTAACCCTAACCCTAGGCGGACACCTGAAGCTCAACCCCAACCCTAACCTGACCCTGACGCTATCTCCAACCGTAACACTGAACCGAAAACTAACAGTAGCCCTAAACTTACTCCCTCAAACTAAGTTCAAACCTAACCTAACCTGAAGCCTAACTCAAACCATAGACCTAACCCTAAGCCTAGGCGGACACCTGAAGCTCAACCCCAACCCTAACCTGACCCTGACGCTATCTGCAACCGTAACACTGAACCGAAAACTAACAGTAGCCCTAAGCTTACTCCCTCAAACTAAGTTCAAACCTAACCTAACCTGAAGCCTAACTCAAACTATAGACCTAACCCTAACCCTAGGTGGACACCTTAAGCTCAACGCCAACCCTAACCTGGCCCTGACGCTAACTCCAACCATAACAGTTACCCAAAAACTAACAGTCGCCCTAAACTTACTCCCTCAAACTAAGTTCAAACCTAACCTAACCTGAAGCCTAAATCAAACCATACACCTAACCCTAACCCTAGGTGGACACCTTAAGCTCAACCCCAAACCTAACCTGACCCTCACGCTAACTCCAACCCTAACACTGAACCGAAAACTAACAGTAGCCCTAAACTTACTCCCTCAAACTAAGTTCAAACCTAACCTAACCTGAAGCCTAACTCAAACCATAGACCTAACCCTAACCCTAGGCGAACACCTGAAGCTCAACCCCAACCCTAACCTGACCCTGACTCTTACTCCAACCCTAACACTGAACCGAAAACTAACAGTAGCCCTAAACTTACTCCCTCAAACTAAGTTCAAACCTAACCTAACCTGAAGCCTAACTGAAACCATAGACCAAACCCTAACCCTAGGCGGACACCTTAAGCTCAACCCCAACACTAAAATGGCCCTCACGCTAACTCCAACCATAACAGTGCCCCGAAAACTAACAGTAGCCCTAAACTTACTCCCTCAAACTATGTTCAAACCTAACCTAACCTGAAGCCTAACTCAAACCATACACCTAACCCTAACCCTAGGCGGACACCTTAAGCTCAACCCCAACCCTAACCTGACCCTCACGCTAACTCCAACCGTAACACTGAACCGAAAACTAACAGTAGCCCTTAACTTACTCCCTCAAACTAATTTCGTACCTAACCTAACCTGAAGCCTAACTCAAACCATAGACCTAACCCTAACCCTAGGCGGACACCTGAAGGTCAACCCCAACCCTAACCTGACCCTGACGCTATCTCCGACCGTAACACTGAACCGAAAACTAACAGTAGCCCTAAACTTACTCCCTCAAACTAAGTTCAAACCTAACCTAACCTGAAGCCTAAATCAAACCATACACCTAACCCTAAACCTGGGCGGAAACCTTAAGCTCAACCCGAACCCTAACCTGACCCTCACGCTAACTCCAACCGTAACACTGAACCGAAAACTAACAGTAGCCCTAATCTTACTCCCTCAAACTAAGTTCAAACCTAACATAACCTGAAGCCTAACTCAAACCACAGACCTAACCCTAACCCTAGGCGGACACCTTAAGCTCAAACCCAACCCTAACCTTACCCTCACGCTAACTCCAACCCTAACACTGAACCGAAAACTAACAGTAGCCCTAAACTTACTCCCTCAAACTAAGTTCAAACCTAACCTAACCTGAAGCCTAACTCAAACCATAGACCTAACCCTAACCCTAGGCGAACACCTGAAGCTCAACCCCAACCCTAACCTGACCCTGACTCTTACTCCAACCCTAACACTGAACCGAAAACTAACAGTAGCCCTAAACTTACTCCCTCAAACTAAGTTCAAACCTAACCTAACCTGAAGCCTAAATCAAACCATACACCTAACCCTAAACCTGGGCGGAAACCTTAAGCTCAACCCCAACCCTAACCTGACCCTCACGCTAACTCCAACCGTAACACTGAACCGAAAACTAACAGTAACCCTAAACTTACTCCCTCAAACTAAGTTCAAACCTAACCTAACCTGAAGCCTAACTCAAACCATAGACCTAACCCTAACCCTAGGCGGACACCTGAAGCTCAACCCCTACCCTAACCTGACCCTCACGCTAACTCCAACCGAAACAATGAACCGAAAACTAACAGTAGCCCTAAACTTACTCCCTCAAACTAAGTTCAAACCTAACCTAACCTGAAGCCTAACTCAAACCATAGACCTAACCCTAACCCTAGGCGGACACCTGAAGCTCAACCCCAACCCTAACCTGACCCTGACACTATCTCCAACCGTAACACTGAACCGAAAACTAACAGTAGCCCTAAACTTACTCCCTCAAACTAAGTTCAAACCTAACCTAACCTGAAGCCTAACTCAAACCATAGACCTAACCCTAACCCTAGGCGGACACCTGAAGCTCAACCCCTACCCTAACTTGACCCTCACGCTAACTCCAACCGAAACAGTGAACCGAAAACTAACAGTAGCCCTAATCTTACTCCCTCAAACTAAGTTCAAACCTAACCTAACCTGAAGCCTAACTCAAACCATAGACCTAACCCTAACCCTAGGCGGACACCTGAAGCTCAACCCCAACCATAACCTGACCCTGACGCTATCTCCAACCGTAACACTGAACCGAAAACTAACAGTAGCCCTAAACTTACTCCCTCAAACTAAGTTCAAACCTAACCTAACCTGAAGCCTAAATCAAACCATACACCTAACCCTAACCCTAGGCGGACACCTTAAGCTCAACCCCAACCCTAACCTGACCCTCACGCTAACTCCAACCGTAACACTGAACCGAAAACTAACAGTAGCCCTAATCTTACTCCCTCAAACTAAGTTCAAACCTAACATAACCTGAAGCCTAACTCAAACCACAGACCTAACCCTAACCCTAGGCGGACACCTTAAGCTCAAACCCAACCCTAACCTGACCCTCACGCTAACTCCAACCCTAACACTGAACCGAAAACTTACAGTAGCCCTAAACTTACTCCCTCAAACTAAGTTCAAACCTAACCTAACCTGAAGCCTAACTCAAACCATAGACCTAACCCTAACCCTAGGCGGATACATTAAGCTCAACCCCAACCCTAACCTGGCCCTGACGCTAACTCCAAACATATAAGTTACCCGAAAACTAACTGTAGCCCTAAACTTACTCCCTCAAACTAAGTTCAAACCTAACCTACCTGAAGCCTTAATCAAACCATAGACCTAACCCTAACCCTAGGCGGACACCTGAAGCTCAACCCCAACCATAACCTGACCCTGACGCTATCTCCAACCGTAACACTGAACCGAAAACTAACAGTAGCCCTAAACTTACTCCCTCAAACTAAGTTCAAACCTAACCTAACCTGAAGCCTAAATCAAACCATACACCTAACCCTAACCCTAGGCGGACACCTTAAGCTCAACCCCAACCCTAACCTGACCCTCACGCTAACTCCAACCGTAACACTGAACTGAAAACTAACAGTAACCCTAAACTTACTCCCTCACACTAAGTTCAAACCTAACCTAACCTGAAGCCTAACTCAAACCATAGACCTAACCCTAACCCTAGGCGGACACCTGAAGCTCAACCCCTACCCTAACCTGACCCTCACGCTAACTCCAACCGAAACACTGAACCGAAAACTAACAGTAGCCCTAATCTTACTCCCTCAAACTAAGTTCAAACCTAACATAACCTGAAGCCTAACTCCAACCATAGACCTAACCCTAACCCTAGGCAGACACCTGAAGCTCAACCCCAACCCTAACCTGATCCTGACGCTATCTCCAACCGTAACACTGAACCGAAAACTAACAATAGCCCTAAACTTACTCCCTCAAACTAAGTTCAAACCTAACCTAACCTGAAGCCTAACTCAAACCACAGACCTAACCCTAACCCTAGGCGGACACCTTAAGCTCAAACCCAACCCTAACCTGACCCTCACGCTAACTCCAACCCTAACACTGAACCGAAAACTAACAGTAGCCCTAAACTTACTCCCTCAAACTAAGTTCAAACCTAACCTAACCTGAAGCCTAACTCAAACCATAGACCTAACCCTAACCCTAGGCGGACACCTGAAGCTCAACCCCTACCCTAACCTGACCCTCACGCTAACTCCAAACGAAACACTGAACCGAAAACTAACAGTAGCCCTAATCTTACTCCCTCAAACTAAGTTCAAACCTAACATAACCTGAAGCCTATCTCCAACCATAGACCTAACCCTAACCCTAGGCAGACACCTGAAGCTCAACCCCAACCCTAACCTGACCCTGACGCTATCTCCAACCGTAACACTGAACCGAAAACTAACAATAGCCCTAAACTTACTCCCTCAAACTAAGTTCAAACCTAACCTAACCTGAAGCCTAACTCAAACCACAGACCTAACCCTAACCCTAGGCGGACACCTTAAGCTCAACCCCAACCCTAACCTGACCCTCACGCTAACTCCAACCCTAACACTGAACCGAAAACTAACAGTAGCCCTAAACTTACTCCCTCAAACTAAGTTCAAACCTAACCTAACCTGAAGCCTAACTCAAACCATAGACCTAACCCTAACCCTAGGTGGACACCTTAAGCTCAACGCCAACCCTAACCTGGCCCTAACGCTAACTCCAACCATAACAGTTACCCGAAAACTAACTGTAGCCCTAAACTTACTCCCTCTAACTAAGTTCAAACCTAACCTGCCTGAAGCCTTAATCAAATCATACACCTAACCCTAACCATAGGCGGACACCTTAAACTCAACCCCTACCCTAACCTGACCCTCACGCTAACTCCAACCGAAACACTGAACCGAAATCTAACAGTAGCCCTAATCTTACTCCCTCAAACTAAGTTCAAACCTAACATAACCTGAAGCTTAACTCCAACCATAGACCTAACCCTAACCCTACGCAGACACCTGAAGCTCAACCCCAACCCTAACCTGACCCTGACGCTATCTCCAACCGTAACAATGAACCGAAAACTAACAGTAGCCCTAAACTTACTCCCTCAAACTAAGTTCAAACCTAACCTAACCTGAAGCCTAACTCAAACCATAGACCTAACCCTAAGCCTAGGCGGACACCTGAAGCTCAACCCCAACCCTAACCTGACCCTGACGCTATCTCCAACCGTAACACTGAACCGAAAACTAACAGTAGCCCTAAGCTTACTCCCTCAAACTAAGTTCAAACCTAACCTAACCTGAAGCCTAAATCAAACCATACACCTAACCCTAACCCTAGGTGGACACCTTAAGCTCAACCCCAAACCTAACCTGACCCTCACGCTAACTCCAACCCTAACACTGAACCGAAAACTAACAGTAGCCCTAAACTTACTCCCTCAAACTAAGTTCAAACCTAACCTAACCTGAAGCCTAACTCAAACCATAGACCTAACCCTAACCCTAGGCGAACACCTGAAGCTCAACCCCAACCCTAACCTGACCCTGACTCTTACTCCAACCCTAACACTGAACCGAAAACTAACAGTAGCCCTAAACTTACTCCCTCAAACGAAGTTCAAACCTAACCTAACCTGAAGCCTAACTGAAACCATAGACCAAACCCTAACCCTAGGCGGACACCTTAAGCTCAACCCCAACACTAAAATGGCCCTCACGCTAACTCCAACCATAACAGTGCCCCGAAAACTAACAGTAGCCCTAAACTTACTCCCTCAAACTAAGTTCAAACCTAACATAACCTGAAGCCTAACTCAAACCACAGACCTAACCCTAACCGTAGGCGGACTCCTTAAGCTCAAACCCAACCCTAACCTGACCCTCACGCTAACTCCAACCCTAACACTGAACCGAAAACTAACAGTAGGCCTAAACTTACTCCCTCAAACTAAGTTCAAACCTAACCTAACCTGAAGCCTAACTCAAACCATAGACCTAACCCTAACCCTAGGCGGACACCTGAAGCTCAACCCCAACCCTAACCTGACCCTGACGCTATCTCCAACCGTAACACTGAACCGAAAACTAACAGTAGCCCTAAACTTACTCCCTCAAACTAAGTTCAAACCTAACCTAACCTGAAGCCTAACTCAAACCATAGACCTAACCCTAAGCCTAGGCGGACACCTGAAGCTCAACCCCAACCCTAACCTGACCCTGACGCTATCTCCAACCGTAACACTGAACCGAAAACTAACAGTAGCCCTAAGCTTACTCCCTCAAACTAAGTTCAAACCTAACCTAACCTGAAGCCTAACTCAAACTATAGACCTAACCCTAACCCTAGGTGGACACCTTAAGCTCAACGCCAACCCTAACCTGGCCCTGACGCTAACTCCAACCATAACAGTTACCCAAAAACTAACAGTCGCCCTAAACTTACTCCCTCAAACTAAGTTCAAACCTAACCTAACCTGAAGCCTAAATCAAACCATACACCTAACCCTAACCCTAGGTGGACACCTTAAGCTCAACCCCAAACCTAACCTGACCCTCACGCTAACTCCAACCCTAACACTGAACCGAAAACTAACAGTAGCCCTAAACTTACTCCCTCAAACTAAGTTCAAACCTAACCTAACCTGAAGCCTAACTCAAACCATAGACCTAACCCTAACCCTAGGCGAACACCTGAAGCTCAACCCCAACCCTAACCTGACCCTGACTCTTACTCCAACCCTAACACTGAACCGAAAACTAACAGTAGCCCTAAACTTACTCCCTCAAACTAAGTTCAAACCTAACCTAACCTGAAGCCTAACTGAAACCATAGACCAAACCCTAACCCTAGGCGGACACCTTAAGCTCAACCCCAACACTAAAATGGCCCTCACGCTAACTCCAACCATAACAGTGCCCCGAAAACTAACAGTAGCCCTAAACTTACTCCCTCAAACTATGTTCAAACCTAACCTAACCTGAAGCCTAACTCAAACCATACACCTAACCCTAACCCTAGGCGGACACCTTAAGTTCAACCCCAACCCTAACCTGACCCTCACGCTAACTCCAACCGTAACACTGAACCGAAAACTAACAGTAGCCCTTAACTTACTCCCTCAAACTAATTTCGTACCTAACCTAACCTGAAGCCTAACTCAAACCATAGACCTAACCCTAACCCTAGGCGGACACCTGAAGGTCAACCCCAACCCTAACCTGACCCTGACGCTATCTCCGACCGTAACACTGAACCGAAAACTAACAGTAGCCCTAAACTTACTCCCTCAAACTAAGTTCAAACCTAACCTAACCTGAAGCCTAAATCAAACCATACACCTAACCCTAAACCTGGGCGGAAACCTTAAGCTCAACCCGAACCCTAACCTGACCCTCACGCTAACTCCAACCGTAACACTGAACCGAAAACTAACAGTAGCCCTAATCTTACTCCCTCAAACTAAGTTCAAACCTAACATAACCTGAAGCCTAACTCAAACCACAGACCTAACCCTAACCCTAGGCGGACACCTTAAGCTCAAACCCAACCCTAACCTTACCCTCACGCTAACTCCAACCCTAACACTGAACCGAAAACTAACAGTAGCCCTAAACTTACTCCCTCAAACTAAGTTCAAACCTAACCTAACCTGAAGCCTAACTCAAACCATAGACCTAACCCTAACCCTAGGCGAACACCTGAAGCTCAACCCCAACCCTAACCTGACCCTGACTCTTACTCCAACCCTAACACTGAACCGAAAACTAACAGTAGCCCTAAACTTACTCCCTCAAACTAAGTTCAAACCTAACCTAACCTGAAGCCTAAATCAAACCATACACCTAACCCTAAACCTGGGCGGAAACCTTAAGCTCAACCCCAACCCTAACCTGACCCTCACGCTAACTCCAACCGTAACACTGAACCGAAAACTAACAGTAACCCTAAACTTACTCCCTCAAACTAAGTTCAAACCTAACCTAACCTGAAGCCTAACTCAAACCATAGACCTAAACCTAACCCTAGGCGTATACATTAAGCTCGACCCCAACCCTAACCTGGCCCTGACGCTAACTCCAACCATAACAGTTACCCGAAAACTAACTGTAGCCCTAAACTTACTCCCTCAAACTAAGTTCAAACCTAACCTACCTGAAGCCTTAATCAAATCATACACCTAACCCTAACCCTAGGCGGACACCTTAAGCTCAACCACAACCCTAACCTGACCCTCACGCTAACTCCAACCGTAACACTGAACCGAAAACTAACAGTAACCCTAAACTTACTCCCTCAAACTAAGTTCAAACCTAACCTAACCTGAAGCCTAAATCAAACCATACACCTAACCCTAAACCTGGGCGGAAACCTTAAGCTCAACCCCAACCCTAACCTGACCCTCACGCTAACTCCAACCGTAACACTGAACCGAAAACTAACAGTAACCCTAAACTTACTCCCTCAAACTAAGTTCAAACCTAACCTAACCTGAAGCCTAACTCAAACCATAGACCTAAACCTAACCCTAGGCGTATACATTAAGCTCGACCCCAACCCTAACCTGGCCCTGACGCTAACTCCAACCATAACAGTTACCCGAAAACTAACTGTAGCCCTAAACTTACTCCCTCAAACTAAGTTCAAACCTAACCTACCTGAAGCCTTAATCAAATCATACACCTAACCCTAACCCTAGGCGGACACCTTAAGCTCAACCACAACCCTAACCTGACCCTCACGCTAACTCCAACCGTAACACTGAACCGAAAACTAACAGTAACCCTAAACTTACTCCCTCAAACTAAGTTCAAACCTAACCTAACCTGAAGCCTAAATCAAACCATACACCTAACCCTAACCCTAGGCGGACACCTTAAGCTCAACCACAACCCTAACCTGACCCTCACGCTAACTCCAACCGTAACACTGAACCGAAAACTAACAGTAACCCTAAACTTACTCCCTCAAACTAAGTTCAAACCTAACCTAACCTGAAGCCTAACTCAAACCATAGACCTAACCCTAACCCTAGGCGGACACCTGAAGCTCAACCCCTACCCTAACCTGACCCTCACGCTAACTCCAACCGAAACAATGAACCGAAAACTAACAGTAGCCCTAATCTTACTCCCTCAAACTAAGTTCAAACCTAACCTAACCTGAAGCCTAACTCAAACCATAGACCTAACCCTAACCCTAAGCGGACACCTGAAGCTCAACCCCAACCCTAACCTGACCCTGACGCTATCTCCAACCGTAACACTGCACCGAAAACTAACAGTAGCCCTAAACTTACTCCCTCAAACTAAGTTCAAACCTAACCTAACCTGAAGCCTAACTCAAACCATAGACCTAACCCTAACCCTAGGCGGACACCTGAAGCTCAACCCCTACCCTAACTTGACCCTCACGCTAACTCCAACCGAAACAGTGAACCGAAAACTAACAGTAGCCCTAATCTTACTCCCTCAAACTAAGTTCAAACCTAACCTAACCTGAAGCCTAACTCAAACCATAGACCTAACCCTAACCCTAGGCGGACACCTGAAGCTCAACCCCAACCATAACCTGACCCTGACGCTATCTCCAACCGTAACACTGAACCGAAAACTAACAGTAGCCCTAAACTTACTCCCTCAAACTAAGTTCAAACCTAACCTAACCTGAAGCCTAAATCAAACCATACACCTAACCCTAACCCTAGGCGGACACCTTAAGCTCAACCCCAACCCTAACCTGACCCTCACGCTAACTCCAACCGTAACACTGAACCGAAAACTAACAGTAGCCCTAATCTAACTCCCTCAAACTAAGTTCAAACCTAACATAACCTGAAGCCTAACTCAAACCACAGACCTAACCCTAACCCTAGGCGGACACCTTAAGCTCAAACCCAACCCTAACCTGACCCTCACGCTAACTCCAACCCTAACACTGAACCGAAAACTAACAGTAGCCCTAAACTTACTCCCTCAAACTAAGTTCAAACCTAACCTAACCTGAAGCCTAACTCAAACCATAGACCTAACCCTAACCCTAGGCGGATACATTAAGCTCAACCCCAACCCTAACCTGGCCCTGACGCTAACTCCAAACATATAAGTTACCCGAAAACTAACTGTAGCCCTAAACTTACTCCCTCAAACTAAGTTCAAACCTAACCTACCTGAAGCCTTAATCAAACCATAGACCTAACCCTAACCCTAGGCGGACACCTGAAGCTCAACCCCAACCATAACCTGACCCTGACGCTATCTCCAACCGTAACACTGAACCGAAAACTAACAGTAGCCCTAAACTTACTCCCTCAAACTAAGTTCAAACCTAACCTAACCTGAAGCCTAAATCAAACCATACACCTAACCCTAACCCTAGGCGGACACCTTAAGCTCAACCCCAACCCTAACCTGACCCTCACGCTAACTCCAACCGTAACACTGAACCGAAAACTAACAGTAACCCTAAACTTACTCCCTCACACTAAGTTCAAACCTAACCTAACCTGAAGCCTAACTCAAACCATAGACCTAACCCTAACCCTAGGCGGACACCTGAAGCTCAACCCCTACCCTAACCTGACCCTCACGCTAACTCCAACCGAAACACTGAACCGAAAACTAACAGTAGCCCTAATCTTACTCCCTCAAACTAAGTTCAAACCTAACATAACCTGAAGCCTAACTCCAACCATAGACCTAACCCTAACCCTAGGCAGACACCTGAAGCTCAACCCCAACCCTAACCTGATCCTGACGCTATCTCCAACCGTAACACTGAACCGAAAACTAACAATAGCCCTAAACTTACTCCCTCAAACTAAGTTCAAACCTAACCTAACCTGAAGCCTAACTCAAACCACAGACCTAACCCTAACCCTAGGCGGACACCTTAAGCTCAAACCCAACCCTAACCTGACCCTCACGCTAACTCCAACCCTAACACTGAACCGAAAACTAACAGTAGCCCTAAACTTACTCCCTCAAACTAAGTTCAAACCTAACCTAACCTGAAGCCTAACTCAAACCATAGACCTAACCCTAACCCTAGGCGGACACCTGAAGCTCAACCCCTACCCTAACCTGACCCTCACGCTAACTCCAAACGAAACACTGAACCGAAAACTAACAGTAGCCCTAATCTTACTCCCTCAAACTAAGTTCAAACCTAACATAACCTGAAGCCTATCTCCAACCATAGACCTAACCCTAACCCTAGGCAGACACCTGAAGCTCAACCCCAACCCTAACCTGACCCTGACGCTATCTCCAACCGTAACACTGAACCGAAAACTAACAATAGCCCTAAACTTACTCCCTCAAACTAAGTTCAAACCTAACCTAACCTGAAGCCTAACTCAAACCACAGACCTAACCCTAACCCTAGGCGGACACCTTAAGCTCAACCCCAACCCTAACCTGACCCTCACGCTAACTCCAACCCTAACACTGAACCGAAAACTAACAGTAGCCCTAAACTTACTCCCTAAAACTAAGTTCAAACCTAACCTAACCTGAAGCCTAAATCAAACCATACACCTAACCCTAAACCTGGGCGGAAACCTTAAGCTCAACCCCAAACCTAACCTGACCCTCACGCTAACTCCAACCGTAACACTGAACCGAAAACTAACAGTAGCCCTAATCTTACTCCCTCAAACTAAGTTCAAACCTAACATAACCTGAAGCCTAACTCAAACCACAGACCTAACCCTAACCCTAGGCGGACACCTTAAGCTCAAACCCAACCCTAACCTGACCCTCACGCTAACTCCAACCCTAACACTGAACCGAAAACTAACAGTAGCCCTAAACTTACTCCCTCAAACTAAGTTCAAACCTAACCTAACCTGAAGCCTAACTCAAACCATAGACCTAACCCTAACCCTAGGCGAACACCTGAAGCTCAACCCCAACCCTAACCTGACCCTGACTCTTACTCCAACCCTAACACTGAACCGAAAACTAACAGTAGCCCTAAACTTACTCCCTCAAACTAAGTTCAAACCTAACCTAACCTGAAGCCTAACTGAAACCATAGACCAAACCCTAACCCTAGGCGGACACCTTAAGCTCAACCCCAACCCTAAAATGGCCCTCACGCTAACTCCAACCATAACAGTGCCCCGAAAACTAACAGTAGCCCTAAACTTACTCCCTCAAACTAAGTTCAAACCTAACCTAACCTGAAGCCTGAATCAAACCATACACCTAACCCTAAACCTAGGCGGACAGCTTAAGCTCAACCCCAACTCTAACCTGACCCTCACGCTAACTCCAACCCTAACACTGAACCGAAAACTAACAGTAACCCTAAACTTACTCCCTCAAACTAAGTTCAAACCTAACCTAACCTGAAGCCTAACTCAAACCGTAGACCTAACCCTAACCCTAGGTGGACACCTTAAGCTCAACGCCAACCCTAACCTGGCACTGACGCTAACTCCAACCATAACAGTTACCCGAAAACTAACAGTCGCCCTAAACTTACTCCCTCAAACTAAGTTCAAACCTAACCTAACCTGAAGCCTAACTCAAACCATAGACCTAACCCTAACCCTAGGCGGACACCTGAAGCTCAACCCCAACCCTAACCTGACCCTGACGCTATCTCCAACCGTAACACTGAACCGAAAACTAACAATAGCCCTAAACTTACTCCCTCAAACTAAGTTCAAACCTAACCTAACCTGAAGCCTAACTCAAACCGCAGACCTAACCCTAACCCTAGGCGGACACCTTAAGCTCAAACCCAACCCTAACCTGACCCTCACGCTAACTCCAACCCTAACACTGAACCGAAAACTAACAGTAGCCCTAAACTTACTCGCTCAAACTAAGTTCAAACCTAACCTAACCTGAAGCCTAACTCAAACCATAGACCTAACCCTAACCCTAGGCGGACACCTGAAGCTCAACCCCTACCCTAACCTGACCCTCACGCTAACTCCAACCGAAACAATGAACCGAAAACTAACAGAAGCCCTAATCTTACTCCCTCAAACTAAGTTCAAACCTAACCTAACCTGAAGCCTAACTCAAACCATAGACCTAACCCTAACCCTAGGCGAACACCTGAAGCTCAACCCCAACCCTAACCTGACCCTGACTCTTACTCCAACCCTAACACTGAACCGAAAACTAACAGTAGCCCTAAACTTACTCCCTCAAACTAAGTTCAAACCTAACCTAACCTGAAGCCTAAATCAAACCATACACCTAACCCTAAACCTGGTCGGAAACCTTAAGCTCAACCCCAACCCTAACCTGACCCTCACGCTAACTCCAACCGTAACACTGAACCGAAAACTAACAGTAACCCTAAACTTACTCCCTAAAAACTAAGTTCAAACCTAACCTAACCTGAAGCCTAACTCAAACCATAGACCTAAACCTAACCCTAGGCGGATACATTAAGCTCAACCCCAACCCTAACCTGGCCCTGACGCAAACTCCAACCATAACAGTTACCCGAAAACTAACTGTAGCCCTAAACTTACTCCCTCAAACTAAGTTCAAACCTAACCTACCTGAAGCCTTAATCAAATCATACACCTAACCCTAACCCTAGGCGGACACCTTAAGCTCAACCCCTACCCTAACCTGACCCTCACACTTACTCCAACCGTAACACTGAACCGAAAACTAACAGTAGCCCTAAACTTACTCCCTCAAACTAATTTCAAACCTAACCTAACCTGAAGCCTAACTCAAACCATAGACCTAACCCTAACCCTAGGCGGACACCTGAAGCTCAACCCCAACCATAACCTGACCCTGACGCTATCTCCAACCGTAACACTGAACCGAAAACTAACAATAGCCCTAAACTTACTCCCTCAAACTAAGTTCAAACCTAACCTAACCTGAAGCCTAACTCAAACCACAGACCTAACCCTAACCCTAGGCGGACACCTTAAGCTAAAACCCAACCCTAACCTGACCCTCACGCTAACTCCAACCCTAACACTGAACCGAAAACTAACAGTAGCCCTAAACTTACTCCCTCAAACTAAGTTCAAACCTAACCTAACCTGAAGCCTAACTCAAACCATAGACCTAACCCTAACCCTAGGCGGACACCTGAAGCTCAACCCCTACCCTAACCTGACCCTCACGCTAACTCCAACCGAAACAATGAACCGAAAACTAACAGTAGCCCTAATCTTACTCCCTCAAACTAAGTTCAAACCTAACCTAACCTGAAGCCTAACTCAAACCATAGACCTAACCCTAACCCTAGGCGGACACCTGAAGCTCAAACCCAACCCTAACCTGACCCTGACGCTATCTCCAACCGTAACACTGAACCGAAAACTAACAGTAGCCCTAAACTTACTCCCTCAAACTAAGTTCAAACCTAACCTAACCTGAAGCCTAAACCAAACCATACACCTAACCCTAACCCTAGGCGGACACCTTAAGCTCAACCCCAACCCTAACCTGACCCTCACGCTAACTCCAACAGTAACACTGAACCGAAAACTAACAGTAGCCCTAATCTTACTCCCTCAAACTAAGTTCAAACCTAACATAACCTGAAGCCTAACTCAAACCACAGACCTAACCCTAACCCTAGGCGGACACCTTAAGCTCAAACCCAACCCTAACCTGACCCTCACGCTAACTCCAACCCTAACACTGAACCGAAAACTAACAGTAGCCCTAAACTTACTCCCTCAAACTAAGTTCAAACCTAACCTAACCTGAAGCCTAACTCAAACCATAGACCTAACCCTAACCCTAGGCGGACAGCTGAAGCTCAACCCCAACCCTAACCTGACCCTGACGCTCTCTCCAACCGTAACACTGAACCGAAAACTAACAGTAGCCCTAAACTTACTCCCTCAAACTAAGTTCAAACCTAACCTAACCTGAAGCCTAACTCAAACCATAGACCTAACCCTAACCCTAGGCGGATACATTAAGCTCAACCCCAACCCTAACCTGGCCCTGACGCTAACTCCAACCATAACAGTTACCCGAAAACTAACAGTAGCCCTAAACTTACTCCCTCTAACTAAGTTCAAACCTAACCTAACCTGAAGCCTAACTCCAACCATAGACCTAACCCTAACCCTAGGCAGACACCTGAAGCTCAACCCCAACCCTAACCTGACCCTGACGCTATCTCCAACCGTAACACTGAACCGAAAACTAACAATAGCCCTAAACTTACTCCCTCAAACTAAGTTCAAACCTAACCTAACCTGAAGCCTAACTCCAACCACAGACCTAACCCTAACCCTAGGCGGACACCTTAAGCTCAAACCCAACCCTAACCTGACCCTCACGCTAACTCCAACCCTAACACTGAACCGAAAACTAACAGTAGCCCTAAACTTACTCCCTCAAACTAAGTTCAAACCTAACCTAACCTGAAGCCTAACTCAAACCATAGACCTAACCCTAACCCTAGGCGGACACCTGAAGCTCAACCCCTACCCTAACCTGACCCTCACGCTAACTCCAACCGAAACAATGAATCGAAAACTAACAGTAGCCCTAATCTTACTCCCTCAAACTAAGTTCAAACCTAACCTAACCTGAAGCCTAACTCAAACCATAGACCTAACCCTAACCCTAGGCGGACACCTGAAGCTCAACCCCAACCCTAACCTGACCCTGACGCTATCTCCAACCGTAACACTGAACCGAAAACTAACAGTAGCCCTAAACTTACTCCCTCAAACTAAGTTCAAACCTAACCTAACCTGAAGCCTAAACCAAACCATACACCTAACCCTAACCCTAGGCGGACACCTTAAGCTCAACCCCAAACCTAACCTGACCCTCACGCTAACTCCAACCGTAACACTGAACCGAAAACTAACAGTAGCCCTAATCTTACTCCCTCAAACTAAGTTCAAACCTAACATAACCTGAAGCCTAACTCAAACCACAGACCTAACCCTAACCCTAGGCGGACACCTTAAGCTCAAACCCAACCCTAACCTGACCCTCACGCTAACTCCAACCCTAACACTGAACCGAAAACTAAAAGTAGCCCTAAACTTACTCCCTCAAACTAAGTTCAAACCTAACCTAACCTGAAGCCTAACTCAAACCATAGACCTAACCCTAACCCTAGGCGGACACCTGAAGCTCAACCCCAACCCTAACCTGACCCTGACGCTATCTCCAACCGTAACACTGAACCGAAAACTAACAGTAGCCCTAAACTTACTCCCTCAAACTAAGTTCAAACCTAACCTAACCTGAAGCCTAACTCAAACCATAGACCTAACCCTAACCCTAGGTGGACACCTTAAGCTCAACGCCAACCCTAACCTGGCCCTAACGCTAACTCCAACCATAACAGTTACCTGAAAACTAACTGTAGCCCTAAACTTACTCCCTCTAACTAAGTTCAAACCTAACCTACCTGAAGCCTTAATCAAATCATACACCTAACCCTAACCATAGGCGGACACCTTAAACTCAACCCCTACCCTAACCTGACCCTCACGCTAACTCCAACCGAAACACTGAACCGAAATCTAACAGTAGCCCTAATCTTACTCCCTCAAACTAAGTTCAAACCTAACATAACCTGAAGCTTAACTCCAACCATAGACCTAACCCTAACCCTACGCAGACACCTGAAGCTCAACCCCAACCCTAACCTGACCCTGACGCTATCTCCAACCGTAACAATGAACCGAAAACTAACAGTAGCCCTAAACTTACTCCCTCAAACTAAGATCAAACCTAACCTAACCTGAAGCCTAACTCAAACCATAGACCTAACCCTAAGCCTAGGCGGACACCTGAAGCTCAACCCCAACCCTAACCTGACCCTGACGCTATCTCCAACCGTAACACTGAACCGAAAACTAACAGTAGCCCTAAACTTACTCCCTCAAACTAAGTTCAAACCTAACCTAACCTGAAGCCTAACTCAAACTATAGACCTAACCCTAACCCTAGGTGGACACCTTAAGCTCAACGCCAACCCTAACCTGGCCCTGACGCTAACTCCAACCATAACAGTTACCCGAAAACTAACAGTCGCCCTAAACTTACTCCCTCAAACTAAGTTCAAACCTAACCTAACCTGAAGCCTAAATCAAACCATACACCTAACCCTAACCCTAGGTGGACACCTTAAGCTCAACCCCAAACCTAACCTGACCCTCACGCTAACTCCAACCCTAACACTGAACCGAAAACTAACAGTAGCCCTAAACTTACTCCCTCAAACTAAGTTCAAACCTAACCTAACCTGAAGCCTAACTCAAACCATAGACCTAACCCTAACCCTAGGCGAACACCTGAAGCTCAACCCCAACCCTAACCTGACCCTGAATCTTACTCCAACCCTAACACTGAACCGAAAACTAACAGTAGCCCTAAACTTACTCCCTCAAACTAAGTTCAAACCTAACCTAACCTGAAGCCTAACTGAAACCATAGACCAAACCCTAACCCTAGGCGGACACCTTAAGCTCAACCCCAACCCTAAAATGGCCCTCACGCTAACTCCAACCATAACAGTGCCCCGAAAACTAACAGTAGCCCTAAACTTACTCCCTCAAACTAAGTTCAAACCTAACCTAACCTGAAGCCTAACTCAAACCATACACCTAAACCTAACCCTAGGCGGACACCTTAAGCTCAACCCCAACCCTAACCTGACCCTCACGCTAACTCCAACCGTAACACTGAACCGAAAACTAACAGTAGCCCTTAACTTACTCCCTCAAACTAATTTCGTACCTAACCTAACCTGAAGCCTAACTCAAACCATAGACCTAACCCTAACCCTAGGCGGACACCTGAAGGTCAACCCCAACCCTAACCTGACCCTGACGCTATCTCCGACCGTAACACTGAACCGAAAACTAACAGTAGCCCTAAACTTACTCCCTCAAACTAAGTTCAAACCTAACCTAACCTGAAGCCTAAATCAAACCATACACCTAACCCTAAACCTGGGCGGAAACCTTAAGCTCAACCCGAACCCTAACCTGACCCTCACGCTAACTCCAATCGTAACACTGAACCGAAAACTAACAGTAGCCCTAATCTGACTCCCTCAAACTAAGTTCAAACCTAACATAACCTGAAGCCTATCTCAAACCACAGACCTAACCCTAACCCTAGGCGGACACCTTAAGCTCAAACCCAACCCTAACCTTACCCTCACGCTAACTCCAACCCTAACACTGAACCGAAAACTAACAGTAGCCCTAAACTTACTCCCTAAAACTAAGTTCAAACCTAACCTAACCTGAAGCCTAACTCAAACCATAGACCTAACCCTAACCCTAGGCGAACACCTGAAGCTCAACCCCAACCCTAACCTGACCCTGACTCTTACTCCAACCCTAACACTGAACCGAAAACTAACAGTAGCCCTAAACTTACTCCCTCAAACTAAGTTCAAACCTAACCTAACCTGAAGCCTAAATCAAACCATACACCTAACCCTAAACCTGGGCGGAAACCTTAAGCTCAACCCCAACCCTAACCTGACCCTCACGCTAACTCCAACCGTAACACTGAACCGAAAACTAACAGTAACCCTAAACTTACTCCCTCAAACTAAGTTCAAACCTAATCTAACCTGAAGCCTAACTCAAACCATAGACCTAAACCTAACCCTAGGCGTATACATTAAGCTCAACCCCAACCCTAACCTGGCCCTGACGCTAACTCCAACCATAACAGTTACCCGAAAACTAACTGTAGCCCTAAACTTACTCCCTCAAACTAAGTTCAAACCTAACCTACCTGAAGCCTTAATCAAATCATACACCTAACCCTAACCCTAGGCGGACACCTTAAGCTCAACCCCTACCCTAACCTGACCCTCACACTTACTCCAACCGTAACACTGATCCGAAAACTAACAGTAGCCCTAAACTTACTCCCTCCAACTAATTTCAAACCTAACCTAACCTGAAGCCTAACTCAAACCATAGACCTAACCCTAACCCTAGGCGGACACCTGAAGCTCAACCCCAACCATAACCTGACCCTGACGGTATCTCCAACCGTAACACTGAACCGAAAACTAACAGTAGCCCTAAACTTACTCCCTCAAACTAAGTTCAAACCTAACCTACCTGAAGCCTTAATCAAATCATACACCTAACCCTAACCCTAGGCGGACACCTTAAGCTCAACCACAACCCTAACCTGACCCTCACGCTAACTCCAACCGTAACACTGAACCGAAAACTAACAGTAACCCTAAACTTACTCCCTCAAACTAAGTTCAAACCTAACCTAACCTGAAGCCTAACTCAAACCATAGACCTAACCCTAACCCTAGGCGGACACGTGAAGCTCAACCCCTACCCTAACCTGACCCTCACGCTAACTCCAACCGAAACAATGAACCGAAAACTAACAGTAGCCCTAATCTTACTCCCTCAAACTAAGTTCAAACCTAACCTAACCTGAAGCCTAACTCAAACCATAGACCTAACCCTAACCCTAGGCGGACACCTGAAGCTCAACCCCAACCCTAACCTCACCCTGACGCTATCTCCAACCGTAACACTGAACCGAAAACTAACAGTAGCCCTAAACTTACTCCCTCAAACTAAGTTCAAACCTAACCTAACCTGAAGCCTAACTCAAACCATAGACCTAACCCTAACCCTAGGCGGACACCTGAAGCTCAACCCCTACCCTAACTTGACCCTCACGCTATCTCCAACCGAAACAGTGAACCGAAAACTAACAGTAACCCTAATCTTTCTCCCTCAAACTAAGTTCAAACCTAACCTAACCTGAAGCCTAACTCAAACCATAGACCTAACCCTAACCCTAGGCGGACACCTGAAGCTCAACCCCAACCCTAACCTCACCCTGACGCTATCTCCAACCGTAACACTGAACCGAAAACTAACAGTAGCCCTAAACTTACTCCCTCAAACTAAGTTCAAACCTAACCTAACCTGAAGCCTAACTCAAACCATAGACCTAACCCTAACCCTAGGCGGACACCTGAAGCTCAACCCCTACCCTAACTTGACCCTCACGCTATCTCCAACCGAAACAGTGAACCGAAAACTAACAGTAACCCTAATCTTTCTCCCTCAAACTAAGTTCAAACCTAACCTAACCTGAAGCCTAACTCAAACCATAGACCTAACCCTAACCCTAGGCGGACACCTGAAGCTCAACCCCAACCCTAACCTCACCCTGACGCTATCTCCAACCGTAACACTGAACCGAAAACTAACAGTAGCCCTAAACTTACTCCCTCAAACTAAGTTCAAACCTAACCTAACCTGAAGCCTAACTCAAACCATAGACCTAACCCTAACCCTAGGCGGACACCTGAAGCTCAACCCCTACCCTAACTTGACCCTCACGCTATCTCCAACCGAAACAGTGAACCGAAAACTAACAGTAACCCTAATCTTTCTCCCTCAAACTAAGTTCAAACCTAACCTAACCTGAAGCCTAACTCAAACCATAGACCTAACCCTAACCCTAGGCGGACACCTGAAGCTCAACCCCAACCCTAACCTGACCCTGACGCTATCTCCAACCGTAACACTGAACCGAAAACTAACAGTAGCCCTAAACTTACTCCCTCAAACTAAGTTCAAACCTAACCTAACCTGAAGCCTAAATCAAACCATACACCTAACCCTAACCCTAGGCGGACACCTTAAGCTCAACCCCAACCCTAACCTGACCCTCACGCTAACTCCAACCGTAACACTGAACCGAAAACTAACAGTAGCCCTAATCTTACTCCCTCAAACTAAGTTCAAACCTAACATAACCTGAAGCCTAACTCAAACCACAGACCTAACCCTAACCCTAGGCGGACACCTTAAGCTCAAACCCAACCCTAACCTGACCCTCACGCTAACTCCAACCCTAACACTGAACCGAAAACTAACAGTAGCTCTAAACTTACTCCCTCAAACTAAGTTCAAACCTAACCTAACCTGAAGCCTAACTCAAACCATAGACCTAACCCTAACCCTAGGCGAACACCTGAAGCTCAACCCCAACCCTAACCTGACCATGACTCTTACTCCAACCCTAACACTGAACCGAAAACTAACAGTAGCCCTAAACTTACTCCCTCAAACTAAGTTCAAACCTAACCTAACCTGAAGCCTAACTGAAACCATAGACCAAACCCTAACCCTAGGCGGACACCTTAAGCTCAACCCCAACCCTAAAATGGCCCTCACGCTAACTCCAAACATAACAGTGCCCCGAAAACTAACAGTAGCCCTAAACTTACTCCCTCAAACTAAGTTCAAACCTAACCTAACCTGAAGCCTGAATCAAACCATACACCTAACCCTAACCCTAGGCGGACACCTTAAGCTCAACCCCAACCCTAACCTGACCCTCAGACTAACTCCAACCGTAACACTGAACCGAAAACTAACAGTAACCCTAAACTTACTCCCTCAAACTAAGTTCAAACCTAACCTAACCTGAAGCCTAACTCAAACCATAGACCTAACCCTAACCCTAGGCGGACACCTGAAGCTCAACCCCTACCCTAACCTGACCCTCACGCTAACTCCAACCGAAACACTGAACCGAAAACTAACAGTAGCCCTAATCTTACTCCCTCAAACTAAGTTCAAACCTAACATAACCTGAAGCCTAACTCCAACCATAGACCTAACCCTAACCCTAGGCAGACACCTGAAGCTCAACCCCAACCCTAACCTGACCCTCACGCTATCTCCAACCGTAACACTGAACCGAAAACTAACAATAGCCCTAAACTTACTCCCTCAAACTAAGTTCAAACCTAACCTAACCTGAAGCCTAACTCAAACCACAGACCTAACCCTAACCCTAGGCGGACACCTTAAGCTCAACCCCAACCCTAACCTGACCCTCACGCTAACTCCAACCCTAACACTGAACCGAAAACTAACAGTAGCCCTAAACTTACTCCCTCAAACTAAGTTCAAACCTAACCTAACCTGAAGCCTAAATCAAACCATACACCTAACCCTAAACCTGGGCGGAAACCTTAAGCTCAACCCCAACCCTAACCTGACCCTCACGCTAACTCCAACCGTAACACTGAACCGAAAACTAACAGTAGCCCTAATCTTACTCCCTCAAACTAAGTTCAAACCTAACATAACCTGAAGCCTAACTCAAACCACAGACCTAACCCTAACCCTAGGCGGACACCTTAAGCTCAAACCCAACCCTAACCTGACCCTCACGCTAACTCCAACCCTAACACTGAACCGAAAACTAACAGTAGCCCTAAACTTACTCCCTCAAACTAAGTTCAAACCTAACCTAACCTGAAGCCTAACTCAAACCATAGACCTAACCCTAAACCTAGGCGAACACCTGAAGCTCAACCCCAACCCTAACCTGACCCTGACTCTTACTCCAACCCTAACACTGAACCGAAAACTAACAGTAGCCCTAAACTTACTCCCTCAAACTAAGTTCAAACCTAACCTAACCTGAAGCCTAACTGAAACCATAGACCAAACCCTAACCCTAGGCGGACACCTTAAGCTCAACCCCAACCCTAAAATGGCCCTCACGCTAACTCCAACCATAACAGTGCCCCGAAAACTAACAGTAGCCCTAAACTTACTCCCTCAAACTAAGTTCAAACCTAACCTAACCTGAAGCCTGAATCAAACCATACACCTAACCCTAACCCTAGGCGGACACCTTAAGCTCAACCCCAACCCTAACCTGACCCTCACGCTAACTCTAACCGTAA
The DNA here is from genome assembly GCA_026018925.1 of Tupaia tana. NCBI lineage: Eukaryota > Metazoa > Chordata > Mammalia > Scandentia > Tupaiidae > Tupaia > Tupaia tana. The sequence goes on from JAKSZU010000071.1 coordinate 463,748, forward strand.
CACTGAACCGAAAACTAACAGTAACCCTAAACTTACTCCCTCAAACTAAGTTCAAACCTAACCTAACCTGAAGCCTAACTAAAACCATAGACCTAACCCTAACCCTAGGCGGATACATTAAGCTCAACCCCAACCCTAACCTGGCCCTGACGCTAACTCCAAACATATAAGTTACCCGAAAAATAACTGTAGCCCTAAATTACTCCCTCAAACTAAGTTCAAACCTAACCTACCTGAAGCCTTAATCAAACCATAGACCTAACCCTAACCCTAGGCGGACACCTGAAGCTCAACCCCAACCATAACCTGACCCTGACGCTATCTCCAACCGTAACACTGAACCGAAAACTAACAGTAGCCCTAAACTTACTCCCTCAAACTAAGTTCAAACCTAACCTAACCTGAAGCCTAAATCAAACCATACACCTAACCCTAACCCTAGGCGGACACCTTAAGCTCAACCCCAACCCTAACCTGACCCTCACGCTAACTCCAACCGTAACACTGAACCGAAAACTAACAGTAGCCCTAATCTTACTCCCTCAAACTAAGTTCAAACCTAACATAACCTGAAGCCTAACTCAAACCACAGACCTAACCCTAACCCTAGGCGGACACCTTAAGCTCAAACCCAACCCTAACCTGACCCTCACGCTAACTCCAACCCTAACACTGAACCGAAAACTAACAGTAGCTCTAAACTTACTCCCTCAAACTAAGTTCAAACCTAACCTAACCTGAAGCCTAACTCAAACCATAGACCTAACCCTAACCCTAGGCGAACACCTGAAGCTCAACCCCAACCCTAACCTGACCATGACTCTTACTCCAACCCTAACACTGAACCGAAAACTAACAGTAGCCCTAAACTTACTCCCTCAAACTAAGTTCAAACCTAACCTAACCTGAAGCCTAACTGAAACCATAGACCAAACCCTAAACCTAGGCGGACACCTTAAGCTCAACCCCAACCCTAAAATGGCCCTCACGCTATCTCCAACCATAACAGTGCCCCGAAAACTAACAGTAGCCCTAAACTTACTCCCTCAAACTAAGTTCAAACCTAACCTAACCTGAAGCCTGAATCAAACCATACACCTAACCCTAACCCTAGGCGGACACCTTAAGCTCAACCCCAACCCTAACCTGACCCTCAGACTAACTCCAACCGTAACACTGAACCGAAAACTAACAGTAACCCTAAACTTACTCCCTCAAACTAAGTTCAAACCTAACCTAACCTGAAGCCTAACTCAAACCATAGACCTAACCCTAACCCTAGGCGGACACCTGAAGCTCAACCCCTACCCTAACCTGACCCTCACGCTAACTCCAACCGAAACACTGAACCGAAAACTAACAGTAGCCCTAATCTTACTCCCTCAAACTAAGTTCAAACCTAACATAACCTGAAGCCTAACTCCAACCATAGACCTAACCCTAACCCTAGGCAGACACCTGAAGCTCAACCCCAACCCTAACCTGACCCTCACGCTATCTCCAACCGTAACACTGAACCGAAAACTAACAATAGCCCTAAACTTACTCCCTCAAACTAAGTTCAAACCTAACCTAACCTGAAGCCTAACTCAAACCACAGACCTAACCCTAACCCTAGGCGGACACCTTAAGCTCAACCCCAACCCTAACCTGACCCTCACGCTAACTCCAACCCTAACACTGAACCGAAAACTAACAGTAGCCCTAAACTTACTCCCTCAAACTAAGTTCAAACCTAACCTAACCTGAAGCCTAAATCAAACCATACACCTAACCCTAAACCTGGGCGGAAACCTTAAGCTCAACCCCAACCCTAACCTGACCCTCACGCTAACTCCAACCGTAACACTGAACCGAAAACTAACAGTAACCCTAAACTTACTCCCTCAAACTAAGTTCAAACCTAATCTAACCTGAAGCCTAACTCAAACCATAGACCTAAACCTAACCCTAGGCGTATACATTAAGCTCAACCCCAACCCTAACCTGGCCCTGACGCTAACTCCAACCATAACAGTTACCCGAAAACTAACTGTAGCCCTAAACTTACTCCCTCAAACTAAGTTCAAACCTAACCTACCTGAAGCCTTAATCAAATCATACACCTAACCCTAACCCTAGGCGGACACCTTAAGCTCAACCCCTACCCTAACCTGACCCTCACACTTACTCCAACCGTAACACTGATCCGAAAACTAACAGTAGCCCTAAACTTACTCCCTCCAACTAATTTCAAACCTAACCTAACCTGAAGCCTAACTCAAACCATAGACCTAACCCTAACCCTAGGCGGACACCTGAAGCTCAACCCCAACCATAACCTGACCCTGACGGTATCTCCAACCGTAACACTGAACCGAAAACTAACAGTAGCCCTAAACTTACTCCCTCAAACTAAGTTCAAACCTAACCTACCTGAAGCCTTAATCAAATCATACACCTAACCCTAACCCTAGGCGGACACCTTAAGCTCAACCACAACCCTAACCTGACCCTCACGCTAACTCCAACCGTAACACTGAACCGAAAACTAACAGTAACCCTAAACTTACTCCCTCAAACTAAGTTCAAACCTAACCTAACCTGAAGCCTAACTCAAACCATAGACCTAACCCTAACCCTAGGCGGACACGTGAAGCTCAACCCCTACCCTAACCTGACCCTCACGCTAACTCCAACCAAAACAATGAACCGAAAACTAACAGTAGCCCTAATCTTACTCCCTCAAACTAAGTTCAAACCTAACCTAACCTGAAGCCTAACTCAAACCATAGACCTAACCCTAACCCTAGGCGGACACCTGAAGCTCAACCCCAACCCTAACCTCACCCTGACGCTATCTCCAACCGTAACACTGAACCGAAAACTAACAGTAGCCCTAAACTTACTCCCTCAAACTAAGTTCAAACCTAACCTAACCTGAAGCCTAACTCAAACCATAGACCTAACCCTAACCCTAGGCGGACACCTGAAGCTCAACCCCTACCCTAACTTGACCCTCACGCTATCTCCAACCGAAACAGTGAACCGAAAACTAACAGTAACCCTAATCTTTCTCCCTCAAACTAAGTTCAAACCTAACCTAACCTGAAGCCTAACTCAAACCATAGACCTAACCCTAACCCTAGGCGGACACCTGAAGCTCAACCCCAACCCTAACCTGACCCTGACGCTATCTCCAACCGTAACACTGAACCGAAAACTAACAGTAGCCCTAAACTTACTCCCTCAAACTAAGTTCAAACCTAACCTAACCTGAAGCCTAAATCAAACCATACACCTAACCCTAACCCTAGGCGGACACCTTAAGCTCAACCCCAACCCTAACCTGACCCTCACGCTAACTCCAACCGTAACACTGAACCGAAAACTAACAGTAGCCCTAATCTTACTCCCTCAAACTAAGTTCAAACCTAACATAACCTGAAGCCTAACTCAAACCACAGACCTAACCCTAACCCTAGGCGGACACCTTAAGCTCAAACCCAACCCTAACCTGACCCTCACGCTAACTCCAACCCTAACACTGAACCGAAAACTAACAGTAGCTCTAAACTTACTCCCTCAAACTAAGTTCAAACCTAACCTAACCTGAAGCCTAACTCAAACCATAGACCTAACCCTAACCCTAGGCGAACACGTGAAGCTCAACCCCAACCCTAACCTGACCATGACTCTTACTCCAACCCTAACACTGAACCGAAAACTAACAGTAGCCCTAAACTTACTCCCTCAAACTAAGTTCAAACCTAACCTAACCTGAAGCCTAACTGAAACCATAGACCAAACCCTAACCCTAGGCGGACACCTTAAGCTCAACCCCAACCCTAAAATGGCCCTCACGCTAACTCCAACCATAACAGTGCCCCGAAAACTAACAGTAGCCCTAAACTTACTCCCTCAAACTAAGTTCAAACCTAACCTAACCTGAAGCCTGAATCAAACCATACACCTAACCCTAACCCTAGGCGGACACCTTAAGCTCAACCCCAACCCTAACCTGACCCTCAGACTAACTCCAACCGTAACACTGAACCGAAAACTAACAGTAACCCTAAACTTACTCCCTCAAACTAAGTTCAAACCTAACCTAACCTGAAGCCTAACTCAAACCATAGACCTAACCCTAACCCTAGGCGGACACCTGAAGCTCAACCCCTACCCTAACCTGACCCTCACGCTAACTCCAACCGAAACACTGAACCGAAAACTAACAGTAGCCCTAATCTTACTCCCTCAAACTAAGTTCAAACCTAACATAACCTGAAGCCTAACTCCAACCATAGACCTAACCCTAACCCTAGGCAGACACCTGAAGCTCAACCCCAACCCTAACCTGACCCTCACGCTATCTCCAACCGTAACACTGAACCGAAAACTAACAATAGCCCTAAACTTACTCCCTCAAACTAAGTTCAAACCTAACCTAACCTGAAGCCTAACTCAAACCACAGACCTAACCCTAACCCTAGGCGGACACCTTAAGCTCAACCCCAACCCTAACCTGACCCTCACGCTAACTCCAACCCTAACACTGAACCGAAAACTAACAGTAGCCCTAAACTTACTCCCTCAAACTAAGTTCAAACCTAACCTAACCTGAAGCCTAAATCAAACCATACACCTAACCCTAAACCTGGGCGGAAACCTTAAGCTCAACCCCAACCCTAACCTGACCCTCACGCTAACTCCAACCGTAACACTGAACCGAAAACTAACAGTAGCCCTAATCTTACTCCCTCAAACTAAGTTCAAACCTAACATAACCTGAAGCCTAACTCAAACCACAGACCTAACCCTAACCCTAGGCGGACACCTTAAGCTCAAACCCAACCCTAACCTGACCCTCACGCTAACTCCAACCCTAACACTGAACCGAAAACTAACAGTAGCCCTAAACTTACTCCCTCAAACTAAGTTCAAACCTAACCTAACCTGAAGCCTAACTCAAACCATAGACCTAACCCTAAACCTAGGCGAACACCTGAAGCTCAACCCCAACCCTAACCTGACCCTGACTCTTACTCCAACCCTAACACTGAACCGAAAACTAACAGTAGCCCTAAACTTACTCCCTCAAACTAAGTTCAAACCTAACCTAACCTGAAGCCTAACTGAAACCATAGACCAAACCCTAACCCTAGGCGGACACCTTAAGCTCAACCCCAACCCTAAAATGGCCCTCACGCTAACTCCAACCATAACAGTGCCCCGAAAACTAACAGTAGCCCTAAACTTACTCCCTCAAACTAAGTTCAAACCTAACCTAACCTGAAGCCTGAATCAAACCATACACCTAACCCTAACCCTAGGCGGACACCTTAAGCTCAACCCCAACCCTAACCTGACCCTCACGCTAACTCTAACCGTAACACTGAACCGAAAACTAACAGTAACCCTAAACTTACTCCCTCAAACTAAGTTCAAACCTAACCTAACCTGAAGCCTAACTAAAACCATAGACCTAACCCTAACCCTAGGCGGATACATTAAGCTCAACCCCAACCCTAACCTGGCCCTGACGCTAACTCCAAACATATAAGTTACCCGAAAAATAACTGTAGCCCTAAATTACTCCCTCAAACTAAGTTCAAACCTAACCTACCTGAAGCCTTAATCAAACCATAGACCTAACCCTAACCCTAGGCGGACACCTGAAGCTCAACCCCAACCATAACCTGACCCTGACGCTATCTCCAACCGTAACACTGAACCGAAAACTAACAGTAGCCCTAAACTTACTCCCTCAAACTAAGTTCAAACCTAACCTAACCTGAAGCCTAAATCAAACCATACACCTAACCCTAACCCTAGGCGGACACCTTAAGCTCAACCCCAACCCTAACCTGACCCTCACGCTAACTCCAACCGTAACACTGAACCGAAAACTAACAGTAGCCCTAATCTTACTCCCTCAAACTAAGTTCAAACCTAACATAACCTGAAGCCTAACTCAAACCACAGACCTAACCCTAACCCTAGGCGGACACCTTAAGCTCAAACCCAACCCTAACCTGACCCTCACGCTAACTCCAACCCTAACACTGAACCGAAAACTAACAGTAGCTCTAAACTTACTCCCTCAAACTAAGTTCAAACCTAACCTAACCTGAAGCCTAACTCAAACCATAGACCTAACCCTAACCCTAGGCGAACACCTGAAGCTCAACCCCAACCCTAACCTGACCATGACTCTTACTCCAACCCTAACACTGAACCGAAAACTAACAGTAGCCCTAAACTTACTCCCTCAAACTAAGTTCAAACCTAACCTAACCTGAAGCCTAACTGAAACCATAGACCAAACCCTAAACCTAGGCGGACACCTTAAGCTCAACCCCAACCCTAAAATGGCCCTCACGCTATCTCCAACCATAACAGTGCCCCGAAAACTAACAGTAGCCCTAAACTTACTCCCTCAAACTAAGTTCAAACCTAACCTAACCTGAAGCCTGAATCAAACCATACACCTAACCCTAACCCTAGGCGGACACCTTAAGCTCAACCCCAACCCTAACCTGACCCTCAGACTAACTCCAACCGTAACACTGAACCGAAAACTAACAGTAACCCTAAACTTACTCCCTCAAACTAAGTTCAAACCTAACCTAACCTGAAGCCTAACTCAAACCATAGACCTAACCCCTAACCCTAGGCGGACACCTGAAGCTCAACCCCTACCCTAACCTGACCCTCACGCTAACTCCAACCGAAACACTGAACCGAAAACTAACAGTAGCCCTAATCTTACTCCCTCAAACTAAGTTCAAACCTAACATAACCTGAAGCCTAACTCCAACCATAGACCTAACCCTAACCCTAGGCAGACACCTGAAGCTCAACCCCAACCCTAACCTGACCCTCACGCTATCTCCAACCGTAACACTGAACCGAAAACTAACAATAGCCCTAAACTTACTCCCTCAAACTAAGTTCAAACCTAACCTAACCTGAAGCCTAACTCAAACCACAGACCTAACCCTAACCCTAGGCGGACACCTTAAGCTCAACCCCAACCCTAACCTGACCCTCACGCTAACTCCAACCCTAACACTGAACCGAAAACTAACAGTAGCCCTAAACTTACTCCCTCAAACTAAGTTCAAACCTAACCTAACCTGAAGCCTAAATCAAACCATACACCTAACCCTAAACCTGGGCGGAAACCTTAAGCTCAACCCCAACCCTAACCTGACCCTCACGCTAACTCCAACCGTAACACTGAACCGAAAACTAACAGTAACCCTAAACTTACTCCCTCAAACTAAGTTCAAACCTAATCTAACCTGAAGCCTAACTCAAACCATAGACCTAAACCTAACCCTAGGCGTATACATTAAGCTCAACCCCAACCCTAACCTGGCCCTGACGCTAACTCCAACCATAACAGTTACCCGAAAACTAACTGTAGCCCTAAACTTACTCCCTCAAACTAAGTTCAAACCTAACCTACCTGAAGCCTTAATCAAATCATACACCTAACCCTAACCCTAGGCGGACACCTTAAGCTCAACCCCTACCCTAACCTGACCCTCACACTTACTCCAACCGTAACACTGATCCGAAAACTAACAGTAGCCCTAAACTTACTCCCTCCAACTAATTTCAAACCTAACCTAACCTGAAGCCTAACTCAAACCATAGACCTAACCCTAACCCTAGGCGGACACCTGAAGCTCAACCCCAACCATAACCTGACCCTGACGGTATCTCCAACCGTAACACTGAACCGAAAACTAACAGTAGCCCTAAACTTACTCCCTCAAACTAAGTTCAAACCTAACCTACCTGAAGCCTTAATCAAATCATACACCTAACCCTAACCCTAGGCGGACACCTTAAGCTCAACCACAACCCTAACCTGACCCTCACGCTAACTCCAACCGTAACACTGAACCGAAAACTAACAGTAACCCTAAACTTACTCCCTCAAACTAAGTTCAAACCTAACCTAACCTGAAGCCTAACTCAAACCATAGACCTAACCCTAACCCTAGGCGGACACGTGAAGCTCAACCCCTACCCTAACCTGACCCTCACGCTAACTCCAACCAAAACAATGAACCGAAAACTAACAGTAGCCCTAATCTTACTCCCTCAAACTAAGTTCAAACCTAACCTAACCTGAAGCCTAACTCAAACCATAGACCTAACCCTAACCCTAGGCGGACACCTGAAGCTCAACCCCAACCCTAACCTCACCCTGACGCTATCTCCAACCGTAACACTGAACCGAAAACTAACAGTAGCCCTAAACTTACTCCCTCAAACTAAGTTCAAACCTAACCTAACCTGAAGCCTAACTCAAACCATAGACCTAACCCTAACCCTAGGCGGACACCTGAAGCTCAACCCCTACCCTAACTTGACCCTCACGCTATCTCCAACCGAAACAGTGAACCGAAAACTAACAGTAACCCTAATCTTTCTCCCTCAAACTAAGTTCAAACCTAACCTAACCTGAAGCCTAACTCAAACCATAGACCTAACCCTAACCCCTAGGCGGACACCTGAAGCTCAACCCCAACCCTAACCTGACCCTGACGCTATCTCCAACCGTAACACTGAACCGAAAACTAACAGTAGCCCTAAACTTACTCCCTCAAACTAAGTTCAAACCTAACCTAACCTGAAGCCTAAATCAAACCATACACCTAACCCTAACCCTAGGCGGACACCTTAAGCTCAACCCCAACCCTAACCTGACCCTCACGCTAACTCCAACCGTAACACTGAACCGAAAACTAACAGTAGCCCTAATCTTACTCCCTCAAACTAAGTTCAAACCTAACATAACCTGAAGCCTAACTCAAACCACAGACCTAACCCTAACCCTAGGCGGACACCTTAAGCTCAAACCCAACCCTAACCTGACCCTCACGCTAACTCCAACCCTAACACTGAACCGAAAACTAACAGTAGCTCTAAACTTACTCCCTCAAACTAAGTTCAAACCTAACCTAACCTGAAGCCTAACTCAAACCATAGACCTAACCCTAACCCTAGGCGAACACGTGAAGCTCAACCCCAACCCTAACCTGACCATGACTCTTACTCCAACCCTAACACTGAACCGAAAACTAACAGTAGCCCTAAACTTACTCCCTCAAACTAAGTTCAAACCTAACCTAACCTGAAGCCTAACTGAAACCATAGACCAAACCCTAACCCTAGGCGGACACCTTAAGCTCAACCCCAACCCTAAAATGGCCCTCACGCTAACTCCAACCATAACAGTGCCCCGAAAACTAACAGTAGCCCTAAACTTACTCCCTCAAACTAAGTTCAAACCTAACCTAACCTGAAGCCTGAATCAAACCATACACCTAACCCTAACCCTAGGCGGACACCTTAAGCTCAACCCCAACCCTAACCTGACCCTCAGACTAACTCCAACCGTAACACTGAACCGAAAACTAACAGTAACCCTAAACTTACTCCCTCAAACTAAGTTCAAACCTAACCTAACCTGAAGCCTAACTCAAACCATAGACCTAACCCTAACCCTAGGCGGACACCTGAAGCTCAACCCCTACCCTAACCTGACCCTCACGCTAACTCCAACCGAAACACTGAACCGAAAACTAACAGTAGCCCTAATCTTACTCCCTCAAACTAAGTTCAAACCTAACATAACCTGAAGCCTAACTCCAACCATAGACCTAACCCTAACCCTAGGCAGACACCTGAAGCTCAACCCCAACCCTAACCTGACCCTCACGCTATCTCCAACCGTAACACTGAACCGAAAACTAACAATAGCCCTAAACTTACTCCCTCAAACTAAGTTCAAACCTAACCTAACCTGAAGCCTAACTCAAACCACAGACCTAACCCTAACCCTAGGCGGACACCTTAAGCTCAACCCCAACCCTAACCTGACCCTCACGCTAACTCCAACCCTAACACTGAACCGAAAACTAACAGTAGCCCTAAACTTACTCCCTCAAACTAAGTTCAAACCTAACCTAACCTGAAGCCTAAATCAAACCATACACCTAACCCTAAACCTGGGCGGAAACCTTAAGCTCAACCCCAACCCTAACCTGACCCTCACGCTAACTCCAACCGTAACACTGAACCGAAAACTAACAGTAGCCCTAATCTTACTCCCTCAAACTAAGTTCAAACCTAACATAACCTGAAGCCTAACTCAAACCACAGACCTAACCCTAACCCTAGGCGGACACCTTAAGCTCAAACCCAACCCTAACCTGACCCTCACGCTAACTCCAACCCTAACACTGAACCGAAAACTAACAGTAGCCCTAAACTTACTCCCTCAAACTAAGTTCAAACCTAACCTAACCTGAAGCCTAACTCAAACCATAGACCTAACCCTAAAACCTAGGCGAACACCTGAAGCTCAACCCCAACCCTAACCTGACCCTGACTCTTACTCCAACCCTAACACTGAACCGAAAACTAACAGTAGCCCTAAACTTACTCCCTCAAACTAAGTTCAAACCTAACCTAACCTGAAGCCTAACTGAAACCATAGACCAAACCCTAACCCTAGGCGGACACCTTAAGCTCAACCCCAACCCTAAAATGGCCCTCACGCTAACTCCAACCATAACAGTGCCCCGAAAACTAACAGTAGCCCTAAACTTACTCCCTCAAACTAAGTTCAAACCTAACCTAACCTGAAGCCTGAATCAAACCATACACCTAACCCTAACCCTAGGCGGACACCTTAAGCTCAACCCCAACCCTAACCTGACCCTCACGCTAACTCTAACCGTAACACTGAACCGAAAACTAACAGTAACCCTAAACTTACTCCCTCAAACTAAGTTCAAACCTAACCTAACCTGAAGCCTAACTAAAACCATAGACCTAACCCTAACCCTAGGCGGATACATTAAGCTCAACCCCAACCCTAACCTGGCCCTGACGCTAACTCCAAACATATAAGTTACCCGAAAAATAACTGTAGCCCTAAATTACTCCCTCAAACTAAGTTCAAACCTAACCTACCTGAAGCCTTAATCAAACCATAGACCTAACCCTAACCCTAGGCGGACACCTGAAGCTCAACCCCAACCATAACCTGACCCTGACGCTATCTCCAACCGTAACACTGAACCGAAAACTAACAGTAGCCCTAAACTTACTCCCTCAAACTAAGTTCAAACCTAACCTAACCTGAAGCCTAAATCAAACCATACACCTAACCCTAACCCTAGGCGGACACCTTAAGCTCAACCCCAACCCTAACCTGACCCTCACGCTAACTCCAACCGTAACACTGAACCGAAAACTAACAGTAGCCCTAATCTTACTCCCTCAAACTAAGTTCAAACCTAACATAACCTGAAGCCTAACTCAAACCACAGACCTAACCCTAACCCTAGGCGGACACCTTAAGCTCAAACCCAACCCTAACCTGACCCTCACGCTAACTCCAACCCTAACACTGAACCGAAAACTAACAGTAGCTCTAAACTTACTCCCTCAAACTAAGTTCAAACCTAACCTAACCTGAAGCCTAACTCAAACCATAGACCTAACCCTAACCCTAGGCGAACACCTGAAGCTCAACCCCAACCCTAACCTGACCATGACTCTTACTCCAACCCTAACACTGAACCGAAAACTAACAGTAGCCCTAAACTTACTCCCTCAAACTAAGTTCAAACCTAACCTAACCTGAAGCCTAACTGAAACCATAGACCAAACCCTAAACCTAGGCGGACACCTTAAGCTCAACCCCAACCCTAAAATGGCCCTCACGCTATCTCCAACCATAACAGTGCCCCGAAAACTAACAGTAGCCCTAAACTTACTCCCTCAAACTAAGTTCAAAACCTAACCTAACCTGAAGCCTGAATCAAACCATACACCTAACCCTAACCCTAGGCGGACACCTTAAGCTCAACCCCAACCCTAACCTGACCCTCAGACTAACTCCAACCGTAACACTGAACCGAAAACTAACAGTAACCCTAAACTTACTCCCTCAAACTAAGTTCAAACCTAACCTAACCTGAAGCCTAACTCAAACCATAGACCTAACCCTAACCCTAGGCGGACACGTGAAGCTCAACCCCTACCCTAACCTGACCCTCACGCTAACTCCAACCGAAACACTGAACCGAAAAACTAACAGTAGCCCTAATCTTACTCCCTCAAACTAAGTTCAAACCTAACATAACCTGAAGCCTAACTCCAACCATAGACCTAACCCTAACCCTAGGCAGACACCTGAAGCTCAACCCCAACCCTAACCTGACCCTCACGCTATCTCCAACCGTAACACTGAACCGAAAACTAACAATAGCCCTAAACTTACTCCCTCAAACTAAGTTCAAACCTAACCTAACCTGAAGCCTAACTCAAACCACAGACCTAACCCTAACCCTAGGCGGACACCTTAAGCTCAACCCCAACCCTAACCTGACCCTCACGCTAACTCCAACCCTAACACTGAACCGAAAACTAACAGTAGCCCTAAACTTACTCCCTCAAACTAAGTTCAAACCTAACCTAACCTGAAGCCTAAATCAAACCATACACCTAACCCTAAACCTGGGCGGAAACCTTAAGCTCAACCCCAACCCTAACCTGACCCTCACGCTAACTCCAACCGTAACACTGAACCGAAAACTAACAGTAACCCTAAACTTACTCCCTCAAACTAAGTTCAAACCTAATCTAACCTGAAGCCTAACTCAAACCATAGACCTAAACCTAACCCTAGGCGTATACATTAAGCTCAACCCCAACCCTAACCTGGCCCTGACGCTAACTCCAACCATAACAGTTACCGAAAACTAACTGTAGCCCTAAACTTACTCCCTCAAACTAAGTTCAAACCTAACCTACCTGAAGCCTTAATCAAATCATACACCTAACCCTAACCCTAGGCGGACACCTTAAGCTCAACCCCTACCCTAACCTGACCCTCACACTTACTCCAACCGTAACACTGATCCGAAAACTAACAGTAGCCCTAAACTTACTCCCTCCAACTAATTTCAAACCTAACCTAACCTGAAGCCTAACTCAAACCATAGACCTAACCCTAACCCTAGGCGGACACCTGAAGCTCAACCCCAACCATAACCTGACCCTGACGGTATCTCCAACCGTAACACTGAACCGAAAACTAACAGTAGCCCTAAACTTACTCCCTCAAACTAAGTTCAAACCTAACCTACCTGAAGCCTTAATCAAATCATACACCTAACCCTAACCCTAGGCGGACACCTTAAGCTCAACCACAACCCTAACCTGACCCTCACGCTAACTCCAACCGTAACACTGAACCGAAAACTAACAGTAACCCTAAACTTACTCCCTCAAACTAAGTTCAAAACCTAACCTAACCTGAAGCCTAACTCAAAACCATAGACCTAACCCTAACCCTAGGCGGACACGTGAAGCTCAACCCCTACCCTAACCTGACCCTCACGCTAACTCCAACCGAAACAATGAACCGAAACTAACAGTAGCCCTAATCTTACTCCCTCAAACTAAGTTCAAACCTAACCTAACCTGAAGCCTAACTCAAACCATAGACCTAACCCTAACCCTAGGCGGACACCTGAAGCTCAACCCCAACCCTAACCTCACCCTGACGCTATCTCCAACCGTAACACTGAACCGAAAACTAACAGTAGCCCTAAACTTACTCCCTCAAACTAAGTTCAAACCTAACCTAACCTGAAGCCTAACTCAAACCATAGACCTAACCCTAACCCTAGGCGGACACCTGAAGCTCAACCCCTACCCTAACTTGACCCTCACGCTATCTCCAACCGAAACAGTGAACCGAAAACTAACAGTAACCCTAATCTTTCTCCCTCAAACTAAGTTCAAACCTAACCTAACCTGAAGCCTAACTCAAACCATAGACCTAACCCTAACCCTAGGCGGACACCTGAAGCTCAACCCCAACCCTAACCTGACCCTGACGCTATCTCCCAACCGTAACACTGAACCGAAAACTAACAGTAGCCCTAAACTTACTCCCTCAAACTAAGTTCAAACCTAACCTAACCTGAAGCCTAAATCAAACCATACACCTAACCCTAACCCTAGGCGGACACCTTAAGCTCAACCCCAACCCTAACCTGACCCTCACGCTAACTCCAACCGTAACACTGAACCGAAAACTAACAGTAGCCCTAATCTTACTCCCTCAAACTAAGTTCAAACCTAACATAACCTGAAGCCTAACTCAAACCACAGACCTAACCCTAACCCTAGGCGGACACCTTAAGCTCAAACCCAACCCTAACCTGACCCTCACGCTAACTCCAACCCTAACACTGAACCGAAAACTAACAGTAGCTCTAAACTTACTCCCTCAAACTAAGTTCAAACCTAACCTAACCTGAAGCCTAACTCAAACCATAGACCTAACCCTAACCCTAGGCGAACACGTGAAGCTCAACCCCAACCCTAACCTGACCATGACTCTTACTCCAACCCTAACACTGAACCGAAAACTAACAGTAGCCCTAAACTTACTCCCTCAAACTAAGTTCAAACCTAACCTAACCTGAAGCCTAACTGAAACCATAGACCAAACCCTAACCCTAGGCGGACACCTTAAGCTCAACCCCAACCCTAAAATGGCCCTCACGCTAACTCCAACCATAACAGTGCCCCGAAAACTAACAGTAGCCCTAAACTTACTCCCTCAAACTAAGTTCAAACCTAACCTAACCTGAAGCCTGAATCAAAACCATACACCTAACCCTAACCCTAGGCGGACACCTTAAGCTCAACCCCAACCCTAACCTGACCCTCAGACTAACTCCAACCGTAACACTGAACCGAAAACTAACAGTAACCCTAAACTTACTCCCTCAAACTAAGTTCAAACCTAACCTAACCTGAAGCCTAACTCAAACCATAGACCTAACCCTAACCCTAGGCGGACACCTGAAGCTCAACCCCTACCCTAACCTGACCCTCACGCTAACTCCAACCGAAACACTGAACCGAAAACTAACAGTAGCCCTAATCTTACTCCCTCAAACTAAGTTCAAACCTAACATAACCTGAAGCCTAACTCCAACCATAGACCTAACCCTAACCCTAGGCAGACACCTGAAGCTCAACCCCAACCCTAACCTGACCCTCACGCTATCTCCAACCGTAACACTGAACCGAAAACTAACAATAGCCCTAAACTTACTCCCTCAAACTAAGTTCAAACCTAACTTAACCTGAAGCCTAACTCAAACCACAGACCTAACCCTAACCCTAGGCGGACACCTTAAGCTCAACCCCAACCCTAACCTGACCCTCACGCTAACTCAAACCCTAACACTGAACCGAAAACTAACAGTAGCCCTAAACTTACTCCCTCAAACTAAGTTCAAACCTAACCTAACCTGAAGCCTAAATCAAACCATACACCTAACCCTAAACCTGGGCGGAAACCTTAAGCTCAACCCCAACCCTAACCTGACCCTCACGCTAACTCCAACCGTAACACTGAACCGAAAACTAACAGTAGCCCTAATCTTACGCCCTCAAACTAAGTTCAAACCTAACATAACCTGAAGCCTAACTCAAACCACAGACCTAACCCTAACCCTAGGCGGACACCTTAAGCTCAAACCCAACCCTAACCTGACCCTCACGCTAACTCCAACCCTAACACTGAACCGAAAACTAACAGTAGCCCTAAACTTACTCCCTCAAACTAAGTTCAAACCTAACCTAACCTGAAGCCTAACTCAAACCATAGACCTAACCCTAAACCTAGGCGAACACCTGAAGCTCAACCCCAACCCTAACCTGACCCTGACTCTTACTCCAACCCTAACACTGAACCGAAAACTAACAGTAGCCCTAAACTTACTCCCTCAAACTAAGTTCAAACCTAACCTAACCTGAAGCCTAACTGAAACCATAGACCAAACCCTAACCCTAGGCGGACACCTTAAGCTCAACCCCAACCCTAAAATGGCCCTCACGCTAACTCCAACCATAACAGTGCCCCGAAAACTAACAGTAGCCCTAAACTTACTCCCTCAAACTAAGTTCAAACCTAACCTAACCTGAAGCCTGAATCAAACCATACACCTAACCCTAACCCTAGGCGGACACCTTAAGCTCAACCCCAACCCTAACCTGACCCTCACGCTAACTCCAACCGTAACACTGAACCGAAAACTAACAGTAACCCTAAACTTACTCCCTCAAACTAAGTTCAAACCTAACCTAACCTGAAGCCTAACTAAAACCATAGACCTAACCCTAACCCTAGGCGGATACATTAAGCTCAACCCCAACCCTAACCTGGCCCTGACGCTAACTCCAAACATATAAGTTACCCGAAAAATAACTGTAGCCCTAAACTTACTCCCTCAAACTAAGTTCAAACCTAACCTACCTGAAGCCTTAATCAAACCATAGACCTAACCCTAACCCTAGGCGGACACCTGAATCTCAACCCCAACCATAACCTGACCCTGACGCTATCTCCAACCGTAACACTGAACCGAAAACTAACAGTAGCCCTAAACTTACTCCCTCAAACTAAGTTCAAACCTAACCTAACCTGAAGCCTAAATCAAACCATACACCTAACCCTAACCCTAGGCGGACACCTTAAGCTCAACCCCAACCCTAACCTGACCCTCACGCTAACTCCAACCGTAACACTGAACCGAAAACTAACAGTAGCCCTAATCTTACTCCCTCAAACTAAGTTCAAACCTAACATAACCTGAAGCCTAACTCAAACCACAGACCTAACCCTAACCCTAGGCGGACACCTTAAGCTCAAACCCAACCCTAACCTGACCCTCACGCTAACTCCAACCCTAACACTGAACCGAAAACTAACAGTAGCTCTAAACTTACTCCCTCAAACTAAGTTCAAACCTAACCTAACCTGAAGCCTAACTCAAACCATAGACCTAACCCTAACCCTAGGCGAACACCTGAAGCTCAACCCCAACCCTAACCTGACCATGACTCTTACTCCAACCCTAACACTGAACCGAAAACTAACAGTAGCCCTAAACTTACTCCCTCAAACTAAGTTCAAACCTAACCTAACCTGAAGCCTAACTGAAACCATAGACCAAACCCTAAACCTAGGCGGACACCTTAAGCTCAACCCCAACCCTAAAATGGCCCTCACGCTATCTCCAACCATAACAGTGCCCCGAAAACTAACAGTAGCCCTAAACTTACTCCCTCAAACTAAGTTCAAACCTAACCTAACCTGAAGCCTGAATCAAACCATACACCTAACCCTAACCCTAGGCGGACACCTTAAGCTCAACCCCAACCCTAACCTGACCCTCAGACTAACTCCAACCGTAACACTGAACCGAAAACTAACAGTAACCCTAAACTTACTCCCTCAAACTAAGTTCAAACCTAACCTAACCTGAAGCCTAACTCAAACCATAGACCTAACCCTAACCCTAGGCGGACACGTGAAGCTCAACCCCTACCCTAACCTGACCCTCACGCTAACTCCAACCGAAACACTGAACCGAAAACTAACAGTAGCCCTAATCTTACTCCCTCAAACTAAGTTCAAACCTAACATAACCTGAAGCCTAACTCCAACCATAGACCTAACCCTAACCCTAGGCAGACACCTGAAGCTCAACCCCAACCCTAACCTGACCCTCACGCTATCTCCAACCGTAACACTGAACCGAAAACTAACAATAGCCCTAAACTTACTCCCTCAAACTAAGTTCAAACCTAACCTAACCTGAAGCCTAACTCAAACCACAGACCTAACCCTAACCCTAGGCGGACACCTTAAGCTCAACCCCAACCCTAACCTGACCCTCACGCTAACTCCAACCCTAACACTGAACCGAAAACTAACAGTAGCCCTAAACTTACTCCCTCAAACTAAGTTCAAACCTAACCTAACCTGAAGCCTAACTCAAACCATACACCTAACCATAAACCTGGGCGGAAACCTTAAGCTCAACCCCAACCCTAACATGACCCTGACTCTTACTCCAACCCTAACACTGAACCGAAAACTAACAGTAGCCCTAAACTTACTCCCTCAAACTAAGTTCAAACCTAACCTAACCTGAAGCCTAACTGAAACCATAGACCAAACCCTAACCCTAGGCGGACACCTTAAGCTCAACCCCAACCCTAAAATGGCCCTCACGCTAACTCCAACCATAACAGTGCCCCGAAAACTAACAGTAGCCCTAAACTTACTCCCTCAAACTAAGTTCAAACCTAACCTAACCTGAAGCCTGAATCAAACCATACACCTAACCCTAACCCTAGGCGGACACCTTAAGCTCAACCCCAACCCTAACCTGACCCTCACGCTAACTCCAACCGTAACACTGAACCGAAAACTAACAGTAACCCTAAACTTACTCCCTCAAACTAAGTTCAAACCTAACCTAACCTGAAGCCTAACTAAAACCATAGACCTAACCCTAACCCTAGGCGGATACATTAAGCTCAACCCCAACCCTAACCTGGCCCTGACGCTAACTCCAAACATATAAGTTACCCGAAAACTAACTGTAGCCCTAAACTTACTCCCTCAAACTAAGTTCAAACCTAACCTACCTGAAGCCTTAATCAAACCATAGACCTAACCCTAACCCTAGGCGGACACCTGAAGCTCAACCCCAACCATAACCTGACCCTGACGCTATCTCCAACCGTAACACTGAACCGAAAACTAACAGTAGCCCTAAACTTACTCCCTCAAACTAAGTTCAAACCTAACCTAACCTGAAGCCTAAATCAAACCATACACCTAACCCTAACCCTAGGCGGACACCTTAAGCTCAACCCCAACCCTAACCTGACCCTCACGCTAACTCCAACCGTAACACTGAACCGAAAACTAACAGTAGCCCTAATCTTACTCCCTCAAACTAAGTTCAAACCTAACATAACCTGAAGGCTAACTCAAACCACAGACCTAACCCTAACCCTAGGCGGACACCTTAAGCTCAAACCCAACCCTAACCTGACCCTCACGCTAACTCCAACCCTAACAATGAACCAAAAACTAACAGTAGCTCTAAACTTACTCCCTCAAACTAAGTTCAAACCTAACCTAACCTGAAGCCTAACTCAAACCATAGACCTAACCCTAACCCTAGGCGAACACCTGAAGCTCAACCCCAACCCTAACCTGACCATGACTCTTACTCCAACCCTAACACTGAACCGAAAACTAACAGTAGCCCTAAACTTACTCCCTCAAACTAAGTTCAAACCTAACCTAACCTGAAGCCTAACTGAAACCATAGACCAAACCCTAAACCTAGGCGGACACCTTAAGCTCAACCCCAACCCTAAAATGGCCCTCACGCTATCTCCAACCATAACAGTGCCCCGAAAACTAACAGTAGCCCTAAACTTACTCCCTCAAACTAAGTTCAAACCTAACCTAACCTGAAGCCTGAATCAAACCATACACCTAACCCTAACCCTAGGCGGACACCTTAAGCTCAACCCCAACCCTAACCTGACCCTCAGACTAACTCCAACCGTAACACTGAACCGAAAACTAACAGTAACCCTAAACTTACTCCCTCAAACTAAGTTCAAACGTAACCTAACCTGAAGCCTAACTCAAACCATAGACCTAACCCTAACCCTAGGCGGACACCTGAAGCTCAACCCCTACCCTAACCTGACCCTCACGCTAACTCCAACCGAAACACTGAACCGAAAACTAACAGTAGCCCTAATCTTACTCCCTCAAACTAAGTTCAAACCTAACATAACCTGAAGCCTAACTCCAACCATAGACCTAACCCTAACCCTAGGCAGACACCTGAAGCTCAACCCCAACCCTAACCTGACCCTCACGCTATCTCCAACCGTAACACTGAACCGAAAACTAACAATAGCCCTAAACTTACTCCCTCAAACTAAGTTCAAACCTAACCTAACCTGAAGCCTAACTCAAACCACAGACCTAACCCTAACCCTAGGCGGACACCTTAAGCTCAACCCCAACCCTAACCTGACCCTCACGCTAACTCCAACCCTAACACTGAACCGAAAACTAACCGTAGCCCTAAACTTACTCCCTCAAACTAAGTTCAAACCTAACCTAACCTGAAGCCTAAATCAAACCATACACCTAACCCTAAACCTGGGCGGAAACCTTAAGCTCAACCCCAACCCTAACCTGACCCTCACGCTAACTCCAACCGTAACACTGAACCGAAAACTAACAGTAGCCCTAATCTTACTCCCTCAAACTAAGTTCAAACCTAACATAACCTGAAGCCTAACTCAAACCACAGACCTAACCATAACCCTAGGCGGACACCTTAAGCTCAAACCCAACCCTAACCTGACCCTCACGCTAACTCCAACCCTAACACTGAACCGAAAACTAACAGTAGCCCTAAACTTACTCCCTCAAACTAAGTTCAAACCTAACCTAACCTGAAGCCTAACTCAAACCATAGACCTAACCCTAACCCTAGGCGAACACCTGAAGCTCAACCCCAACCCTAACCTGACCCTGACTCTTACTCCAACCCTAACACTGAACCGAAAACTAACAGTAGCCCTAAACTTACTCCCTCAAACTAAGTTCAAACCTAACCTAACCTGAAGCCTAACTGAAACCATAGACCAAACCCTAACCCTAGGCGGACACCTTAAGCTCAACCCCAACCCTAAAATGGCCCTCACGCTAATTCCAACCATAACAGTGCCCCGAAAACTAACAGTAGCCCTAAACTTACTCCCTCAAACTAAGTTCAAACCTAACCTAACCTGAAGCCTGAATCAAACCATACACCTAACCCTAACCCTAGGCGGACACCTTAAGCTCAACCCCAACCCTAACCTGACCCTCACGCTAACTCCAAACGTAACACTGAACCGAAAACTAACAGTAACCCTAAACTTACTCCCTCAAACTAAGTTCAAACCTAACCTAACCTGAAGCCTAACTCAAACCATAGACCTAACCCTAACCCTAGGCGGATACATTAAGCTCAACCCCAACCCTAACCTGGCCCTGACGCTAACTCCAAACATATAAGTTACCCGAAAACTAACTGTAGCCCTAAACTTACTCCTTCAAACTAAGTTCAAACCTAACCTACCTGAAGCCTTAATCAAACCATAGACCTAACCCTAACCCTAGGCGGACACCTGAAGCTCAACCCCAACCATAACCTGACCCTGACGCTATCTCCAACCGTAACACTGAACCGAAAACTAACAGTAGCCCTAAACTTACTCCCTCAAACTAAGTTCAAACCTAACCTAACCTGAAGCCTAAATCAAACCATACACCTAACCCTAACCCTAGGCGGACACCTTATGCTCAACCCCAACCCTAACCTGACCCTCACGCTAACTCCAACCGTAACACTGAACCGAAAACTAACAGTAACCCTAAACTTACTCCCTCACACTAAGTTCAAACCTAACCTAACCTGAAGCCTAACTCAAACCATAGACCTAACCCTAACCCTAGGCGGACACCTGAAGCTCAACCCCTACCCTAACCTGACCCTCACGCTAACTCCAACCGAAACACTGAACCGAAAACTAACAGTAGCGCTAATCTTACTCCCTCAAACTAAGTTCAAACCTAACATAACCTGAAGCCTAACTCCAACCGTAGACCTAACCCTAACCCTAGGCAGACACCTGAAGCTCAACCCCAACCCTAACCTGACCCTGACTCTTACTCCAACCCTAACACTAAACCGAAAACTAACAGTAGCCCTAAACTTACTCCCTCAAACTAAGTTCAAACCTAACCTAACCTGAAGCCTAAATCAAACCATACACCTAACCCTAAACCTGGGCGGAAACCTTAAGCTCAACCCCAACCCTAACCTGACCCTCACGCTAACTCCAACCGTAACACTGAACCGAAAACTAACAGTAACCCTAAACTTACTCCCTCAAACTAAGTTCAAACCTAACCTAACCTGAAGCCTAACTCAAACCATAGACCTAAACCTAACCCTAGGCGTATACATTAAGCTCAACCCCAACCCTAACCTGGCCCTGACGCTAACTCCAACCATAACAGTTACCCGAAAACTAACTGTAGCCCTAAACTTACTCCCTCAAACTAAGTTCAAACCTAACCTACCTGAAGCCTTAATCAAATAATACACCTAACCCTAACCCTAGGCGGACACCTTAAGCTCAACCCCTACCCTAACCTGACCCTCACACTTACTCCAACCGTAACACTGATCCGAAAACTAACAGTAGCCCTAAACTTACTCCCTCAAACTAATTTCAAACCTAACCTAACCTGAAGCCTAACTCAAACCATAGACCTAACCCTAACCCTAGGCGGACACCTGAAGCTCAACCCCAACCATAACCTGACCCTGACGGTATCTCCAACCGTAACACTGAACCGAAAACTAACAGTAGCCCTAAACTTACTCCCTCAAACTAAGTTCAAACCTAACCTAACCTGAAGCCTAAATCAAACCATACACCTAACCCTAACCCTAGGCGGACACCTTAAGCTCAACCCCAACCCTAACCTGACCCACACGCTAACTCCAACCGTAACACTGAACCGAAAACTAACAGTAACCCTAAACATACTCCCTCACACTAAGTTCAAACCTAACCTAACCTGAAGCCTAACTCAAACCATAGACCTAACCCTAACCCTAGGCGGACACCTGAAGCTCAACCCCTACCCTAAACTGACCCTCACGCTAACTCCAACCGAAACACTGAACCGAAAACTAACAGTAGCCCTAATCTTACTCCCTCAAACTAAGTTCAAACCTAACATAACCTGAAGCCTAACTCCAACCATAGACCTAACCCTAACCCTAGGCAGACACCTGAAGCTCAACCCCAACCCTAACCTGACCCTGACTCTTACTCCAACCCTAACACTGAACCGAAAACTAACAGTAGCCCTAAACTTACTCCCTCAAACTAAGTTCAAACCTAACCTAACATGAAGCCTAACTGAAACCATAGACCAAACCCTAACCCTAGGGGACACCTTAAGCTCAACCCCAACCCTAAAATGGCCCTCACGCTAACTCCAACCATAACAGTGCCCCGAAAACTAACAGTAGCCCTAAACTTACTCCCTCAAACTAAGTTCAAACCTAACCTAACCTGAAGCCTGAATCAAACCATACACCTAACCCTAACCCTAGGCGGACACCTTAAGCTCAACGCCAACCCTAACCTGACCCTCACACTAACTCCAACCGTAACACTGAACCGAAAACTAACAGTAACCCTAAACTTACTCCCTCAAACTAAGTTCAAACCTAACCTAACCTGAAGCCTAACTCAAACCATAGACCTAACCCTAACCCTAGGCGGACACCTGAAGCTCAACCCCGACCCTAACCTGACCCTCACGCTAACTCCAACCGAAACACTGAACCGAAAACTAACAGTAGCCCTAATCTTACTCCCTCAAACTAAGTTCAAACCTAACATAACCTGAAGCCTAACTCCAACCATAGACCTAACCCTAACCCTAGGCAGACACCTGAAGCTCAACCCCAACCCTAACCTGACCCTGACGCTATCTCCAACCGTAACACTGAACCGAAAACTAACAATAGCCCTAAACTTACTCCCTCAAACTAAGTTCAAACCTAACCTAACCTGAAGCCTAACTCAAACCACAGACCTAACCCTAACCCTAGGCGGACACCTTAAGCTCAACCCCAACCCTAACCTGACCCTCACGCTAACTCCAACCCTAACACTGAACCGAAAACTAACAGTAGCCCTAAACTTACTCCCTCAAACTAAGTTCAAACCTAACCTAACCTGAAGCCTAACTCAAACCATACACCTAACCCTAACCCTAGGCGGACACCTTAAGCTCAACCCCAACCCTAACCTGACCCTCACGCTAACTCCAACCGTAACACTGAACCGAAAACTAAAAGTAGCCCTTAACTTCCTCCCTCAAACTAATTTCGAACCTAACCTAACCTGAAGCCTAACTCAAACCATAGACCGAACCCTAACCCTAGGCGGACACCTGAAGCTCAACCCCAACCCTAACCTGACCCTGACGCTATCTCCGACCGTAACACTGAACCGAAAACTAACAGTAGCCCTAAACTTACTCCCTCAAACTAAGTTCAAACCTAACCTAACCTGAAGCCTAAATCAAACCATACACCTAACCCTAAACCTAGGTGGAAACCTTAAGCTCAACCCCAACCCTAACCTGACCCTCACGCTAACTCCAACCGTAACACTGAACCGAAAACTAACAGTAACCCTAAACTTACTCCCTCAAACTAAGTTCAAACCTAACCTAACCTGAAGCCTAACTCAAACCATAGACCTAAACCTAACCCTAGGCGGATACATTAAGCTCAACCCCAAACCTAACCTGGCCCTGACGCTAACTCCAACCATAACAGTTACCCGAAAACTAACTGTAGCCCTAAACATACTCCCTCAAACTAAGTTCAAACCTAACCTACCTGAAGCCTTAATCAAATCATACACCTAACCCTAACCCTAGGCGGACACCTTAAGCTCAACCCCTACCCTAACCTGACCCTCACACTTACTCCAACCGTAACACTGAACCGAAAACTAACAGTAGCCCTAAACTTACTCCCTCAAACTAATTTCAAACCTAACCTAACCTGAAGCCTAACTCAAACCATAGACCTAACCCTAACCCTAGGCGGACACCTGAAGCTCAACCCCAACCCTAACCTGACCCTGACGCTATCTCCAACCGTAACACTGAACCGAAAACTAACAGTAGCCCTAAACTTACTCCCTCAAACTAAGTTCAAATCTAACCTAACCTGAAGCCTAAATCAAACCATACACCTAACCCTAACCCTAGGCGGACACCTTAAACTCAACCCCAACCCTAACCTAACCCTCACGCTAACTCCAACCGTAACACTGAACCGAAAACTAACAGTAGCCCTAATCTTACTCCCTCAAACTAAGTTCAAACCTAAGATAACATGAAGCCTAACTCAAACCACAGACCTAACCCTAACCCTAGGCGGACACCTTAAGCTCAAACCCAACCCTAACCTGACCCTCACGCTAACTCCAACCCTAACACTGAACCGAAAACTAACAGTAGCCCTAAACTTACTCCCTCAAACTAAGTTCAAACCTAACCTAACCTGAAGCCTAACTCAAACCATAGACCTAACCCTAACCCTAGGCGAACACCTGAAGCTCAACCCCAACCCTAACCTGACCCTGACTCTTACTCCAACCCTAACACTGAACCGAAAACTAACAGTAGCCCTAAACTTACTCCCTCAAACTGAGTTCAAACCTAACCTAACCTGAAGCCTAACTGAAACCATAGACCAAACCCTAAACCTAGGCGGACACCTTAAGCTCAACCCCAACCCTAAAATGGCCCTCACGCTAACTCCAACCATAACAGTGCCCCGAAAACTTACAGTAGCCCCAAACTTACTCCCTCAAACTAAGTTCAAACCTAACCTAACCTGAAGCCTGAATCAAACCATACACCTAACCCTAACCCTAGGCAGACACCTGAAGCTCAACCCCAACCCTAACCTGACCCTGACGCTATCTCCAACCGTAACACTGAACCGAAAACTAACAATAGCCCTAAACTTACTCCCTCAAACTAAGTTCAAACCTAACCTAACCTGAAGCCTAACTCAAACCACAGACCTAACCCTAACCCTAGGCGGACACCTTAAGCTCAAACCCAACCCTAACCTGACCCTCACGCTAACTCCAACCCTAACACTGAACCGAAAATTAACAGTAGCCCTAAACTTACTCCCTCAAACTAAGTTCAAACCTAACCTAACCTGAAGCCTAACTCAAACCATAGACCTAACCCTAACCCTAGGCGAACACCTGAAGCTCAACCCCAACCCTAACCTGACCCTGACTCTTACTCCAACCCTAACACTGAACCGAAAACTAACAATAGCCCTAAACGTACTCCCTCAAACTAAGTTCAAACCTAACCTAACCTGAAGCCTAACTCAAACCACAGACCTAACCCTAACCCTAGGCGGACACCTTAAGCTAAACCCCAACCCTAACCTGACCCTCACGCTAACTCCAACCCTAACACTGAACCGAAAACTAACAGTAGCCCTAAACTTACTCCCTCAAACTAAGTTCAAACATAACCTAACCTGAAGCCTAACTCAAACCATACACCTAACCCTAACCCTAGGCGGACACCTTAAGCTCAACCCCAACCCTAACCTGACCCTCACGCTAACTCCAACCGTAACACTGAACCGAAAACTAACAGTAGCCCTTAACTTACTCCCTCAAACTAATTTCGAACCTAACCTAACCTGAAGCCTAACTCAAACCATAGACCTAATCCTAACCCTAGGTGGACACCTGAAGCTCAACCCCAACCCTAACCTGACCCTGACGCTATCTCCAACCGTAACACTGAACCGAAAACTAACAATAGCCCTAAACTTACTCCCTCAAACTAAGTTCAAACCTAACCTAACCTGAAGCCTAACTCAAACCACAGACCTAACCCTAACCCTAGGCGGACACCTTAAGCTCAAACCCAACCCTAACCTGACCCTCACGCTAACTCCAACCCTAACACTGAACCGAAAATTAACAGTAGCCCTAAACTTACTCCCTCAAACTAAGTTCAAACCTAACCTAACCTGAAGCCTAACTCAAACCATAGACCTAACCCTAACCCTAGGCGAACACCTGAAGCTCAACCCCAACCCTAACCTGACCCTGACTCTTACTCCAACCCTAACACTGAACCGAAAACTAACAGTAGCCCTAAACTTACTCCCTCAAACTAAGTTCAAACCTAACCTAACATGAAGCCTAACTGAAACCATAGACCAAACCCTAACCCTAGGGGACACCTTAAGCTCAACCCCAACCCTAAAATGGCCCTCACGCTAACTCCAACCATAACAGTGCCCCGAAAACTAACAGTAGCCCTAAACTTACTCCCTCAAACTAAGTTCAAACCTAACCTAACCTGAAGCCTGAATCAAACCATACACCTAACCCTAACCCTAGGCGGACACCTTAAGCTCAACGCCAACCCTAACCTGACCCTCACACTAACTCCAACCGTAACACTGAACCGAAAACTAACAGTAACCCTAAACTTACTCCCTCAAACTAAGTTCAAACCTAACCTAACCTGAAGCCTAACTCAAACCATAGACCTAACCCTAACCCTAGGCGGACACCTGAAGCTCAACCCCGACCCTAAACTGACCCTCACGCTAACTCCAACCGAAACACTGAACCGAAAACTAATAGTAGCCCTAATCTTACTCCCTCAAACTAAGTTCAAACCTAACATAACCTGAAGCCTAACTCCAACCATAGACCTAACCCTAACCCTAGGCAGACACCTGAAGCTCAACCCCAACCCTAACCTGACCCTGACGCTATCTCCAACCGTAACACTGAACCGAAAACTAACAATAGCCCTAAACTTACTCCCTCAAACTAAGTTCAAACCTAACCTAACCTGAAGCCTAACTCAAACCACAGACCTAACCCTAACCCTAGGCGGACACCTTAAGCTCAACCCCAACCCTAACCTGACCCTCACGCTAACTCCAACCCTAACACTGAACCGAAAACTAACAGTAGCCCTAAACTTACTCCCTCAAACTAAGTTCAAACCTAACCTAACCTGAAGCCTAACTCAAACCATACACCTAACCCTAACCCTAGGCGGACACCTTAAGCTCAACCCCAACCCTAACCTGACCCTCACGCTAACTCCAACCGTAACACTGAACCGAAAACTAACAGTAACCCTAAACTTACTCCCTCAAACTAAGTTCAAACCTAAACTAACCTGAAGCCTAACTCAAACCATAGACCTAAACCTAACCCTAGGCGGATACATTAAGCTCAACCCCAAACCTAACCTGGCCCTGACGCTAACTCCAACCATAACAGTTACCCGAAAACTAACTGTAGCCCTAAACATACTCCCTCAAACTAAGTTCAAACCTAACCTACCTGAAGCCTTAATCAAATCATACACCTAACCCTAACCCTAGGCGGACACCTTAAGCTCAACCCCTACCCTAACCTGACCCTCACACTTACTCCAACCGTAACACTGAACCGAAAACTAACAGTAGCCCTAAACTTACTCCCTCAAACTAATTTCAAACCTAACCTAACCTGAAGCCTAACTCAAACCATAGACCTAACCCTAACCCTAGGCGGACACCTGAAGCTCAACCCCAACCCTAACCTGACCCTGACGCTATCTCCAACCGTAACACTGAACCGAAAACTAACAGTAGCCCTAAACTTACTCCCTCAAACTAAGTTCAAACCTAACCTAACCTGAAGCCTAAATCAAACCATACACCTAACCCTAACCCTAGGCGGACACCTTAAGCTCAACCCCAACCCTAACCTAACCCTCACGCTAACTCCAACCGTAACACTGAACCGAAAACTAACAGTAGCCCTAATCTTACTCCCTCAAACTAAGTTCAAACCTAAGATAACATGAAGCCTAACTCAAACCACAGACCTAACCCTAACCCTAACCCTAGGCGGACACCTTAAGCTCAAACCCAACCCTAACCTGACCCTCACGCTAACTCCAACCCTAACACTGAACCGAAAACTAACAGTAGCCCTAAACTTACTCCCTCAAACTAAGTTCAAACCTAACCTAACCTGAAGCCTAACTCAAACCATAGACCTAACCCTAACCCTAGGCGAACACCTGAAGCTCAACCCCAACCCTAACCTGACCCTGACTCTTACTCCAACCCTAACACTGAACCGAAAACTAACAGTAGCCCTAAACTTACTCCCTCAAACTAAGTTCAAACCTAACCTAACCTGAAGCCTAACTGAAACCATAGACCAAACCCTAAACCTAGGCGGACACCTTAAGCTCAACCCCAACCCTAAAATGGCCCTCACGCTAACTCCAACCATAACAGTGCCCCGAAAACTTACAGTAGCCCCAAACTTACTCCCTCAAACTAAGTTCAAACCTAACCTAACCTGAAGCCTGAATCAAACCATACACCTAACCCTAACCCTAGGCGGACACCTTAAGCTCAACCCCAACCCTAACCTGACTCTCACACTAACTCCAACCGTAACACTGAACCGAAAACTAACAGTAACCCTAAACTTACTCCCTCAAACTAAGTTCAAACCTAACCTAACCTGAAGCCTAACTCAAACCATAGACCTAACCCTAACCCTAGGCGGACACCTGAAGCTCAACCCCTACCCTAACCTGACCCTCACGCTAACTCCAACCGAAGAACTGAACCGAAAACTAACAGTAGCCCTAATCTTACTCCCTCAAACTAAGTTCAAACCTAACATAACCTGAATCCTAACTCCAACCATAGACCTAACCCTAACCCTAGGCAGACACCTGAAGCTCAACCCCAACCCTAACCTGACCCTGACGCTATCTCCAACCGTAACACTGAACCGAAAACTAACAATAGCCCTAAACTTACTCCCTCAAACTAAGTTCAAACCTAACCTAACCTGAAGCCTAACTCAAACCACAGACCTAACCCTAACCCTAGGCGGACACCTTAAGCTAAACCCCAACCCTAACCTGACCCTCACGCTAACTCCAACCCTAACACTGAACCGAAAACTAACAGTAGCCCTAAACTTACTCCCTCAAACTAAGTTCAAACATAACCTAACCTGAAGCCTAACTCAAACCATACACCTAACCCTAACCCTAGGCGGACACCTTAAGCTCAACCCCAACCCTAACCTGACCCTCACGCTAACTCCAACCGTAACACTGAACCGAAAACTAACAGTAGCCCTTAACTTACTCCCTCAAACTAATTTCGAACCTAACCTAACCTGAAGCCTAACTCAAACCATAGACCTAATCCTAACCCTAGGCGGACACCTGAAGCTCAACCCCAACCCTAACCTGACCCTGACGCTATCTCCGACCATAACACTGAACCGAAAACAAACAGTAGCCCTAAACTTACTCCCTCA
This sequence comes from Tupaia tana, assembly GCA_026018925.1. Lineage (NCBI taxonomy): Eukaryota > Metazoa > Chordata > Mammalia > Scandentia > Tupaiidae > Tupaia > Tupaia tana. The sequence continues at coordinate 493,688 of JAKSZU010000071.1, forward strand.
AACTAAGTTCAAACCTAACCTAACCTGAAGCCTAAATCAAACCATACACCTAACCCTAACTCTAGGCGGACACCTTAAGCTCAACCCCAACCCTAACCTGACCCTCACGCTAACTCCAACCGTAACACTGAACTGAAAACTAAAAGTAACCCTAAACTTACTCCCTCAAACAAAGTTCAAACCTAACCTAACCTGAAGCCTAACTCAAACCATAGACCTAACCCTAACCCTAGGCGGACACCTGAAGCTCAACCCCTACCCTAACCTGACCCTCACGATAACTCCAACAGAAACACTAAACCGAAAACTAACAGTAGCCCTAATCTTACTCCCTCAAACTAAGTTCAAACCTAACATAACCTGAAGCCTAACTCCAACCATAGACCTAACCCTAACCCTAGGCAGACACCTGAAGCTCAACCCCAACCCTAACCTGACCCTGACGCTATCTCCAACCGTAACACTGAACCGAAAACTAACAATAGCCCTAAACTTACTCCCTCAAACTAAGTTCAAACCTAAACTAACCTGAAGCCTAACTCAAACCACAGACCTTACCCTAACCCTAGGCGGACACCTTAAGCTCAAACCCAACCCTAACCTGACCCTCACGCTAACTCCAACCCTAACACTGAACCGAAAACTAACAGTAGCCCTAAACTTACTCCCTCAAACTAAGTTCAAACCTAACCTAACCTGAAGCCTAACTCAAACCATAGAACTAACCCTAACCCTAGGCGGACACCTGAAGCTCAACCCCTACCCTAACCTGACCCTCACGCTAACTCCAACCGAAACACTGAACCGAAAACTAACAGTAGCCCTAATCTTACTCCCTCAAACTAAGTTCAAACCTAACATAACCTGAAGCCTAACTCCAACCATAGACCTAACCCTAACCCTAGGCGGACACCTGAACCTCAACCCCTACCCTAACCTGACCCTCACGCTAACTCCAACCGAAACACTGAACCGAAAACTAACAGTAGCCCTAATCTTACTCCCTCAAACTAAGTTCAAACCTACCATAACCTGAAGCCTAACTCCAACCATAGACCTAACCCTAACCCTAGGCAGACACCTGAAGCTCAACCCCAACCCTAACCTGACCCTGACACTATCTCCAACCGTAACACTGAACCGAAAACTAACAATAGCCCTAAACTTACTCCCTCAAACTAAGTTCAAACCTAACCTAACCTGAAGCCTAACTCAAACCACAGACCTAACCCTAACCCTAGGCGGACACCTTAAGCTCATCCCCAACCCTAACCTGACCCTCACGCTAACTCCAACCCTAACACTGAACCAAAAACTAACAGTAGCCCTAAACTTACTCCCTCAAACTAAGTTCAAACCTAACCTAACCTGAAGCCGAACTCAAACCATACACCTAACCCTAACCCTAGGCGGAGACCTTAAACTCAACCCCAACCCTAACCTGACCCTCACGCTAACTCCAACCGTAACACTGAACTGAAAACTAAAAGTAACCCTAAACTTACTCCCTCAAACTAAGTTCAAACCTAACCTAACCTGAAGCCTAACTCAAACCATAGACCTAACCCTAACCCTAGGCGGACACCTGAAGCTCAACCCCTACCCTAACCTGACCCTCACGATAACTCCAACAGAAACACTAAACCGAAAACTAACAGTAGCCCTAATCTTACTCCCTCAAACTAAGTTCAAACCTAACATAACCTGAAGCCTAACTCCAACCATAGACCTAACCCTAACCCTAGGCAGACACCTGAAGCTCAACCCCAACCCTAACCTGACCCTGACGCTATCTCCAACCGTAACACTGAACCGAAAACTAACAATAGCCCTAAACTTACTCCCTCAAACTAAGTTCAAACCTAAACTAACCTGAAGCCTAACTCAAACCACAGACCTTACCCTAACCCTAGGCGGACACCTTAAGCTCAAACCCAACCCTAACCTGACCCTCACGCTAACTCCAACCCTAACACTGAACCGAAAACTAACAGTAGCCCTAAACTTACTCCCTCAAACTAAGTTCAAACCTAACCTAACCTGAAGCCTAACTCAAACCATAGACCTAACCCTAACCCTAGGCGAACACCTGAAGCTCAACCCCAACCCTAACCTGACCCTGACTCTTACTCCAACCCTAACACTGAACCGAAAACTAACAGTAGCCCTAAACTTACTCCCTCAAACTAAGTTCAAACCTAACCTAACCTGAAGCCTAACTGAAACCATAGACCAAACCCTAAACCTAGGCGGACACCTTAAGCTCAACCCCAACCCTAAAATGGCCCTCACGCTAACTCCAACCATAACAGTGCCCCGAAAACTTACAGTAGCCCCAAACTTACTCCCTCAAACTAAGTTCAAACCTAACCTAACCTGAAGCCTGAATCAAACCATACACCTAACCCTAACCCTAGGCGGACACCTTAAGCTCAACCCCAACCCTAACCTGACTCTCACACTAACTCCAACCGTAACACTGAACCGAAAACTAACAGTAACCCTAAACTTACTCCCTCAAACTAAGTTCAAACCTAACCTAACCTGAAGCCTAACTCAAACCATAGACCTAACCCTAACCCTAGGCGGACACCTGAAGCTCAACCCCTACCCTAACCTGACCCTCACGCTAACTCCAACCGAAGCACTGAACCGAAAACTAACAGTAGCCCTAATCTTACTCCCTCAAACTAAGTTCAAACCTAACATAACCTGAATCCTAACTCCAACCATAGACCTAACCCTAACCCTAGGCAGACACCTGAAGCTCAACCCCAACCCTAACCTGACCCTGACGCTATCTCCAACCGTAACACTGAACCGAAAACTAACAATAGCCCTAAACTTACTCCCTCAAACTAAGTTCAAACCTAACCTAACCTGAAGCCTAACTCAAACCACAGACCTAACCCTAACCCTAGGCGGACACCTTAAGCTAAACCCCAACCCTAACCTGACCCTCACGCTAACTCCAACCCTAACACTGAACCGAAAACTAACAGTAGCCCTAAACTTACTCCCTCAAACTAAGTTCAAACATAACCTAACCTGAAGCCTAACTCAAACCATACACCTAACCCTAACCCTAGGCGGACACCTTAAGCTCAACCCCAACCCTAACCTGACCCTCACGCTAACTCCAACCGTAACACTGAACCGAAAACTAACAGTAGCCCTTAACTTACTCCCTCAAACTAATTTCGAACCTAACCTAACCTGAAGCCTAACTCAAACCATAGACCTAATCCTAACCCTAGGCGGACACCTGAAGCTCAACCCCAACCCTAACCTGACCCTGACGCTATCTCCGACCGTAACACTGAACCGAAAACAAACAGTAGCCCTAAACTTACTCCCTCAAACTAAGTTCAAACCTAACCTAACCTGAAGCCTAAATCAAACCATACACCTAACCCTAACTCTAGGCGGACACCTTAAGCTCAACCCCAACCCTAACCTGACCCTCACGCTAACTCCAACCGTAACACTGAACTGAAAACTAAAAGTAACCCTAAACTTACTCCCTCAAACTAAGTTCAAACCTAACCTAACCTGAAGCCTAACTCAAACCATAGACCTAACCCTAACCCTAGGCGGACACCTGAAGCTCAACCCCTACCCTAACCTGACCCTCACGATAACTCCAACAGAAACACTAAACCGAAAACTAACAGTAGCCCTAATCTTACTCCCTCAAACTAAGTTCAAACCTAACATAACCTGAAGCCTAACTCCAACCATAGACCTAACCCTAACCCTAGGCAGACACCTGAAGCTCAACCCCAACCCTAACCTGACCCTGACGCTATCTCCAACCGTAACACTGAACCGAAAACTAACAATAGCCCTAAACTTACTCCCTCAAACTAAGTTCAAACCTAAACTAACCTGAAGCCTAACTCAAACCACAGACCTTACCCTAACCCTAGGCGGACACCTTAAGCTCAAACCCAACCCTAACCTGACCCTCACGCTAACTCCAACCCTAACACTGAACCGAAAACTAACAGTAGCCCTAAACTTACTCCCTCAAACTAAGTTCAAACCTAACCTAACCTGAAGCCTAACTCAAACCATAGAACTAACCCTAACCCTAGGCTGACACCTGAAGCTCAACCCCTACCCTAACCTGACCCTCACGCTAACTCCAACCGAAACACTGAACCGAAAACTAACAGTAGCCCTAATCTTACTCCCTCAAACTAAGTTCAAACCTAACATAACCTGAAGCCTAACTCCAACCATAGACCTAACCCTAACCCTAGGCGGACACCTGAACCTCAACCCCTACCCTAACCTGACCCTCACGCTAACTCCAACCGAAACACTGAACCGAAAACTAACAGTAGCCCTAATCTTACTCCCTCAAACTAAGTTCAAACCTACCATAACCTGAAGCCTAACTCCAACCATAGACCTAACCCTAACCCTAGGCAGACACCTGAAGCTCAACCCCAACCCTAACCTGACCCTGACACTATCTCCAACCGTAACACTGAACCGAAAACTAACAATAGCCCTAAACTTACTCCCTCAAACTAAGTTCAAACCTAACCTAACCTGAAGCCTAACTCAAACCACAGACCTAACCCTAACCCTAGGCGGACACCTTAAGCTCATCCCCAACCCTAACCTGACCCTCACGCTAACTCCAACCCTAACACTGAACCAAAAACTAACAGTAGCCCTAAACTTACTCCCTCAAACTAAGTTCAAACCTAACCTAACCTGAAGCCGAACTCAAACCATACACCTAACCCTAACCCTAGGCGGACACCTTAAACTCAACCCCAACCCTAACCTGACCCTCACGCTAACTCCAACCGTAACACTGAACTGAAAACTAAAAGTAACCCTAAACTTACTCCCTCAAACTAAGTTCAAACCTAACCTAACCTGAAGCCTAACTCAAACCATAGACCTAACCCTAACCCTAGGCGGACACCTGAAGCTCAACCCCTACCCTAACCTGACCCTCACGATAACTCCAACAGAAACACTAAACCGAAAACTAACAGTAGCCCTAATCTTACTCCCTCAAACTAAGTTCAAACCTAACATAACCTGAAGCCTAACTCCAACCATAGACCTAACCCTAACCCTAGGCAGACACCTGAAGCTCAACCCCAACCCTAACCTGACCCTGACGCTATCTCCAACCGTAACACTGAACCGAAAACTAACAATAGCCCTAAACTTACTCCCTCAAACTAAGTTCAAACCTAAACTAACCTGAAGCCTAACTCAAACCACAGACCTTACCCTAACCCTAGGCGGACACCTTAAGCTCAAACCCAACCCTAACCTGACCCTCACGCTAACTCCAACCCTAACACTGAACCGAAAACTAACAGTAGCCCTAAACTTACTCCCTCAAACTAAGTTCAAACCTAACCTAACCTGAAGCCTAACTCAAACCATAGAACTAACCCTAACCCTAGGCGGACACCTGAAGCTCAACCCCTACCCTAACCTGACCCTCACGCTAACTCCAACCGAAACACTGAACCGAAAACTAACAGTAGCCCTAATCTTACTCCCTCAAACTAAGTTCAAACCTAACATAACCTGAAGCCTAACTCCAACCATAGACCTAACCCTAACCCTAGGCGGACACCTGAACCTCAACCCCTACCCTAACCTGACCCTCACGCTAACTCCAACCGAAACACTGAACCGAAAACTAACAGTAGCCCTAATCTTACTCCCTCAAACTAAGTTCAAACCTACCATAACCTGAAGCCTAACTCCAACCATAGACCTAACCCTAACCCTAGGCAGACACCTGAAGCTCAACCCCAACCCTAACCTGACCCTGACACTATCTCCAACCGTAACACTGAACCGAAAACTAACAATAGCCCTAAACTTACTCCCTCAAACTAAGTTCAAACCTAACCTAACCTGAAGCCTAACTCAAACCACAGACCTAACCCTAACCCTAGGCGGACACCTTAAGCTCATCCCCAACCCTAACCTGACCCTCACGCTAACTCCAACCCTAACACTGAACCAAAAACTAACAGTAGCCCTAAACTTACCCCCTCAAACTAAGTTCAAACCTAACCTAACCTGAAGCCGAACTCAAACCATACACCTAACCCTAACCCTAGGCGGACACCTTAAACTCAACCCCAACCCTAACCTGACCCTCACGCTAACTCCAACCGTAACACTGAACCGAAAACTAACAGTAGCCCTTAACTTCCTCCCTCAAACTAATTTCGAACCTAACCTAACCTGAAGGCTAACTCAAACCATAGACCTAACCCTAACCCTAGGCGGACACCTGAAGCTCAACCCCAACCCTAACCTGACCCTGACGCTATCTCCGACCGTAACACTGAACCGAAAACTAACAGTAGCCCTAAACTTACTCCCTCAAACTAAGTTCAAACCTAACCTAACCTGAAGCCTAAATCAAACCATACACCTAACCCTAAACCTAGGCGGAAACCTTAAGCTCAACCCCAACCCTAACCTGACCCTCACGCTAACTCCAACCGTAACACTGAACCGAAAACTAACAGTAGCCCTAATCTTACTCCCTCATACTAAGTTCAAACCTAACATAACCTGAAGCCTAACTCAAACCACAGACCTAACCCTAACCCTAGGCGGACACCTTAAGCTCAAACCCAACCCTAACCTGACCCTCACGCTAACTCCAACCCTAACACTGTACCGAAAACTAACAGTAGCCCTTAACTTACTCCCTCAAACTAATATCGAACCTAACCTAACCTGAAGCCTAACTCAAACCATAGACCTAACCCTAACACTAGGCGGACACCTGAAGCTCAACCCCAACCCTAACCTGACCCTGACGCTATCTCCAACCGTAACACTGAACCGAAAACTAACAGTAGCCCTAAACTTATTCCCTCAAACTAAGTTCAAACCTAACCTAACCTGAAGCCTAAATCAAACCATACACCTAACCCTAAACCTAGGCGGAAACCTTAAGCTCAACCCCAAAACTAACCTGACCCTCACGCTAACTCCAACCCTAACACTGAACCGAAAACTAACAGTAGCCCTAAACTTACTCCCTCAAACTAAGTTCAAACCTAACCTAACCTGAAGCCTAACTGAAACCATAGACCAAACCCTAACCCTAGGCAGACACCTTAAGCTCAACCCCAACCCTAAAATGGCCCTCACGCTAACTCCAAACATAACAGTTACCCGAAAACTAACAGTAGACCTAAACTTATTCCCTAAAACTAAGTTCAAACCTAACCTAACCTGAAGCCTGAATCAAACCATACACCTAACCCTAACCCTAGGCGGACACCTTAAGCTCAACCCCAACCCTATCCTGACCCTCACGCTAACTCCAACCGTAACACTGAACCGAAAACTAACAATAGCCCTAAACTTACTCCCTCAAACTAAGTTCAAACCTAACCTAACCTGAAGCCTAACTCAAACCACAGACCTAACCCTAACCCTAGGCGGACACCTTAAACTCAAACCCAACCCTAACCTGACCCTCACGCTAACTCCAACCCTAACACTGAACCGAAAATTAACAGTAGCCCTAAACTTACTCCCTCAAACTAAGTTCAAACCTAACCTAACCTGAAGCCTAACTCAAACCATAGACCTAACCCTAACCCTAGGCGAACACCTGAAGCTCAACCCCAACCCTAACCTGACCCTGACTCTTACTCCAACCCTAACACTGAACCGAAAACTAACAGTAGCCCTAAACTTACTCCCTCAAACTAAGTTCAAACCTAACCTAACCTGAAGCCTAACTGAAACCATAGACCAAACCCTAACCCTAGGGGACACCTTAAGCTCAACCCCAACCCTAAAATGGCCCTCACGCTAACTCCAACCATAACAGTGCCCCGAAAACTAACAGTAGCCCTAAACTTACTCCCTCAAACTACGTTCAAACCTAACCTAACCTGAAGCCTGAATCAAACCATACACCTAACCCTAACCCTAGGCGGACACCTTAAGCTCAACGCCAACCCTAACCTGACCCTCACACTAACTCCAACCGTAACACTGAACCGAAAACTAACAGTAACCCTAAACTTACTCCCTCAAACTAAGTTCAAACCTAACCTAACCTGAAGCCTAACTCAAACCATAGACCTAACCCTAACCCTAGGCGGACACCTGAAGCTCAACCCCGACCCTAACCTGACCCTCACGCTAACTCCAACCGAAACACTGAACCGAAAACTAACAGTAGCCCTAATCTTACTCCCTCAAACTAAGTTCAAACCTAACATAACCTGAAGCCTAACTCAAACCATAGACCTAACCCTAACCCTAGGCAGACACCTGAAGCTCAACCCCAACCCTAACCTGACCCTCACGCTAACTCCAACCCTAACACTGAACCGAAAACTAACATTAGCCCTAAACTTACTCCCTCAAACTAATTTCGAACCTAACTTAACCTGAAGCCTAACTCAAACCATAGACCTAACCCTAACCCTAGGCGAATACCTGAAGCTCAACCCCAACCCTAACCTGAACCTGACGCTATCTCCGACCGTAACACTGAACCGAAAACTAACAGTAGCCCTAAACTTACTCCCTCAAACTAAGTTCAAACCTAACCTACCTGAAGCCTTAATCAAATCATACACCTAACCCTAACCCTAGGCGGACACCTTAAACTCAACCCCTTCCCTAACCTGACCCTCACACTTACTCCAACCGTAACACTGAACCGAAAACTAACAGTAGCCCTAAACTTACTCCCTCAAACTAATTTCAAACCTAACCTAACCTGAAGCCTAACTCTAACCATAGACCTAACCCTAACCCTAGGCGGACACCTGAAGCTCAACCCCAACCCTAACCTGACCCTGACGCTATCTCCAACCGTAACACTGAACCGAAAACTAACAGTAGCCCTAAACTTACTCCCTCAAACTAAGTTCAAACCTAACCTAACCTGAAGCCTAACTCAAACCACACACCTAACCCTAACCCTAGGCGGACACCTTAAGCTCAAACCCAACCCTAACCTGACCCTCACGCTAACTCCAACCCTAACACTGAACCGAAAACTAACAGTAGCCCTAAACTTACTCCCTCAAACTAAGTTCAAACCTAACCTAACCTGAAGCCGAAATCAAACCATAGACCTAACCCTAACCCTAGGCGAACACCTGAAGATCAACCCCAACCCTAACCTGACCCTGACTCTTACTCCAACCGTAACACTGAACCGAAAACTAACAGTAGCCCTAAACTTACTCCCTCAAACTAAGTTCAAACCTAACCTAACCTGAAGCCTAACTGAAACCATAGACCAAACCCTAACCCTAGGCGGACACCTTAAGCTCAACCCCAACCCTAAAATGGCCCTCACGCTAACTCCAACCATAACAGTTACGCGAAAACTAACAGGAGCCCTAAACTTACTCCCTCAAACTAAGTTCAAACCTAACCTAACCTGAAGCCTGAATCAAACCATACACCTAACCCTAACTCTAGGCGGACACCTTAAGCTCAACCCCAACCCTAACCTGACCCTCACGCTAACTCCAACCGTAACACTGAACGGAAACTAACAGTAACCCTAAACTTACTCCCTCAAACTAAGTTCAAACCTAACCTAACCTGAAGCCTAACTCAAACCATTGACCTAATCCTAACCCTAGGCGGACATCTGAAGCTCAACCCCTACCCTAACCTGACCCTCACGCTAACTCCAACCGAAACACTGAACCGAAAACTAACAGTAGCCCTAATCTTACTCCCTCAAACTAAGTTCAAACCTAACATAACCTGAAGCCTAACTCAAACCATACACCTAACCCTAACCCTAGGCAGACACCTGAAGCTCAACCCCAACCCTAACCTGACCCTGACGCTATCTCCAACCGTAACACTGGACCGAAAACTAACAATAGCCCAAAACTTACTCCCTCAAACTAAGTTCAAACCTAACCTAACCTGAATCCTAACTCAAACGACAGACCTAACCCTAACCATAGGCGGACACCTTAAGCTCAACCCCAACCCTAACCTGACCCTCACGCTAACTCCAACCCTAACACTGAACCGAAAACTAACAGTAGCCCTAAACTTACTCCCTCAAACTAAGTTCAAACCTAACCTAAACTGAAGCCTAACTCAAACCATAGACCTAACCCTAACCCTAGGCGGATACATTAAGCTCAACCCCAACCCTAACCTGACCCTCACGCAAACTCCAACCCTAACACTGAACCGAAAATTAACTGTAGCCCTAAAGTTACTCCCTCAAACTAAGTTCAAACCTAACCTACCTGAAGCCTTAATCAAATCATACACCTAACCCTAACCCTAGGCGGACACCTTAAGCTCAACCCCTACCCTAACCTGACCCTCACACTTATTCCAACCGTAACACTGAACCGAAAACTCACAGTAGCCCTAAACTTACTCCCTCAAACTAATTTCAAACCTAACCTAACCTGAAGCCTAACTCAAACCATAGACCTAACCCTAACCCTAGGTGGACACCTTAAGCTCAACGCCAACCCTAACCTGGCCCTGACGCTAACTCCAACCATAACAGTTACCCGAAAACTAACAGTCGCCCTAAACTTACTCCCTCAAACTAAGTTCAAACCTAACCTAACCTGAAGCCTAACTCAAACCACAGACCTAACCCTAACCCTAGGCGGACACCTTAAGCTCAACCCCAACCCTAAACTGACCCTCACGCTAACTCCAACCGTAACACTGAACCGAAAACTAACAGTAGCCCTAATCTTACTCCCTCAAACTAAGTTCAAACCTAACATAACCTGAAGCCTAACTCAAACCACAGACCTAACCCTAACACTAGGCGGACACCTTAAGCTCAAACCCAACCCTAACCTGACCCTCACGCTAACTCCAACCCTAACACTGAACCGAAAACTAACAGTAGCCCTAAACTTACTCCCTCAAACTAAGTTCAAACCTAACCTAACCTGAAGCCTAACTCAAACCATAGACCTAACCCTAACCCTAGGCGAACATCTGAAGCTCAACCCCAACCCTAACCTGACCCTGACTCTTACTCCAACCCTAACACTGAACCGAAAACTAACAGTAGCACTAAACTTACTCCCTAAAACTATGTTCAAACCTAACCTAACCTGAAGCCTAACTGAAACCATAGACCAAACCCTAACACTAGGCGGACACCTTAAGCTCAACCCCAAACCTAAAATGGCCCTCACGCTAACTCCAACCATAACAGTGCCCCGAAAACTAACAGTAGCCCTAAACTTACTCCCTCAAACTAAGTTCAAACCTAACCTAACCTGAAGCCTAAATCAAACCATACACCTAACCCTAAACCTGGGCGGAAACCTTAAGCTCAACCCCAACCCTAACCTGACCCTCACGCTAACTCCAACCGTAACACTGAACCGAAAACTAACAGTAACCCTAAACTTACTCCCTGAAACTAAGTTCAAACCTAACCTAACCTGAAGCCTAACTCAAACCATAGACCTAACCCTAACCCTAGGCGGATACATTAAGCTCAACCCCAATCCTAACCTGGCCCTGACGCTAACTCCAACCATAACAGTTACCCGAAAACTAACTGTAGCCCTAAACTTACTCCCTCAAACTAAGTTCAAACGTAACCTACCTGAAGCCTTAATCAAACCATAGACCTACCCTAACCCTAGGCGGACACCTGAAGCTCAACCCCAACCATAACCTGACCCTGACGCTATCTCCAACCGTAACACTGAACCGAAAACTAACAGTAGCCCTAAACTTACTCCCTCAAACTAAGTTCAAACCTAACCTAACCTGAAGCCTAAATCAAACCATACACCTAACCCTAACCCTAGGCGGACACCTTAAGCTCAACCCCAACCCTAACCTGACCCTCACGCTAACTCCAACCGTAACACTGAACCGAAAACTAACAGTAACCCTAAACTTACTCCCTCAACCTAAGTTTAAACCTAACCTAACCTGAAGCCTAACTCAAACCATAGACCTAACCCTAACCCTAGGCGAACATCTGAAGCTCAACCCCAACCCTAACCTGACCCTGACTCTTACTCCAACCCTAACACTGAACCGAAAACTAACAGTAGCACTAAACTTACTCCCTAAAACTATGTTCAAACCTAACCTAACCTGAAGCCTAACTGAAACCATAGACCAAACCCTAACACTAGGCGGACACCTTAAGCTCAACCCCAAACCTAAAATGGCCCTCACGCTAACTCCAACCATAACAGTGCCCCGAAAACTAACAGTAGCCCTAAACTTACTCCCTCAAACTAAGTTCAAACCTAACCTAACCTGAAGCCTAAATCAAACCATACACCTAACCCTAAACCTGGGCGGAAACCTTAAGCTCAACCCCAACCCTAACCTGACCCTCACGCTAACTCCAACCGTAACACTGAACCGAAAACTAACAGTAACCCTAAACTTACTCCCTGAAACTAAGTTCAAACCTAACCTAACCTGAAGCCTAACTCAAACCATAGACCTAACCCTAACCCTAGGCGGATACATTAAGCTCAACCCCAATCCTAACCTGGCCCTGACGCTAACTCCAACCATAACAGTTACCCGAAAACTAACTGTAGCCCTAAACTTACTCCCTCAAACTAAGTTCAAACGTAACCTACCTGAAGCCTTAATCAAACCATAGACCTACCCTAACCCTAGGCGGACACCTGAAGCTCAACCCCAACCATAACCTGACCCTGACGCTATCTCCAACCGTAACACTGAACCGAAAACTAACAGTAGCCCTAAACTTACTCCCTCAAACTAAGTTCAAACCTAACCTAACCTGAAGCCTAAATCAAACCATACACCTAACCCTAACCCTAGGCGGACACCTTAAGCTCAACCCCAACCCTAACCTGACCCTCACGCTAACTCCAACCGTAACACTGAACCGAAAACTAACAGTAACCCTAAACTTACTCCCTCAACCTAAGTTTAAACCTAACCTAACCTGAAGCCTAACTCAAACCATAGACCTAACCCTAACCCTAGGCGGACACCTGAAGCTCAACCCCTACCCTAACCTGACCCTCACGCTAACTCCAACCGAAACACTGAACCGAAAACTAACAGTAGCCCTAATCTTACTCCCTCAAACTAAGTTCAAACCTAACATAACCTGAAGCCTAACTCCAACCATAGACCTAACCCTAACCGAAGGCAGACACCTGAAGCTCAACCCCAACCCTAACCTGACCCTGACGCTATCTCCAACCGTAACACTGAACCGAAAACTAACAATAGCCCTAAACTTACTCCCTCAAACTAAGTTCAAACCTAACCTAACCTGAAGCCTAACTCAAACCACAGACCTAACCCTAACCCTAGGCGGACACCTTAAGCTCAACCCCAACCCTAACCTGACCCTCACGCTAACTCCAACCCTAACACTGAACCGAAAACTAACAGTAACCCTAAACTTACTCCCTCAAACTAAGTTCAAACCTAACCTAACCTGAAGCCTAACTCAAACCATAGACCTAACCCTAACCCTAGGCGGATACATTAAGCTCAACCCCAACCCTAACCTGGCCCTGACGCTAACTCCAACCATAACAGTTACCCGAAAACTAACTGTAGCCCTAAACTTACTCCCTCAAACTAAGTTCAAACGTAACCTACCTGAAGCCTTAATCAAACCATAGACCTACCCTAACCCTAGGCGGACACCTGAAGCTCAACCCCAACCATAACCTGACCCTGACGCTATCTCCAACCGTAACACTGAACCGAAAACTAACAGTAGCCCTAAACTTACTCCCTCAAACTAAGTTCAAACCTAACCTAACCTGAAGCCTAAATCAAACCATACACCTAACCCTAACCCTAGGCGGACACCTTAAGCTCAACCCCAACCCTAACCTGACCCTCAAGCTAACTCCAACCGTAACACTGAACCGAAAACTAACAGTAACCCTAAACTTACTCCCTCAACCTAAGTTTAAACCTAACCTAACCTGAAGCCTAACTCAAACCATAGACCTAACCCTAACCCTAGGCGGACACCTGGAGCTCAACCCCTACCCTAACCTGACCCTCACGCTAACTCCAACCGAAACACTGAACCGAAAACTAACAGTAGCCCTAATCTTACTCCCTCAAACTAAGTTCAAACCTAACATAACCTGAAGCCTAACTCCAACCATAGACCTAACCCTAACCGTAGGCAGACACCTGAAGCTCAACCCCAACCCTAACCTGACCCTGACGCTATCTCCAACCGTAACACTGAACCGAAAACTAACAGTAACCCTAAACTTACTCCCTCAAACTAAGTTCAAACCTAACCTAACCTGAAGCCTAACTCAAACCATAGACCTAACCCTAACCCTAGGCGAACACCTGAAGCTCAACCCCAACCCTAACCTGACCCTGACTCTTACTCCAACCCTAACACTGAACCGAAAACTAACAGTAGCCCTAAACTTACTCCCTCAAACTAAGTTCAAACCTAACCTAACCTGAAGCCTAAATCAAACCATACACCTAACCCTAAACCTGGGCGGAAACCTTAAGCTCAACCCCAACGCTAACCTGACCCTCACGCTAACTCCAACCGTAACACTGAACCGAAAACTAACAGTAACCCTAAACTTACTCCCTCAAACTAAGTTCAAACCTAACCTAACCTGAAGCCTAACTCAAACCATAGACCTAAACCTAACCCTAGGCGGATACATTAAGCTCAACCCCAACCCTAACCTGACCCTCACGCTAACTCCAACCGAAACACTGAACCGAAAACTAACAGTAGCCCTAATCTTACTCCCTCAAACTAAGTTCAAACCTAACATAACCTGAAGCCTAACTCCAACCATAGACCTAACCCTAACCGAAGGCAGACACCTGAAGCTCAACCCCAACCCTAACCTGACCCTGACGCTATCTCCAACCGTAACACTGAACCGAAAACTAACAATAGCCCTAAACTTACTCCCTCAAACTAAGTTCAAACCTAAACTAACCTGAAGCCTAACTCAAACCACAGACCTAACCCTAACCCTAGGCGGACACCTTAAGCTCAACCCCAACCCTAACCTGACCCTCACGCTAACTCCAACCCTAACACTGAACCGAAAACTAACAGTAACCCTAAACTTACTCCCTCAAACTAAGTTCAAACCTAACCTAACCTGAAGCCTAACTCAAACCATAGACCTAACCCTAACCCTAGGCGGATACATTAAGCTCAACCCCAACCCTAACCTGGCCCTGACGCTAACTCCAACCATAACAGTTACCCGAAAACTAACTGTAGCCCTAAACTTACTCCCTCAAACTAAGTTCAAACGTAACCTACCTGAAGCCTTAATCAAACCATAGACCTACCCTAACCCTAGGCGGACACCTGAAGCTCAACCCCAACCATAACCTGACCCTGACGCTATCTCCAACCGTAACACTGAACCGAAAACTAACAGTAGCCCTAAACTTACTCCCTCAAACTAAGTTCAAACCTAACCTAACCTGAAGCCTAAATCAAACCATACACCTAACCCTAACCCTAGGCGGACACCTTAAGCTCAACCCCAACCCTAACCTGACCCTCACGCTAACTCCAACCGTAACACTGAACCGAAAACTAACAGTAACCCTAAACTTACTCCCTCAACCTAAGTTTAAACCTAACCTAACCTGAAGCCTAACTCAAACCATAGACCTAACCCTAACCCTAGGCGGACACCTGAAGCTCAACCCCTACCCTAACCTGACCCTCACGCTAACTCCAACCGAAACACTGAACCGAAAACTAACAGTAGCCCTAATCTTACTCCCTCAAACTAAGTTCAAACCTAACATAACCTGAAGCCTAACTCCAACCATAGACCTAACCCTAACCGTAGGCAGACACCTGAAGCTCAACCCCAACCCTAACCTGACCCTGACGCTATCTCCAACCGTAACACTGAACCGAAAACTAACAGTAACCCTAAACTTACTCCCTCAAACTAAGTTCAAACCTAACCTAACCTGAAGCCTAACTCAAACCATAGACCTAACCCTAACCCTAGGCGAACACCTGAAGCTCAACCCCAACCCTAACCTGACCCTGACTCTTACTCCAACCCTAACACTGAACCGAAAACTAACAGTAGCCCTAAACTTACTCCCTCAAACTAAGTTCAAACCTAACCTAACCTGAAGCCTAAATCAAACCATACACCTAACCCTAAACCTGGGCGGAAACCTTAAGCTCAACCCCAACGCTAACCTGACCCTCACGCTAACTCCAACCGTAACACTGAACCGAAAACTAACAGTAACCCTAAACTTACTCCCTCAAACTAAGTTCAAACCTAACCTAACCTGAAGCCTAACTCAAACCATAGACCTAAACCTAACCCTAGGCGGATACATTAAGCTCAACCCCAACCATAACCTGACCCTCACGCTAACTCCAACCGTAACACTGAACCGAAAACTAACAGTAGCCCTAATCTTACTCCCTCAAACTAAGTTCAAACCTAACCTAACCTGAAGCCTAACTCAAACCACAGACCTAACCCTAACCCTAGGCGGACACCTTAAGCTCAAACCCAACCCTAACCTGACCCTCACGCTAACTCCAACCCTAACACTGAACCGAAAACTAACAGTAGCCCTAAACTTACTCCCTCAAACTAAGTTCAAACCTAACCTTAACTTAAGCCTAACTCAAACCATACACCTAACCCTAACCCTAGGCGGACACCTTAAGCTCAACCCCAACCCTAACCTGACCCTCACGCTAACTCCAACCGTAACACTGAACCGAAAACTAACAGTAGCCCTTAACTTACTCCCTCAAACTAATTTCGAACCTAACCTAACCTGAAGCCTAACTCAAACCATAGACCTAACCCTAACCCTAGGCGGACACCTGAAGCTCAACCCCAACCCTAACCTGACCCTGACGCTATCTCCGACCGTAACACTGAACCGAAAACTAACAGTAGCCCTAAACTTACTCCCTCAAACTAAGTTCAAACCTAACCTAACCTGAAGCCTAAATCAAACCATACACCTAACCCTAAACCTGGGCGGAAACCTTAAGCTCAACCCCAACCCTAACCTGACCCTCACGGTAACTCCAACCGTAACACTGAACCGAAAACTAACAGTAACCCTAAACTTACTCCCTCAAACTAAGTTCAAACCTAACCTAACCTGAAGCCTAACTCAAACCATAGACCTAACCCTAACCCTAGGTGGATACATTAAGCTCAACCCCAACCCTAACCTGGCCCTGACGCTAACTCCAACCATAACAGTTACCCGAAAACTAACTGTAGCCCTAAACTTACTCCCTCATACTAAGTTCAAACCTAACCTACCTGAAGCCTTAATCAAACCATAGACCTAACCCTAACCCTAGGCGGACACCTGAAGCTCAACCCCAACCATAACCTGACCCTGACGCTATCTCCAACTGTAACACTGAACCGAAAACTAACAGTAGCCCTAAACTTACTCCCTCAAACTAAGTTCAAACCTAACCTAACCTGAAGCCTAAATCAAACCATACACCTAACCCTAACCCTAGGCGGACACCTTAAGCTCAAACCCAACCCTAACCTGACCCTCACGCTAACTCCAACCGTAACACTGAACCGAAAACTAACAGTAACCCTAAACTTACTCCCTCAAACTAAGTTCAAACCTAACCTAACCTGAAGCCTAACTCAAACCATAGACCTAACCCTAACCCTAGGCGGACACCTGAAGCTCAACCCCTACCCTAACCTGACCCTCACGCTAACTCCAACCGAAACACTGAACCGAAAACTAACAGTAGCCCTAAACTTACTTCCTCAAACTAAGTTCAAACCTAACCTAACCTGAAGCCTAACTGAAACCATAGACCAAACCCTAACCCTAGGCGGACACCTTAAGCTCAACCCCAACCCTAAAATGGCCCTCACGCTAACTCCAACCATAACAGTGCCCCGAAAACTAACAGTAGCCCTAAACTTACTCCCTCAAACTAAGTTCAAACCTAACATAACCTGAAGCCTGAATCAAACCATACACCTAAGCCTAACCCTAGGCGGACACCTTAAGCTCAACCCCAACCCTAACCTGACCCTCACGCTAACTCCAACCGTAACACTGAACCGAAAACTAACAGTAACCCTAAACTTACTCCCTCAAACTAAGTTCAAACCTAACCTAACCTGAAGCCTAACTGAAACCATAGACCTAACCCTAACCCTAGGTGGACACCTTAAGCTCAACGCCAACCCTAACCTGGCCCTGACGCTAACTCCAACCATAACAGTTACCCGAAAACTAACAGTCGCCCTAAACTTACTCCCTCAAACTAAGTTCAAACCTAACCTAACCTGAAGCCTAAATCAAACCATACACCTAACCCTAACCCTAGGCGGACAACTTAAGCTCAACCCCAACCCTAACCTGACCCTGACGCTATCTCCAACCGTAACACTGAACCGAAAACTAACAATAGCCCTAAACTTACTCCCTCAAACTAAGTTCAAACCTTACCTAACCTGAAGCCTAACTCAAACCACAGACCTAACCCTAACCCTAGGCGGACACCTTAAGCTCAACCCCAACCCTAACCTGACCCTCACGCTAACTCCAACCCTAACACTGAAACCGAAAACTAACAGTAGCCCTAAACTTACTCCCTCAAACTAAGTTCAAACCTAACCTAACCTGAAGCCTAACTGAAACCATAGACCAAACCCTAACCCTAGGCGGACACCTTAAGCTCAACCCCAACCCTAAAATGGCCCTCTCGCTAACTCCAACCATAACAGTTACCCGAAAACTAACAGTAGACCTAAACGTACTCCCTAAAACTAAGTTCAAACCTAACCTAACCTGAAGCCTGAATCAAACCATACACCTAACCCTAACCCTAGGCGGACACCTTAAGCTCAACCCCAACCCTATCCTGACCTTCACGCTAACTCCAACCGTAACACTGAACCGAAAACTAACAGTAGCCCTAAACTTACTGCCTCAAACTAAGTTCAAACCTAACTTAACCTGAAGCCTGAATCAAACCATACACCTAACCCTAACCCTAGGCGGACACCTTAAGCTAAACCCCAACCCTAACCTGACCCTCACGCTAACTGCAACCGTAACACTGAAGCGAAAACTAACAGTAATCCTAAACTTACTCCCTCAAACTAAGTTCAAACCTAACCTAACCTGAAGCCTAACTCAAACCATAGACCTAACCCTAACCCTAGGCGAACACCTGAAGCTCAACCCCAACCCTAACCTGACCCTGACTCTTACTCCAACCCTAACACTGAACCGAAAACTAACAGTAGCCCTAAACTTACTCCCTCAAACTAAGTTCAAACCTAACCTAACCTGAAGCCTAACTGAAACCATAGACCAAACCCTAACCCTAGGCGGACACCTTAAGCTCAACCCCAACCCTAAAATGGCCCTCACGCTAACTCCAACCATAACAGTGCCCCGAAAACTAACAGTACCCCTAAACTTACTCCCTCAAACTAAGTTCAAACCTAACCTAACCTGAAGCCTGAATCAAACCATACACCTAACCCTAACATTAGGCGGACACCTTAAGCTCAACCCCAACCCTAACCTGACCCTCACACTAACTCCAACCGTAACACTGAACCGAAAACTAACAGTAACCCTAAACTTACTCCCTCAAACTAAGTTCACACCTAACCTAACCTGAAGCCTAACTCAAACCATAGACCTAACCCTAACCCTAGGCGGACACCTGAAACTCAACCCCTACCCTAACCTGACCCTCACGCTAACTCCAACCGAAACACTGAACCGAAAACTAACAGTAGCCCTAATCTTACTCCCTCAAACTAAGTTCAAACCTAACATAACCTGAAGCCTAATTCCAACCATAGACCTAACCCTAACCCTAGGCAGACACCTGAAGCTCAACCCCAACCCTAACCTGACCCTGACGCTATCTCCAACCGTAACACTGAACCGAAAACTAACAATAGCCCTAAACTTACTCCCTCAAACTAAGTTCAAACCTAACCTAACCTGAAGCCTAACTCAAACCACAGACCTAACCCTAACCCTAGGCGGACACCTTAAGCTCAAACCCAACCCTAACCTGACCCTCACACTAACTCCAACCCTAACACTGAACCGAAAACTAACAGTAGCCCTAAACTTACTCCCTCAAACTAAGTTCAAACCTAACCTAACCTGAAGCCTAACTCAAACCATACACCTAACCCTAACCCTAGGCGGACACCTTAAGCTCAACCCCAACCCTAACCTGACCCTCACGCTAACTCCAACCGTAACACTGAACCGAAAACTAACAGTAGCTCTTAACTTACTCCCTCAAACTAATTTCGAACCTAACCTAACCTGAAGCCTAACTCAAACCATAGACCTAACCCTAACCCTAGGCGGACACCTGAAGCTCAACCCCAACCCTAACCTGACCCTGACGCTATCTCCGACCGTAACACTGAACCGAAAACTAACAGTAGCCCTAAGCTTACTCCCTCAAACTAAGTTCAAACCTAACCTAACCTGAAGCCTAAATCAAACCATACACCTAACCCTAAACCTGGGCAGAAACCTTAAGCTCAACCCCAACCCTAACCTGACCCTCACGCTAACTCCAACCATAACACTGAACCGAAAACTAACAGTAACCCTAAACTTACTCCCTCAAACTAAGTTCAAACCTAACCTAACCTGAAGCCTAACTCAAACCATAGACCTAACCCTAACCCTAGGCGGATACATTAAGCTCAACCCCAACCCTAACCTGGCCCTGACGCTAACTCCAACCATAACAGTTACCCGAAAACTAACTGTAGCCCTAAACTTACTCCCTCAAACTAAGTTCAAACCTAACCTACCTGAAGCCTTAATCAAACCACAGACCTAACCCTAACCCTAGGCAGTCACCTTAAGCTCAACCCCAACCCTAACCTGACCCTGACGCTATCTCCAACCGTAACACTGAACCGAAAACTAACAGTAGCCGTAAACTTACTCCCTAAAACTAAGTTCAAACCTAACCTAACCTGAAGCCTAAATCAAACCATACACCTAACCCTAAACCTGGGCGGAAACCTTAAGCTCAACCCCAACCCTAAACTGACCCTCACGCTAACTCCAACCGTAACACTGAACCGAAAACTAACAGTAGCCCTAATCTTACTCCCTGAAACTAAGTTCAAACCTAACATAACCTGAAGCCTAACTCAAACCACAGACCTAACCCTAACCCTAGGCGGACACCTTAAGCTCAAACCCAACCCTAACCTGACCCTCACACTAACTCCAACCCTAACACTGAACCGAAAACTAACAGTAGCCCTAAACTTACTCCCTCAAACTAAGTTCAAACCTAACCTAACCTGAAGCCTAACTCAAACCATAGACCTAAACCTAACCCTAGGCGAACACCTGAAGCTCAACCCCAACCCTACCCTGACCCTGACTCTTACTCCAACCCTAACACTGAACCGAAAACTAACAGTAGCCCTAAACTTACTCCCTCAAACTAAGTTCAAACCTAACCTAACCTGAAGCCTAACTGAAACCATAGACCAAACCCTAACCCTAGGCGGACACCTTAAGCTCAACCCCAACCCTAAAATGGCCCTCACGCTAACTCCAACCATAACAGTGCCCCGAAAAATAACAGTAGCCCTAAACTTACTCCCTCAAACTAAGTTCAAACCTAACCTAACCTGAAGCCTGAATCAAACCATACACCTAACCCTAACCCTAGGTGGACACCTTAAGCTCAACCCCAACCTTAACCTGACCCTGACGCTATCTCCAACCGTAACACTGAACCGAAAACTAACAATAGCCCTAAACTTACTCCCTCAAACTAAGTTCAAACCTAACCTAACCTGAAGCCTAACTCAAACCACAGACCTAACCCTAACGCTAGGCGGACACCTTAAGCTCAACCCCAACCCTAACCTGACCCTCACGCTAACTCCAACCCTAACACTGAACCGAAAACTAACAGTAGCCCTAAACTTACTCCCTCAAACTAAGTTCAAACCTAACCTAACCTGAAGCCTAACTGAAACCATAGACCAAACCCTAACCCTAGGCGGACACCTTAAGCTCAACCCCAACCCTAAAATGGCCCTCACGCTAACTCCAACCATAATAGTTACCCGAAAACTAACAGTAGACCTAAACTTACTCCCTAAAACTAAGTTCAAACGTAACCTAACCTGAAGCCTGAATCAACCCATACACCTAACCCTAACCCTAGGCGGACACCTTAAGCTCAACCCCAACCCTATCCTGACCCTCACGCTAACTCCAACCGTAATACTGAACCGAAAACTAACAGTAGCCCTAAACTTACTGCCTCAAACTAAGTTCAAACCTAACTTAACCTGAAGCCTGAATCAAACCATACACCTAACCCTAACCCTAGGCGGACACCTTAAGCTCAACCCCAACCCTAACCTGACCCTCACGCTAACACCAACCGTAACACTGAAGCGAAAACTAACAGTAATCCTAAACTTACTCCCTCAAACTAAGTTCAAACCTAACCTAACCTGAAGCCTAACTCAAACCATAGACCTAACCCTAACCCTAGGCGGACACCTGAAGCTCAAACCCTACCCTAACCTGACCCTCACGCTAACTCCAACCGAAACAGTGAACCGAAAACTAACAGTAGCCCTAATCTTACTCCCTCAAACTAAGTTCAAACCTAACATAACCTGAAGCCTAACTCCAACCATAGACCTAACCCTAACCCTAGGCAGACACCTGAAGCTCAACCCCAACCCTAACCTGACCCTGACGCTATCTCCAACCGTAACACTGAACCGAAAACTAACAATAGCCCTAAACTTACTCCCTCAAACTAAGTTCAAACCTAACCTAACCTGAAGCCTAACTCAAACCACAGACCTAACCCTAACCCTAGGCGGACACCTTAAGCTCAAACCCAACCCTAACCTGACCCTCACGCTAACTCCAACCCTAACACTGAACCGAAAACTAACAGTAGCCCTAAACTTACTCCCTCAAACTAAGTTCAAACCTAACCTAACCTGAAGCCTAACTCAAACCATAGAACTAACCCTAACCCTAGGCGAACACCTGAAGCTCAACCCCAACCCTAAGCTGACCCTGACTCTTACTCCAACCCTAACACTGAACCGAAAACTAACAGTAGCCCTAAACTTACTCCCTCAAACTAAGTTCAAACCTAACCTAACCTGAAGCCTAACTGAAACCATAGACCAAACCCTAACCCTAGGAGGACACCTTAAGCTCAACCCCAACCCTAAAATGGCCCTCACGCTAACTCCAACCATAACAGTGCCCCGAAAACTAACAGTACCCCTAAACTTACTCCCTCAAACTAAGTTCAAACCTAACCTAACCTGAAGCCTGAATCAAACAATACACCTAACCCTAACCCTAGGCGGACACCTTAAGCTCAACCCCAACCCTAACCTGACCCTCACACTAACTCCAACCGTAACACTGAACCGAAAACTAACAGTAACACTAAACTTACTCCCTCAAACTAAGTTCAAACCTAACCTAACCTGAAGCCTAACTCAAACCATAGACCTAACCCTAACCCTAGGCGGACACCTGAAGCTCAACCCCTACCCTAACCTGACCCTCAGGCTAACTCCAACCGAAACACTGAACCGAAAACTAACAGTAGCCCTAATCTTACTCCCTCAAACTAAGTTCAAACCTAACATAACCTGAAGCCTAACTCCAACCATAGACCTAACCCTAACCCTAGGCAGACACCTGAAGCTCAACCCCAACCCTAACCTGACCCTGACGCTATCTCCAACCGTAACACTGAACCGAAAACTAACAATAGCCCTAAACTTACTCCCTCAAACTAAGTTCAAACCTAACCTAACCTGAAGCCTAACTCAAACCACAGACCTAACCCTAACCCTAGGCGGACACCTTAAGCTCAACCCGAACCCTAACCTTACCCTCACGCTAACTCCAACCCTAACACTGAGCCGAAAACTAACAGTAGCCCTAAACTTACTCCCTCAAACAGTTCAAACCTAACCTATCCTGAAGCCTAACTCAAACCATACACCTAACCCTAACCCTAGGCGGACACCTTAAGCTCAACCCCTACCCTAACCTGACCCTCACGCTAACTCCAACCGTAACACTGAACCGAAAACTAACAGTAGCCCTTAACTTACTCCCTCAAACTAATTTCGAACCTAACCTAACCTGAAGCCTAACTCAAACCATAGACCTAACCCTAACCCTAGGCGGACACCTGAAGCTCAACCCCAACCCTAACCTGACCCTGACGCTATCTGCGACCGTAACACTGAACCGAAAACTAACAGTAGCCCTAAACTTACTCCCTCAAAC
Source organism: Tupaia tana (assembly GCA_026018925.1). Taxonomy (NCBI): domain Eukaryota; kingdom Metazoa; phylum Chordata; class Mammalia; order Scandentia; family Tupaiidae; genus Tupaia; species Tupaia tana. Next base: position 518,036 of record JAKSZU010000071.1, read on the forward strand.
TAAGTTCAAACCTAACCTAACCTGAAGCCTAAATCAAACCATACACCTAACCCTAAACCTAGGCGGAAACCTTAAGCTCAACCCCAACCCTAACCTGACCCTCACGCTAACTCCAACCCTAACACTGAACCGAAAACTAACAGTAGCCCTAAACTTACTCCCTCAAACTAAGTTCAAATCTAACCTAACCTGAAGCCTAACTGAAACCATAGACCAAACCCTAACCCTAGGCGGACACCTTAAGCTCAACCCCAAACCTAAAATGGCCCTCACGCTAACTCCAACCATAACAGTTACCCGAAAACTAACAGTAGACCTAAACTTACTCCCTAAAACTAAGTTCAAACCTAACCTAACCTGAAGCCTGAATCAAACCATACACCTAACCCTAACCCTAGGCGGACACCTTAAGCTCAACCCCAACCCTAACCTGACCCTCACGCTAACTCCAACCGTAACACTGAACCGAAAACTAACAGTAACCCTAAACTTACTCCCTCAAACTAAGTTCAAACCTAACCTAACCTGAATCCTATCTCAAACCATAGACCTAACCCTAACCCTAGGCGGACACCTGAAGCTCAACCCCTACCCTAACCTGACCCTCACGCTAACTCCAACCGAAACACTGAACCGAAAACTAACAGTAGCCCTAAACTTACTCCCTCAAACTAAGTTCAAACCTAACATAACCTGAAGCCTAACTCCAACCATAGACCTAACCCTAACCCTAGGCAGACACCTGAAGCTCAACCCCAACCCTAACCTGACCCTGACGCTATCTCCAACCGTAACACTGAACCGAAAACTAACAATAGCCCTAAACTTACTCCCTCAAACTAAGTTCAAACCTAACCTAACCTGAAGCCTAACTCAAACCACAGACCTAACCCTAACCCTAGGCGGACACCTTAAGCTCAAACCCAACCCTAACCTGACCCTCACGCTAACTCCAACCCTAACACTGAACCGAAAACTAACAGTAGCCCTAAACTTACTCCCTCAAACTAAGTTCAAACCTAACCTAACCTGAAGCCTAACTCAAACCATAGACCTAACCCTAACCCTAGGCGAACACCTGAAGCTCAACCCCAACCCTAACCTGACCCTGACTCTTACTCCAACCCTAACACTGAACCGGAAACTAACAGTAGCCCTAAAGTTACTCCCTCAAACTAAGTTCAAACCTAACCTAACCTGAAGCCGAACTGAAACCATAGACCAAACCCTAACCATAGGCGGACACCTTAAGCTCAACCCCAACCCTAAAATGGCCCTCACGCTAACTCCAACAATAACAGTGCCCCGAAAACTAACAGTAGCCCTAAACTTACTCCCTCAAACTAAGTTCAAACCTAACCTAACCTGAAGCCTGAATCAAACCATACACCTAACCCTAACCCTAGGCGGACACCTTAAGCTCAACGCCAACCCTAACCTGACCCTCACACTAACTCCAACCGTAACACTGAACTGAAAACTAACAGTAACCCTAAACTTACTCCCTCAAACTAAGTTCAAACCTAACCTAACCTGAAGCCTAACTCAAACCACAGACCTAACCCTAACCCTAGGCGGACACCTTAAGCTCAACCCCAACCCTAACCTGACCCTCACGCTAACTCCAACCCTAACACTGAACCGAAAACTAACAGTAGCCCTAAACTTACTCCCTCAAACTAAGTTCAAACCTAACCTAACCTGAAGCCTAACTCAAACCATACACCTAACCCTAACCCTAGGCGCACACCTTAAGCTCAACCCCAACCCTAACCTGAACTTCACGCTAACTCCAACCGTAACACTGAACCAAAAACTAAAAGTAGCCCTTAACTTCCTCCCTCAAACTAATTTCGAACCTAACCTAACCTGAAGCCTAACTCAAACCATAGACCTAAACCTAACCCTAGGCGGATACATTAAACTCAGCCCCAACCCTAACCTGGCCCTGACGCTAACTCCAACCATAACAGTTACCCGAAAACTAACTGTAGCCCTAAACTTACTCCCTCAAACTAAGTTCAAAACTAACCTACCTGAAGCCTTAATCAAATCATACACCTAACCCTAACCCTAGGCGGACACCTTAAGCTCAACCCCTACCCTAACCTGACCCTCACACTTACTCCAACCGTAACACTGAACCGAAAACTAACAGTAGCCCTAAACTTACTCCCTCAAACTAAGTTCAAACCTAACCTAACCTGAAGCCTAAATCAAACCATACACCTAACCCTAACCCTAGGCGGACACCTTAAGCTCAACCCCAACCCTAACCTGACCCTCACGCTAACTCCAACCGTAACATTGAACCGAAAACTAACAGTAGCCCTAAACTTACTCCCTCAAACTAAGTTCAATCCTAACCTAACCTGAAGCCTAAATGAAACCATAGACCTAACCCTAACCCTAGGTGGACACCTTATGCTTAACCCCCACCCTAACTTGACCCTGATGCTTACTCCAACCCTAACAGTTAAACGAAAACTAACAGTAGCCCTATACTGTCTCCCACAAACTAAGTTCAAACCTAACCAATCCTGAAGCCTAACTCAAACAATAGACCTAACCCTAACCCTAGGCGGACACCTTAATCTCAACCCCAACACTAACCTGGCCCTGACGCTAACTCCAACAGTAACAGTTACCCGAAAACTAACAGTAGCCCTAAACTTACTCCCTCAAACTAACTTCAAACCTATCCTAACTTGAAGCATAACTCAAACCACAGACCTAACCCTAACCCTAGGCGGACACCTTAAGCTCAACCCCAACCCTAACCTGACCCTGACGCTAACTCCAACAGTAACAGTTACCCGAAAAATAACAGTAGCCCTAAACTTACTCCCTCAAACTAAGTTCAACCCTAACCTATCCTGAAGCCTAACTCAAACCGCAGACCTAACCCTAACCCTAGGTGGACACCTGAAGCTCAATCACAACCCTAACCTGACCCTCACGCTAACTCCAACCGTAACACTGTACCGAAAACTAACAGTAGCCCTAAAATTACTCCCTCAAACTAAGTTCAAACCTAACCTAAACTGAAGCCTAACTCAAACAATAGACCTAAGCCTAACCCTAGGCGGACACCTTAAGCTTGACCCCAACCCTAACATGACCCTGACGCTTACTCCAACCGTAACAGTTAAACGAAAACTAACAGTAGCCCTAAACTGTCTCCCTCAAACTAAGTTCAAACCTAACCTAACCTGAAGCCTAACTCAAACCACAGACCTAACCCTAACCGTAGGCAGACACCTTAAGCTCAACCCCAACCCTAACCGGACCGTCACGCTAACTCCAAACGTAACATTGAACCGAAAACTAACAGTAGCCCTAAACTTACTCCCTCAAACTAAGTTCAATCCTAACCTAACCTGAAGCCTAAATGAAACCATAGAACTAACCCTAACCCTCGGCGGACACCTTATGCTTAACCCCCACCCTAACCTGACCCTGACGCTTACTCCAAATGTAACAGTTAACCGAAAACTAACAATAGCCCTAAACTTACTCCCTCAAACTAACTTCAAACCTAACCTAACCTGAAGCCTAAATCAAACCATACACCTAACCCTAACCCTAGGCGGACACCTTAAGCTCAACCCCAACCCTAACCTGGCCCTGACGCTAACTCCAACAGTAACAGTTACCCGAAAACTAACAGTAGCCCTAAACTTACTCCCTCAAACTAACTTCAAACCTAACCTAACTTGAAGCCTAACTCAAACCATAGACCTAACCCTAACCCTAGGCGGACACCTGAAACTCAACCACAACCCTAACCAGACCCTGACGCTATCTCCAACCGTAACACTGAACCGAAAATTAACAGTAGCCCTAAACTTACTCCCTCAAACTATGTTCAAACCTACTCTAACCTGAAGCCTAACTCAAACCATAGACCTAACCCTAACCCAAGGCGGACACCTGAAGCTCAACCCCAACCCTAACCTGACCCTGACGCTATCTCCAACCGTAACACTGAACCGAAAACTAAGAGTAGCCCTAAACTTACTCCCTCAAACTAAGTTCAAACCTAACCTAACCTGAACCCTAACTCAAACCACAGACTTAACCCTAACCCTAGGCGGACACCTTAAGCTCAACCCCAACCCTAAACTGGCCCTGACGCTAACTCCAACCGTAACAGTTACCCGAAAACTAACAGTAGCCCTAAACTTACTGCCTCAAACTAAGTTCCAACCTAACCTAACCTGAAGCCTAAATCAAACCATACACCTAACCCTAACCCTAGGCGGACACCTGAAGTTCAAACCCAACCCTAACCTGACCCTCACGCTAACTCCAACCGTAACACTGAACCGAAAATTAACAGTAGCACTAAACTTAATCCCTCAAACTAAGTTCAAACCTAACCTAACCTGAAGCCTAACTCAAACCATAGATCTAACCCTAACCCTAGGCTGACACCTGAAGCTCATCCCCAACCCTAACCTGACCCTGACGCTATCTCCAACCGTAACACTGAACCGAAAACTTACAGTAGCCCTAAACTTACTCCCTCAAACTAAGTTCAAACCTAACCTAACCTGAAGCCTAACTCAAACCACAGACCTAACCCTAAACCTAGGCGGACACCTTAAGCTCAACCCCAACCCTAACCGGACCCTCACGCTAACTCCAAACGTAACATTGAACCGAAAACTAACAGTAGCCCTAAACTTACTCCCTCAAACTAAGTTCAATCCTAACCTAACCTGAAGCCTAAATGAAACCATAGACCTAACCCTAACCCTAGGCGGACACCTTATGCTTAACCCCCACCCTAACTTGACCCTGACGCTTACTCCAACCGTAACAGTTAAACGAAAACTAACAGTAGCCCTAAACTGTCTCCCACAAACTAAGTTAAAACCTAACCTAACCTGAAGCCTAACTCAAACAATAGACCTAACCCTAACCCTAGGCTGACACCTTAAGCTCAACCCCAACCCTAACCTGGCCCTGACGCTAACTCCAACAGTAACAGTTACCCGAAAACTAACAGTAGCCCTAAACTTACTCCCTCAAACTAACTTCAAACCTAACCTAACTTGAAGCTTAACTCAAACCATAGACCTAACCCTAACCCTAGGCGGACACCTGAAACTCAACCACAACCCTAACCAGATCCTGACGCTATCTCCAACCGTAACACTGAACCGAAAACTAACAGTAGCCCTAAACTTACACCCTCAAACTAACTTCAAACCTACCCTTACCTGGACCCTAACTCAAACCATAGACCTAACCCTAACCCTAGGCGGACACCTGAAGCTCAATCACAACCCTTACCTGACCCTGACGCTATCTCCAAACGTAACACTGAACCGAAAACTAACAGTAGCCCTAAACTTACTCCCTCAAACTAAGTTCAAACCTAACCTAACCTGAAGCCTCACTCAAACCAGAGACCTAACCCTAACCCTAGGAGGACACCTTAAGCTCAACCCCAACCCTAACCTGACACTCACGCTAACTCCAACCGTAACACTGTACCGAAAACTAACAGTAGCCCTAAACTTACTCCCTCAAACTAAGTTCAAACCTAACCTAACCTGAAGCCTAACTCAAACAATAGACCTAACCCTAACCCTAGGCGGACACCTTAAGCTTGACCCCAACCCTAACCTGACCCTGACGCTTACTCCAACCGTAACAGTTAACCGAAAACTAACAGTAGCCCTAAACTTACTCCCTCAAACTAAGTTCAAACCTAACCTAACCTGAAGCCTAACTCAAACCACAGACCTAACCCTAACCCTAGGCAGACACCTTAAGCTCAACCCCAAACCTAACCGGACCGTCACGCTAACTCCAAACGTAACATTGAATCGAAAACTAACAGTAGCCCTAAACTTACTCCCTCAAACTAAGTTCAATCCTAACCTAACCTGAAGCCTAAATGAAACCATAGAACTAACCCTAACCCTAGGCGGACACCTTATGCTTAAGCCCCACCCTAACCTGACCCTGACGCTTACTCCAACCGTAACAGTTAAACGAAAACTAACAGTAGCCCTAAACTTACTCCCTCAAACTAAGTTCAAACCTAACCTAACCTGAAGCCTAAATCAAACCATACACCTAACCCTAACCCTAGGCAGAAACCTTAAGCTCAACCCCAAACCTAACCTGACCCTGACGCTTACTCCAACTGTAACAGTTAACCGAAAACTAACAATAGCCCTAAACTTACTCCCTCAAACTAACTTCAAACCTAACCTTACCTGAAGCCTAAATCAAACCATACACCTAACCCTAACCCTAGGCGGACACCTTAAGCTCAACCCCAACCCTAACCTGGCCCTGACGCTAACTCCAACAGTAACAGTTACCCGAAAACTAACAGTAGCCCTAAACTTACTCCCTCAAACTAACTTCAAACCTAACCTAACTTGAAGCCTAACTCAAACCATAGACCTAACCCTAACCCTAGGCGGACACCTGAAACTCAACCACAACCCTAACCAGACCCTGACGCTATCTCCAACCGTAACACTGAACCGCAAATTAACAGTAGCCCTAAACTTACTCCCTCAAACTAAGTTCAAACCTACCCTAACCTGAAGCCTAACTCAAACCATAGACCTAACCCTAACCCAAGGCGGACACCTGAAGCTCAACCCCAACCCTAACCTGACCCTGACGCTATCTCCAACCGTAACACTGAACCGAAAAGTAACAGTAGCCCTAAACTTACTCCCTCAAACTAAGTTCAAACCTAACCTAACCTGAACCCTAACTCAAACCACAGACCTAACCCTAACCCTAGGCGGACACCCTAAGCTCAACCCCAACCCTAAACTGGCCCTGACGCTAACTCCAACCGTAACAGTTACCCGAAAACTAACAGTAGCCCTAAACTTACTGCCTCAAACTAAGTTCCAACCTAACCTAACCTGAAGCCTAAATCAAACCATACACCTAACCCTAACCCTAGGCGGACACCTTAAGCTCAACCCAAATCCTAACCTGGCCCTGATGCTAACTCCAACCGTAACAGTTACCCGAAAACTAACAGTAGCCCTAAACTTACTGCCTCAAACTAAGTTCCAACCTAACCTAACCTGAACCCTAAATCAAACCATACACCTAACCCTAACCCTAGGCGGACACCTGAAGTACAAACCCAACCCTAACCTGACCCTCACGCTAACTCCAACCCTAACACTGAACCGAAAACTAACAGTAGCCCTAAACTTACTCCCTCAAACAGTTCAAACCTAACCTATCCTGAAGCCTAACTCAAACCATACACCTAACCCTAACCCTAGGCGGACACCTTAAGCTCAACCCCTACCCTAACCTGACCCTCACGCTAACTCCAACCGTAACACTGAACCGAAAACTAACAGTAGCCCTTAACTTACTCCCTCAAACTAATTTCGAACCTAACCTAACCTGAAGCCTAACTCAAACCATAGACCTAACCCTAACCCTAGGCGGACACCTGAAGCTCAACCCCAACCCTAACCTGACCCTGACGCTATCTGCGACCGTAACACTGAACCGAAAACTAACAGTAGCCCTAAACTTACTCCCTCAAACAGTTCAAACCTAACCTATCCTGAAGCCTAACTCAAACCATACACCTAACCCTAACCCTAGGCGGACACCTTAAGCTCAACCCCTACCCTAACCTGACCCTCACGCTAACTCCAACCGTAACACTGAACCGAAAACTAACAATAGCCCTAAACTTACTCCCTCAAACTAAGTTCAAACCTAACCTAACCTGAAGCCTGAATCAAACCATACACCTAACCCTAACCCTAGGCGGACACCTTAAGCTCAACGCCAACCCTAACCTGACCCTCACACTAACTCCAACCGTAACACTGAACCGAAAACTAACAGTAACCCTAAACTTACTCCCTCAAACTAAGTTCAAACCTAACCTAACCTGAAGCCAAACTCAAACCATAGACCTAACCCTAACCCTAGGCGGACACCTGAAGCTCAACCCCTACCCTAACCTGACTCTCACGCTAACTCCAACCGAAACACTGAACCGAAAACTAACAGTAGCCCTAATCTTACTCCCTCAAACTAAGTTCAATCCTAACATAACCTGAAGCCTAACTCCAACCATAGACCTAACCCTAACCCTAGGAAGAAACCTGAAGCTCAACCCCAACCCTAACCTGACCCTGACGCTATCTCCAACCGTAACACTGAACCGAAAACTAACAATAGCCCTAAACTTACTCCCTCAAACTAATTTCAAACCTAACCTAACCTGAAGCCTAACTCAAACCACAGACCTAACCCTAACCCTAGGCTGACACCTTAAGCTCAACCCCAACCCTAACCTGGCCCTGACGCTAACTCCCAACAGTAACAGTTACCCGAAAACTAACAGTAGCCCTAAACTTACTCCCTCAAACTAACTTCAAACCTAACCTAACTTGAAGCCTAACTCAAACCATAGACCTAACCCTAACCCTAGGCGGACACCTGAAACTCAACCACAACCCTAACCAGACCCTGACGCTGTCTCCAACCGTAACATTGAACCGAAAACTAACAGTAGCCCTAAACTTACACCCTCAAACTAACTTCAAACCTACCCTAACCTGGACCCTAACTCAAACCATAGACCTAACCCTAACCCTAGGCGGACACCTGAAGCTCAATCACAACCCTTACCTGACCCTGACGCTATCTCCAACCGTAACACTGAACCGAAAACTAACAGTAGCCCTAAACTTACTCCCTCAAACTAAGTTCAAACCTAACCTAACCTGAAGCCTCACTCAAACCAGAGACCTAACCCTAACCCTAGGAGGACACCTTAAGCTCAACCCCAACCCTAACCTGACCCTCACGCTAACTCCAACCGTAACACTGTACCGAAAACTAACAGTAGCCCTAAACTTACTCCCTCAAACTAACTTCAAACCTATCCTAACTTGAAGCATAACTCAAACCACAGACCTAACCCTAACCCTAGGCGGACACCTTAAGCTCAACCCCCAACCCTTACCTGACCCTGACGCTAACTCCAACAGTAACAGTTACCCGAAAAATAACAGTAGCCCTAAACTTACTCCTTCAAACTAAGTTCAAACCTAACCTAACCTGAAGCCTAACTCAAACCACAGACCTAACCCTAACCCTAGGCGGACACCTGAAGCTCAATCACAACCCTAACCAGACCCTGACGCTATCTCCAACCGTAACACTTAACCGAAAACTAACAGTAGCCCTAAACTTACTCCCTCAAACTAAGTTCAAACCTAACCTAACCTGAAGCCTCACTCAAACCACAGACCTAACCCTAACAGTAGGAGGACACCTTAAGCTCAACCCCAACCCTAACCTGACCCTCATGCTAACTCCAACCGTAACACTGTACCGAAAACTAACAGTAGACCTAAACTTACTCCCTCAAACTAAGTTCAAACCTAACCTAACCTGAAGCCTAACTCAAACAATAGACCTAACCCTAACCCTAGGCGGACACCTTAAGCTTGACCCCAAACCTAACCTGACCCTGACGCTTACTCCAACCGTAACAGTTAAACGAAAACTAACAGTAGCCCTAAACTGTCTCCCTCAAACTAAGTTCAAACCTAACCTAACCTGAAACCTAACTCAAACAATAGACTTAACCCTAACCCTAGGCAGACACCTTAAGCTTAACCCCAACCCTATCCTGACCCTGAGGCTAAATCCAACCGAAACACTGAATCGAAAACTAACAGTGGCCCTAAACTTATTCCCTCAAACTAAGTTCAATCCTAACCTATCCTGAAGCCTAAATGAAACCATAGACCTAACCCTAACCCTAGGCGGACACCTTATGCTTAACCCCCACCCTAACCTGACCCTGACGCTTACTCCAACCGTAACAGTTAAACGAAAACTAACAGTAGCCGTAAACTTACTCCCTCAAACTAAGTTCAAACCTAACCTAACCTGAAGCCTCAATCAAACCATACACCTAACCCTAACCCTAGGCGTACACCTTAAGCTCAACCCCAAACCTAACCTGACCCTGACGCTTACTCCAACCGTAACAGTTAACCGAAAACTAATAGTAGCCCTAAACTGACTCCCTCAAACTAAGTTCAAACCTAACCTAACCTGAAGCCTAAATCAAATCATAGACCTAACCCTAACCCTATGCGGACACCTTATGCTTAACCCCCACCCTAACCTGACCCTGACGCGTACTCCAACTGTAACAGTTAACCGAAAACTAACAGTAGCCCTAAACTTACTCCCTCAAACTAACTTCAAACCTACCCTAACCTGAAGCCTAAATCAAACCATACACCTAACCCTAACCCTAGGCCGACACCTTAAGCTCAACCCCAACCCTAACCTGGCCCTGACGCTAACTCCAACAGTAACAGTTACCCGAAAACTAACAGTAGCCCTAAACTTACTCCCTCAAACTAACTTCAAACCTAACCTAACTTGAAGCCTAACTCAAACCATAGACCTAACCCTAACCCTAGGCGGACACCTGAAACTCAACCACAACCCTAACCAGACCCTGAAGCTATCTACACCCGTAACACTGAACCGAAAACTAACAGTAGCCCTAAACTTACTCCCTCAAACTAAGTTCAAACCTAACCTAACCTGAACCCTAACTCAAACCACAGACCTAACCCTAACCCTAGGCGGACACCTTAAGCTCAACCCCAACCCTAAACTGGCCCTGACGCTAACTCCAACCATAACAGTTACTCGAAAACAAAGAGTAGCCCTAAACTTACTGCCTCAAACTAAGTTCCAACCTAACCTAACCTGAAGCCTAAATCAAACCATACACCTAACCCTAACCCTAGGCGGACACCTGAAGCTCAACCCCAACCCTAACCTGACCCTGACGCTATCTCCAACCGTAACACTGAACCGAAAACTAACAGTAGCCCTAAACTTACTCCCTCAAACTAAGTTCAAACCTAACCTAACCTGAAGCCTAAATCAAACCACAGACCTAACCCTAACCCTAGGCGGACACCTTAAGCTCAACCCCAACCCGAAACTGGCCCTGACGCTAACTCCAACAGTAACAGTTACCCGAAAACTAACAGTAGCCCTAAACTTACTCCCTCAAACTAACTTCAAACCTAACCTTACTTGAAGCCTAACTCAAACCATAGACCTAACCCTAACCCTAGGCTGACACCTGAAACTCAACCACAACCCTAACCAGACCCTGACGCTATCTCCAACCGTAACACTGAACCGAAAACTAACAGTAGCCCTAAACTTACTCCCTCAAACTAAGTTCAAACCTAACCTAACCTGGACCCTAACTCAAACCACAGACCTAACCCTAACCCTAGGCGGACACCTGAAGCAAAATCACAACCCTAACCTGACCCTGACGCTATCTCCAACCGTAACACTGAACCGAAAACTAACAGTAGCCCTAAACTTACTCCCTCAAACTAAGTTCAAACCTAACCTAACCTGAAGCCTAACTCAAACCACAGACCTAACCCTAACCCTAGGAGGACACCTTAAGCTCAATCCCTACCCTAACCTGACCCTCACGCTATCTCCAACCGTAACACTGAACCGAAAACTAACAGTAGCCCTAAACTTACTCCCTCAAACTAAGTTCAAACCTAACCTAACCTGAAGCCTAACTCAAACAATAGACCTAACCCTAACCCTAGGCGGACACCTTAAGCTTGACCCCAACCCTAACCTGACCCTGACGTTAACTCCAACCGTAACAGTTACCCGAAAATTAACAGTAGCCCTAAACTTACTCCTTCAAACTAAGTTCAAACCTAACCTAACCAGAAGCCAAAATCAAACCATACACCTAACCCTAACCCTAGGCGGACACCTTAAGCTCAACCCCAACCCTAACCTGACCCTCACGCTAACTCCAACCTTAACACTGAACTGAAAACTAACAGTAGCCCTAAACTTACTCCCTCAAACTAAGTTCAAACCTAACCTAACCTGAAGCCTAAATCAAACCATAGACCTAACCCTATCCCTAGGCGGACACCTGAAGCTCAAACACAACCCTGACCTGACCCTGACGCTATCTCCAACCGTAACACTGAACCGAAAACTAACAGTAGCCCTAAACTTACTCCCTCAAACTAAGTTCAAACCTAACCTAACCTGAACCCTTTCTCAAACCACAGACCTAACCCTAACCCTAGGTGGACACCTTAAGCTCAACCCCAACCCTAACCAGACACTCACGCTAACTCCAAATGTAACACTGAACCAAAAACTAACAGTAGCCCTAAACTTACTCCCTCAAACTAAGTTCAAACCTAACCTAACCTGAAGCCTAAATCAAACCATGCACCTAACCCTAACCCTAGGCGGACACCTTAAGCTCAACCCCAAACCTAACCTGACCCTGACACTTACTCCAACCGTAACAGTTAATCGAAAACTAACAGTAGCCCTAAATTGACTCCCTCAAACTAAGTTCAAACCTAACCTAACCTGAAGCCTAAATCAAATCATAGACCTAACCCTAACCCTAGGCGGACAACTTATGCTTAACCCCCACCCTAACCTGACCCTGACGCTTACTCCAACTGTAACAGTTAACCGAAAACTAACAGTAGCCCTGAACTTAAACCCTCAAACTAACTTAAACCTAATCTAACCTGAAGCCTAACTCAAACCATAGACCTAACCCTAACCCTAGGCGGACACCTTAAGCTCAACCCCAAACCTAACGTGACCCTGACGCTTACTCCAACCGTAACAGTTAACCGAAAACTAATAGTAGCCCTAAACTGGCTCCCTCAAACTAAGTTCAAACCTAACCTAACCTGAAGCCTAAATCAAATCATAGACCTAACCCTAACCCTAGGCGGACACCTTATGCTTAACCCCCACCCGAACCTGACCCTGACGCGTACTCCAACTGTAACAGTTAACCGAAAACTAACAGTAGCCCTAAACTTACTCCCTCAAACTAACTTCAAACCTACCCTAACCTGAACCCTAACTCAAACCACAGACCTAACCCTAACCCTAGGCGGACACCTTAAGCTCAACCCCAACCCTAAACTGGCCCTGACGCTAACTCCAACCATAACAGTTACCCGAAAACAAAGAGTAGCCCTAAACTTACTGCCTCAAACTAAGTTCCAACCTAACCTAACCTGAAGCCTAAATCAAACCATACACCTAACCCTAACCCTAGGCGGACACCTGAAGCTCAACCCCAACCCTAACCTGACCCTGACGCTTTCTCCAACCGTAACACTGAACCGAAAACTAACAGTAGCCCTAAACTTACTCCCTCAAACTAAGTTCAAACCTAACCTAACCTGAAGCCTAACTCAAACCACAGACCTAACCCTAACCCTAGGCGGACACCTTAAGCTCAACCCCAACCCTAACCGGACCCTCACGCTATCTCCAAACGTAACATTGAACCGAAAACTAACAGTAGCCCTAAACTTACTCCCTCAAACTAAGTTCAATCCTAACCTAACCTGAAGCCTAAATCAAACCATACACCTAAACCTAACCCTAGGCGGACACCTTAAGCTCAACCCCAAACCTAACCTGACCCTGACGCTTACTCCAACCGTAACAGTTAACCGAAAACTAACAGTAGCCTTAAACTGACTCCCTCAAACTAAGTTCAAACCTAACCTAACTTGAAGCCTAAATCAAATCATAGACCTAACCCTAACCTTAGGTGGACACCTAATGCTTAACCCCCACCCTAACCTGACCCTGCCGCTTACTCCAACTGTAACAGTTAACCGAAAACTAACAGTAGCCCTAAACTTACTCCCTCAAACTAACTTCAAACCTAACCTAACCTGAAGCCTAAATCAAACCATACACCTAACCCTAACCCTAGGCGGACACCTTAAGCTCAACCCCAACCCGAAACTGGCCCTGACGCTAACTCCAACAGTAACAGTTACCCGAAAACTAACAGTAGCCCTAAACTTACTCCCTCAAACTAACTTCAAACCTAACCTTACTTGAAGCCTAACTCAAACCATAGACCTAACCCTAACCCTAGGCGGACACCTGAAACTCAACCACAGCCCTAACCAGACCCTGACGCTATCTCCAACCGTAACACTGAACCGAAAACTAACAGTAGCCCTAAACTTACTCCCTCAAACTAAGTTGAAACCTAAGCTAACCTGGACCCAAACTCAAACCACAGACCTAACCCTAACCCTAGTCGGACACCTTATGCTTAACCCCCACCCTAACCTGACCCTGACGCTTACTCCAACCGTAACAGTTAAACGAAAACTAACAGTAGCCGTAAACTTACTCCCTCAAACTAAGTTCAAACCTAACCTAACCTGAAGCCTCAATCAAACCATACACCTAACCCTAACCCTAGGCGTACACCTTAAGCTCAACCCCAAACCTAACCTGACCCTGACGCTTACTCCAACCGTAACAGTTAACCGAAAACTAATAGTAGCCCTAAACTGACTCCCTCAAACTAAGTTCAAACCTAACCTAACCTGAAGCCTAAATCAAATCATAGACCTAACCCTAACCCTAGGCGGACACCTTATGCTTAACCCCCACCCTAACCTTACCCTGACGCGTACTCCAACTGTAACAGTTAACCGAAAACTAACAGTAGCCCTAAACTTACTCCCTCAAACTAACTTCAAACCTACCCTAACCTGAAGCCTAAATCAAACCATACACCTAACCCTAACCCTAGGCCGACACCTTAAGCTCAACCCCAACCCTAACCTGGCCCTGACGCTAACTCCAACAGTAACAGTTACCCGAAAACTAACAGTAGCCCTAAACTTACTCCCTCAAACTAACTTCAAACCTAACCTAACTTGAAGCCTAACTCAAACCATAGACCTAACCCTAACCCTAGGCGGACACCTGAAACTCAACCACAACCCTAACCAGACCCTGAAGCTATCTACACCCGTAACACTGAACCGAAAACTAACAGTAGCCCTAAACTTACTCCCTCAAACTAAGTTCAAACCTAACCTAACCTGAACCCTAACTCAAACCACAGACCTAACCCTAACCCTAGGCGGACACCTTAAGCTCAACCCCAACCCTAAACTGGCCCTGACGCTAACTCCAACCATAACAGTTACTCGAAAACAAAGAGTAGCCCTAAACTTACTGCCTCAAACTAAGTTCCAACCTAACCTAACCTGAAGCCTAAATCAAACCATACACCTAACCCTAACCCTAGGCGGACACCTGAAGCTCAACCCCAACCCTAACCTGACCCTGCCGCTTACTCCAACTGTAACAGTTAACCGAAAACTAACAGTAGCCCTAAACTTACTCCCTCAAACTAACTTCAAACCTAACCTAACCTGAAGCCTAAATCAAACCATACACCTAACCCTAACCCTAGGCGGACACCTTAAGCTCAACCCCAACCCGAAACTGGCCCTGACGCTAACTCCAACAGTAACAGTTACCCGAAAACTAACAGTAGCCCTAAACTTACTCCCTCAAACTAACTTCAAACCTAACCTTACTTGAAGCCTAACTCAAACCATAGACCTAACCCTAACCCTAGGCGGACACCTGAAACTCAACCACAACCCTAACCAGACCCTGACGCTATCTCCAACCGTAACACTGAACCGAAAACTAACAGTAGCCCTAAACTTACTCCCTCAAACTAAGTTGAAACCTAAGCTAACCTGGACCCAAACTCAAACCACAGACCTAACCCTAACCCTAGGCGGACACCTGAAGCAAAATCACAACCCTAACCTGACCCTGACACTATCTCCAACCGTAACACTGAACCGAAAACTAACAGTAGCCCTAAACTTACTCCCTCAAACTAAGTTCAAACCTAACCTAACCTGAAGCCTAACTCAAACCACAGACCTAACCCTAACCCTAGGAGGACACCTTAAGCTCAACCCCAACCCTAACCTGACCCTCACGCTATCTCCAACCGTAACACTGAACCGAAAACTAACAGTAGCCCTAAACTTACTCCCTCAAACTAAGTTCAAACCTAACCTAACCTGAAGCCTAACTCAAACAATAGACCTAACCCTAACCCTAGGCGGACACCTTAAGCTTGACCCCAACCCTAACCTGACCCTGACGTTAACTCCAACCGTAACAGTTACCCGAAAATTAACAGTAGCCCTAAACTTACTCCTTCAAACTAAGTTCAAACCTAACCTAACCAGAAGCCAAAATCAAACCATACACCTAACCCTAACCCTAGGCGGACACCTTAAACTCAACCCCAACCCTAACCTGACCCTCACGCTAACTCCAACCTTAACACTGAACTGAAAACTAACAGTAGCCCTAAACTTACTCCCTCAAACTAAGTTCAAACCTAACCTAACCTGAAGCCTAAATCAAACCATAGACCTAACCCTATCCCTAGGCGGACACCTGAAGCTCAACCACAACCCTGACCTGACCCTGACGCTATCTCCAACCGTAACACTGAACCGAAAACTAACAGTAGCCCTAAACTTACTCCCTCAAACTAAGTTCAAACCTAACCTAACCTGAACCCTTTCTCAAACCACAGACCTAACCCTAACTCTAGGTGGACACCTTAAGCTCAACCCCAACCCTAACCAGACACTCACGCTAACTCCAAATGTAACACTGAACCAAAAACTAACAGTAGCCCTAAACTTACTCCCTCAAACTAAGTTCAAACCTAACCTAACCTGAAGCCTAAATCAAACCATGCACCTAACCCTAACCCTAGGCGGACACCTTAAGCTCAACCCCAAACCTAACCTGACCCTGACACTTACTCCAACCGTAACAGTTAACCGAAAACTAACAGTAGCCCTAAATTGACTCCCTCAAACTAAGTTCAAACCTAACCTAACCTGAAGCCTAAATCAAATCATAGACCTAACCCTAACCCTAGGCGGACAACTTATGCTTAACCCCCACCCTAACCTGACCCTGACGCTTACTCCAACTGTAACAGTTAACCGAAAACTAACAGTAGCCCTGAACTTAAACCCTCAAACTAACTTAAACCTAATCTAACCTGAAGCCTAACTCAAACCATAGACCTAACCCTAACCCTAGGCGGACACCTTAAGCTCAACCCCAACCTGACCCTGACGCTATCTCCAACCGTAACACTGAACCGAAAACTAACAGTAGCCCTAAACTTATTCCCTCAAACTAAGTTCAAACCTAACCTAACCTGAAGCCTAACTCAAACCACAGACCTGACCCTAACCCTAGGCGGACACCTTAAGCTTATCTCCAACCCTAACCTGACCCTCAATCTAACTCCAACCGTAACAGTTAACCGAAAACTAACAGTAGCCCTTAACTTACTCCCTCAAACTAACTTCAAACCTAAGCTAACCTGAAGCCTAAATAAAACCATACACCTAACCCTAACCCTAGGCGGAAACCTTAAGCTCAACCCCAACCCTAACCTGACCTCCAGGCTAACTCCAACCATATCACTGAACCGAAAACTAAGAGTAGTCCTAAACGTACTCCCTCAAACCAAGTTCAATCCTAACCTAACCTGAAGCCTAAATGAAACCATAGACCTAACCCTAACCCTAGGCGGACACCTTATGGTTAACCCCCACCATAACCTGACCCTGACGCTAACTCCAACAGTAACAGTTACCCGAAAAATAACAGTAGCCCTAAACTTACTCCCTCAAACTAAGTTCAAACCTAACCTAACCTGAAGCCTAACTCAAACCACAGACCTAACCCTAACCCTAGGCGGACACCTGAAGCTCAATCACAACCCTAACTTGACCCTGACGCTATCTCCAACCGTAACACTGAACCGAAAACTAACAGTAGCCCTAAACTGACTCCCTCAAACTAAGTTCAAACCTAACCTAACCTGAAGCCTAAATCAAATCATAGACCTAAACCTAACCCTAGGCGGACACCTTATGCTTAACCCCCACCCTAACCTGACCCTGACACTTACTCCAAATGTAACAGTTAACCGAAAACTAACAATAGCCCTAAACTTACTCCCTCAAACTAACTTCAAACCTAACCTAACCTGAAGCCTAAATCAAGCCATACACCTAACCCTAACCCTAGGCGGACACCTTAAGCTCAACCCCAACCCTAACCTGGCCCTGACGCTAACTCCAACAGTAACAGTTACCCGAAAACTAACAGTAGCCCTAAACTTACTCCCTCAAACTAACTTCAAACCTAACCTAACTTGAAGCCTAACTCAAACCATAGACCTAACCCTAACCCTAGGCGGACACCTGAAACTCAACCACAACCCTAACCAGACCCTGAAGCTATCTACAACCGTAACACTGAACCGAAAACTAACAGTAGCCCTAAACTTACTCCCTCAAACTAAGTTCAAACCTAACCTAACCTGAACCCTAACTCAAACCACAGATCTAACCCTAACCCTAGGCGGACACCTTAAGCTCAACCCCAACCCTAAACTGGCCCTGACGCTAACTCCAACCATAACAGTTACCCGAAAACAAAGAGTAGCCCTAAACTTACTGCCTCAAACTAAGTTCCAACCTAACCTAACCTGAAGCCTAAATCAAACCATACACCTAACCCTAACCCTAGGCGGACACCTGAAGCTCAACCCCAACCCTAACCTGACCCTGACGCTATCTCCAACCGTAACACTGAACCGAAAACTAACAGTAGCCCTAAACTTACTCCCTCAAACTAAGTTCAAACCTAACCTAACCTGAAGCCTAACTCAAACCACAGACCTAACCCTAACCCTAGGTGGACACCTTAAGCTCAACCCCAACCCTAACCGGACCCTCACGCTAACTCCAAACGTAACATTGAACCGAAAACTAACAGTAGCCCTAAACTTACTCCCTCAAACTAAGTTCAATCCTAACCTAACCTGAAGCCTAAATCAAACCATACACCTAAACCTAACCCTAGGCGGACACCTTAAGCTCAACCCCAAACCTAACCTGACCCTGACGCTTACTCCAACCGTAACAGTTAACCGAAAACTAACAGTAGCCCTAAACTGACTCCCTCAAACTAAGTTCAAACCTAACCTAACCTGAAGCCTAAATCAAATCATAGACCTAACCCTAACCTTAGGCGGACACCTAATGCTTAACCCCCACCCTAACCTGACCCTGACGCTTACTCCAACTGTAACAGTTAACCGAAAACTAACAGTAGCCCTAAACTTACTCCCTCAAACTAACTTCAAACCTAACCTAACCTGAAGCCTAAATCAAACCATACACCTAACCCTAACCCTAGGCGGACACCTTAAGCTCAACCCCAACCCGAAACTGGCCCTGACGCTAACTCCAACAGTAACAGTTACCCGAAAACTAACAGTAGCCCTAAACTTACTCCCTCAAACTAACTTCAAACCTAACCTTACTTGAAGCCTAACTCAAACCATAGACCTAACCCTAACCCTAGGCGGACACCTGAAACTCAACCACAACCCTAACCAGACCCTGACACTATCTCCAACCGTAACACTGAACCGAAAACTAACAGTAGCCCTAAACTTACTCCCTCAAACTAAGTTCAAACCTAACCTAACCTGGACCCTAACTCAAACCACAGACCTAACCCTAACCCAATGCGGACACCTGAAGCAAAATCACAACCCTAACCTGACCCTGACGCTATCTCCAACCGTAACACTGAACCGAAAACTAACAGTAGCCCTAAACTTACTCCCTCAAACTAAGTTCAAACCTAACCTAACCTGAAGCTTAACTCAAACCACAGACCTAACCCTAACCCTAGGAGGACACCTTAAGCTCAATCCCAACCCTAACCTGACCCTCACGCTATCTCCAACAGTAACACTGAACCGAAAACTAACAGTAGCCCTAAACTTGCTCCCTCAAACTAAGTTCAAACCTAACCTAACCTGAAGCCTAACTCAAACAATAGACCTAACCCTAACCCTAGGCGGACACCTTAAGCTGGACCCCAACCCTAACCTGACCCTGACGATAACTCCAACCGTAACAGTTACCCGAAAATTAACAGTAGCCCTAAACTTACTCCTTCAAACTAAGTTCAAACCTAACCTAACCAGAAGCCAAAATCAAACCATACACCTAACCCTAACCCTAGGCGGACACCTTAAGCTCAACCCCAACCCTAACCTGACCCTCACGCTAACTCCAACCTTAACACTGAACTGAAAACTAACAGTAGCCCTAAACTTACTCCCTCAAACTAAGTTCAAACCTAACCTAACCTGAAGCCTAAATCAAACCATAGACCTAACCCTATCCCTAGGCGGACACCTGAAGCTCAACCACAACCCTGACCTGACCCTGACGCTATCTCCAACCGTAACACTGAACCGAAAACTAACAGTAGCCCTAAACTTACTCCCTCAAACTAAGTTCAAACCTAACCTAACCTGAACCCTTTCTCAAACCACAGACCTAACCCTAACCCTAGGTGGACACCTTAAGCTCAACCCCAACCCTAACCAGACACTCACGCTAACTCCAAATGTAACACTGAACCAAAAACTAACAGTAGCCATAAACTTACTCCCTCAAACTAAGTTCAAACCTAACCTAACCTGAAGCCTAAATCAAACCATGCACCTAACCCTAACCCTAGGCGGACATCTTAAGCTCAACCCCAAACCTAACCTGACCCTGACACTTACTCCAACCGTAACAGTTAACCGAAAACTAACAGTAGCCCTAAATTGACTCCCTCAAACTAAGTTCAAACCTAACCTAACCTGAAGCCTAAATCAAATCATAGACCTAACCCTAACCCTAGGCGGACAACTTATGCTTAACCCCCACCCTAACCTGACCCTGACGCTTACTCCAACTGTAACAGTTAACCGAAAACTAACAGTAGCCCTGAACTTAAACCCTCAAACTAACTTAAACCTAATCTAACCTGAAGCCTAACTCAAACCATAGACCTAACCCTAACCCTAGGCGGACACCTTAAGCTCAACCCCAAACCTAACCTGACCCTGACGCTTACTCCAACCGTAACAGTTAACCGAAAACTAATAGTAGCCCTAAACTGACTCCCTCAAACTAAGTTCAAACCTAACCTAACCTGAAGCCTAAATCAAATCATAGACCTAACCCTAACCCTAGGCGGACACCTTATGCTTAACCCCCACCCTAACCTGACCCTGACGCGTACTCCAACTGTAACAGTTAACCGAAAACTAACAGTAGCCCTAAACTTACTCCCTCAAACTAACTTCAAACCTACCCTAACCTGAAGCCTAAATCAAACCATACACCTAACCCTAACCCTAGGCCGACACCTTAAGCTCAACCCCAACCCTAACCTGGCCCTGACGCTAACTCCAACAGTAACAGTTACCCGAAAACTAACAGTAGCCCTAAACTTACTCCCTCAAACTAACTTCAAACCTAACCTAACTTGAAGCCTAACTCAAACCATAGACCTAACCCTAACCCTAGGCGGACACCTGAAACTCAACCACAACCCTAACCAGACCCTGACGCTATCTACAACCGTAACACTGAACCGAAAACTAACAGTAGCCCTAAACTTACTCCCTCAAACTAAGTTCAAACCTAACCTAACCTGAACCCTAACTCAAACCACAGACCTAACCCTAACCCTAGGCGGACACCTTAAGCTCAACCCCAACCCTAAACTGGCCCTGACGCTAACACCAACCATAACAGTTACCCGAAAACAAAGAGTAGCCCTAAACTTACTCCCTCAAACTAAGTTCCAACCTAACCTAACCTGAAGCCTAACTCAAACCACAGACCTAACCCTAACCCTAGGCGGACACCTTAAGCTCAACCCCAACCCTAACCGGACCCTCACGCTATCTCCAAACGTAACATTGAACCGAAAACTAACAGTAGCCCTAAACTTACTCCCTCAAACTAAGTTCAATCCTAACCTAACCTGAAGCCTAAATCAAACCATACACCTAAAGCTAACCCTAGGCGGACACCTTAAGCTCAACCCCAAACCTAACCTGACCCTGACGCTTACTCCAACCGTAACAGTTAACCGAAAACTAACAGTAGCCCTAAACTGACTCCCTCAAACTAAGTTCAAACCTAACCTAACCTGAAGCCTAAATCAAATCATAGACCTAACCCTAACCTTAGGCGGACACCTAATGCTTAACCCCCACCCTAACCTGACCCTGACGCTTACTCCAACTGTAACAGTTAACCGAAAACTAACAGTAGCCCTAAACTTACTCCCTCAAACTAACTTCAAACCTAACCTAACCTGAAGCCTAAATCAAACCATACACCTAACCCTAACCCTAGGCGGACACCTTAAGCTCAACCCCAACCCGAAACTGGCCCTGACGCTAACTCCAACAGTAACAGTTACCCGAAAACTAACAGTAGCCCTAAACTTACTCCCTCAAACTAACTTCAAACCTAACCTTACTTGAAGCCTAACTCAAACCATAGACCTAACCCTAACCCTAGGCGGACACCTGAAACTCAACCACAACCCTAACCAGACCCTGACGCTATCTCCAACCGTAACACTGAACCGAAAACTAACAGTAGCCCTAAACTTACTCCCTCAAACTAAGTTGAAACCTAAGCTAACCTGGACCCTAACTCAAACCACAGACCTAACCCTAACCCTAGGCGGACACCTGAAGCAAAATCACAACCCTAACCTGACCCTGACGCTATCTCCAACCGTAACACTGAACCGAAAACTAACAGTAGCCCTAAACTTACTCCCTCAAACTAAGTTCAAACCTAACCTAACCTGAAGCCTAACTCAAACCACAGACCTAACCCTAACCCTAGGAGGACACCTTAAGCTCAACCCCAACCCTAACCTGACCCTCACTCTATCTCCAACCGTAACACTGAACCGAAAACTAACAGTAGCCCTAAACTTACTCCCTCAAACTAAGTTCAAACCTAACCTAACCTGAAGCCTAACTCAAACAATAGACCTAACCCTAACCCTAGGCGGACACCTTAAGCTTGACCCCAACCCTAACCTGACCCTGACGTTAACTCCAACCGTAACAGTTACCCGAAAATTAACAGTAGCCCTAAACTTACTCCTTCAAACTAAGTTCAAACCTAACCTAACCAGAAGCCAAAATCAAACCATACACCTAACCCTAACCCTAGGCGGACACCTTAAGCTGAACCCCAACCCTAACCTGACCCTCACGCTAACTCCAACCTTAACACTGAACTGAAAACTAACAGTAGCCCTAAACTTACTCCCTCAAACTAAGTTCAAACCTAACCTAACCTGAAGCCTAAATCAAACCATAGACCTAACCCTATCCCTAGGCGGACACCTGAAGCTCAACCACAACCCTGACCTGACCCTGACGCTATCTCCAACCGTAACACTGAACCGAAAACTAACAGTAGCCCTAAACTTACTCCCTCAAACTAAGTTCAAACGTAACCTAACCTGAACCCTTTCTCAAACCACAGACCTAACCCTAACTCTAGGTGGACACCTTAAGCTCAACCCCAACCCTAACCAGACACTCACGCTAACTCCAAATGTAACACTGAACCAAAAACTAACAGTAGCCCTAAACTTACTCCCTCAAACTAAGTTCAAACCTAACCTAACCTGAAGCCTAAATCAAACCATGCACCTAACCCTAACCCTAGGCGGACACCTTAAGCTCAACCCCAAACCTAACCTGACCCTGACACTTACTCCAACCGTAACAGTTAACCGAAAACTAACAGTAGCCCTAAATTGACTCCCTCAAACTAAGTTCAAACCTAACCTAACCTGAAGCCTAAATCAAATCATAGACCTAACCCTAACCCTAGGCGGACAACTTATGCTTAACCCCCACCCTAACCTGACCCTGACGCTTACTCCAACTGTAACAGTTAACCGAAAACTAACAGTAGCCCTTAACTTACTCCCTCAAACTAACTTCAAACCTAAGCTAACCTGAAGCCTAAATAAAACCATACACCTAACCCTAACCCTAGGCGGAAACCTTAAGCTCAACCCCAACCCTAACCTGACCTCCAGGCTAACTCCAACCATATCACTGAACCGAAAACTAAGAGTAGTCCTAAACGTACTCCCTCAAACCAAGTTCAATCCTAACCTAACCTGAAGCCTAAATGAAACCATAGACCTAACCCTAACCCTAGGCGGACACCTTATGGTTAACCCCCACCATAACCTGACCCTGACGCTAACTCCAACAGTAACAGTTACCCGAAAAATAACAGTAGCCCTAAACTTACTCCCTCAAACTAAGT
This sequence comes from Tupaia tana, assembly GCA_026018925.1. Classification (NCBI taxonomy): domain Eukaryota; kingdom Metazoa; phylum Chordata; class Mammalia; order Scandentia; family Tupaiidae; genus Tupaia; species Tupaia tana. Next base: position 542,221 of record JAKSZU010000071.1, read on the forward strand.
TCAAACCTAACCTAACCTGAAGCCTAACTCAAACCACAGACCTAACCCTAACCCTAGGCGGACACCTGAAGCTCAATCACAACCCTAACTTGACCCTGACGCTATCTCCAACCGTAACACTGAACCGAAAACTAACAGTAGCCCTAAACTGACTCCCTCAAACTAAGTTCAAACCTAACCTAACCTGAAGCCTAAATCAAATCATAGACCTAAACCTAACCCTAGGCGGACACCTTATGCTTAACCCCCACCCTAACCTGACCCTGACACTTACTCCAAATGTAACAGTTAACCGAAAACTAACAATAGCCCTAAACTTACTCCCTCAAACTAACTTCAAACCTAACCTAACCTGAAGCCTAAATCAAACCATACACCTAACCCTAACCCTAGGCGGACACCTTAAGCTCAACCCCAACCCTAACCTGGACCTGACGCTAACTCCAACAGTAACAGTTACCCGAAAACTAACAGTAGCCCTAAACTTACTCCCTCAAACTAACTTCAAACCTAACCTAACGTGAAGCCTAACTCAAACCATAGACCTAACCCTAACCCTAGGCGGACACCTGAAACTCAACCACAACCCTAACCAGATCCAGACGCTATCTCCAACCGTAACACTGAACCGAAAACTAACAGTAGCCCTAAACTGACTCCCTAAAACTAAGTTCAAACCTAACCTAACCTGAAGCCTAACTCAAACCATAGACCTAACCCTAACCCAAGGCGGACACCTGAAGCTCAACCCCAACCCTAACCTGACCCTGACGCTATCTCCAACCGTAACACTGAACCGAAAACTAACAGTAGCCCTAAACTTACTCCCTCAAACTAAGTTCAAACCTAACCTAACCTGAACCCTAACTCAAACCACAGACCTAACCCTAACCCTCGGCGGACACCTTAAGCTCAACCCCAACCCTAAACTGGCCCTGACGCTAACTCCAACCGTAACAGTTACCCGAAAACTAACAGTAGCCCTAAACTTACTGCCTCAACATAAGTTCCAACCTAACCTAACCTGAAGCCTAAATCAAACCATACACCTAACCCTAACCCTAGGAAGACACCTGAAGTTCAAACCCAACCCTAACCTGACCCTCACGCTAACTCCAACCGAAACACTGAACCGAAAACTAACAGTAACCCTAAACTTAATCCCTCAAACTAAGTTCAAACCTAACCTAACCTGAAGCCTAACTCAAACCGTAGACCTAACCCTAACCCTAGGCGGACACCTGAAGCTCAACCCCAACCCTAACCTGACCCTGACGCTATCTCCAACCGTAACACTGAACCGAAAACTAACAGTAGCCCTAAACTTACTCCCTCAAACTAAGTTCAAACCTAAACTAACCTGAAGCCTCACTCAAACCACAGACCTAACCCTAACCCTAGGAGGACACCTTAAGCTCAACCCCAACCCTAACCTGACCCTCACGCTAACTCCAACCGTAACACTGTACCGAAAACTAACAGTAGCCCTAAACTTACTCCCTCAAACTAAGTTCAAACCTAACCTAACCTGAAGCCTAACTCAAACAATAGACCTAAGCCTAACCCTAGGCGGACACCTTAAGCTTGACCCCAACCCTAACCTGACCCTGACGCTTACTCCAACCGTAACAGTTAAACGAAAACTAACAGTAGCCCTAAACTGTCTCCCTCAAACTAATTTCAAACCTAACCTAACCTGAAGCCTAACTCAAACAATAGACTTAACCCTAACCCTAGGCGGACACCTTAAGCTTAACCCCAACCCAAAACTGACCCTGAGGCTAAATCCAACCGTAACACTGAATCGAAAACTAACAGTGGCCCTAAACTTACTCCCTCAAACTAAGTTCAATCCTAACCTAACCTGAAGCCTAAATGAAACCATAGACCTAACCCTAACCCTAGGCGGACACCTTATGCTTAACCCCCACCCTAACCTGACCCTGACGCTTACTCCAACCGTAACAGTTAAACAAAAACTAACAGTATCCCTAAACTTACTCCCTCAAACTAAGTTCAAACCTAACCTAACCTGTAGCCTAAATCAAACCATACACCTAACCCTAACCCTAGGCGGACACCTTAAGCTCAACCCCAAACCTAACCTGACCCTGACGCTTACTCAAACCGTAACAGTTAACCGAAAACTAACAGTAGCCCTAAACTGACTCCCTCAAACTAAGTTCAAACCTAACCTAACCTGAAGCCTAAATCAAATCATAGACCTAACCCTAACCCTAGGCGGACACCTTATGCTTAACCCCCACCGTAACCTGACCCTGACACTTACTCCAAATGTAACAGTTAACCGAAAACTAACAATAGCCCTAAACTTACTCCCTCAAACTAACTTCAAACCTAACCTAACCTGAAGCCTAAATCAAACCATACACCTAACCCTAACCCTAGGCGGACACCTTAAGCTCAACCCCAACCCTAACCTGGCCCTGACGCTAACTCCAACAGTAACAGTTACCCGAAAACTAACAGTAGCCCTAAACTTACTCCCTCAAACTAACTTCAAACCTAACCTAACGTGAAGCCTAACTCAAACCATAGACCTAACCATAACCCTAGGCGGACACCTGAAACTCAACCACAACCCTAATCAGATCCAGACGCTATCTCCAACCGTAACACTGAACCGAAAACTAACAGTAGCCCTAAACTTACTCCCTAAAACTAAGTTCAAACCTAACCTAACCTGAAGCCTAAATCAAACCATACACCTAACCCTAACCCTAGGCGGACACCTTAAGCTCAACCCCAACCCTAAACTGGCCCTGACGCTAACTCCAACCGTAACAGTTACCCGAAAACTAACAGTAGCCCTAAACTTACTGCCTCAAAATAAGTTCCAACCTAACCTAACCTGAAGCCTAAATCAAACCATACACCTAACCCTAACCCTAGGAAGACACCTGAAGTTCAAACCCCAACCCTAACCTGACCCTCACGCTAACTCCAACCGAAACACTGAACCGAAAACTAACAGTAACCCTAAACTTAATCCCTCAAACTAAGTTCAAACCTAACCTAACCTGAAGCCTAACTCAAACCGTAGACCTAACCCTAACCCTAGGCGGACACCTGAAGCTCAACCCCAACCCTAACCTGACCCCTGACGCTATCTCCAACCGTAACACTGAACCGAAAACTAACAGTAGCCCTAAACTTACTACCTCAAACTAAGTTCAAACCTAACCTAACCTGAAGCCTAACTCAAACCACAGACCTAACCCGAACCCTAGGCGGACACCTTAAGCTCAACCCCAACACTAACCGGACCCTCACGCTAACTCCAAAGGTAACATTGAACCGAAAACTACCAGTAGCCCTAAACTTACTCCCTCAAACTAAGTTCAATCCTAACCTAACCTGAAGCCTAAATGAAACCATAGACCTAACCCTAACCCTAGGCGGACACCTTATGCTTAACCCCCACCCTAACTTGACCCTGATGCTTACTCCAACCGTAACAGTTAAACGAAAACTAACAGTAGCCCTATACTGTCTCCCACAAACTAAGTTCAAACCTAACCAATCCTGAAGCCTAACTCAAACAATAGACCTAACCCTAACCCTAGGCGGACACCTTAATCTCAACCCCAACACTAACCTGGCCCTGACGCTAACTCCAACAGTAACAGTTACCCGAAAACTAAGAGTAGCCCTAAACTTAATCCCTCAAACTAACTTCAAACCTATCCTAACTTGAAGCATAACTCAAACCACAGACCTAACCCTAACCCTAGGCGGACACCTTAAGCTCAACCCCAAACCTAACCTGACCCTGACGCTTACTCCAACCGTAACAGTTAAACGAAAACTAACAGTAGCCCTAAACTGTCTCCCACAAACTAAGTTAAAAAACTAACCTAACCTGAAGCCTAACTCAAACAATAGACCTAACCCTAAACCTAGGCTGACACGTTATGCTCAACCCCAACCCTAACCTGGCCCTGACGCTAACTCCAACAGTAACAGTTACCCGAAAACTAACAGTAGCCCTAAACTTACTCCCTCAAACTAAGTTCAAACCTACCCTAACCTGGGACCCTAACTCAAACCATAGACCTAACCCTAACCCTAGGCGGACACCTGAAGCTCAATCACAACCCTTACCTGACCCTGACGCTATCTCCAACCGTAACACTGAACCGAAAATTAACAGTAGCCCTAAACTTACTCCCTCAAACTAAGTTCAAACCTACCCTAACCTGAAGCCTAACTCAAACCATAGACCTAACCCTAACCCAAGGCGGACAACTGAAGCTCAACCCCAACCCTAACCTGACCCTGACGCTATCTCCAACCGTAACACTGAACCGAAAACTAACAGTAGCCCTAAACTTACTCCCTCAAACTAAGTTCAAACCTAACCTAACCTGAACCCTAACTCAAACCACAGACCTAACCCTAACCCTAGGCGGACACCTTAAGCTCAACCCCAACCCTAAACTGGCCCTGATGCTAACTCCAACCGTAACAGTTACCCGAAAACTAACAGTAGCCCTAAACTTACTGCCTCAAACTAAGTTCCAACCTAACCTAACCTGAAGCCTAAATCAAACCATACACCTAACCCTAACCCTAGGCGGACACCTGAAGTTCAAACCCAACCCTAACCTGACCCTCACGCTAACTCCAACCGAAACACTGAACCGAAAACTAACAGTAACCCTAAACTTAATCCCTCAAACTAAGTTCATACCTAACCTAACCTGAAGCCTAACTCAAACCATAGACCTAACCCTAACCCTAGGAGGACACCTGAAGTTCAACCCCGACCCTAACCTGACCCTGACGCTATCTCCAACCGTAACACTGAACCGAAAACTAACAGTAGCCCTAAACTTACTCCCTCAAACTAAGTTCAAACCTAACCTAACCTGAAGCCTAAATCAAACCATACACCTAACCCTAACCCTAGGCGGACACCTTAAGCTCAACCCCAAACCTAACCTGACCCTCACACTAACTCCAACCGTAACAGTTAACCGAAAACTAATAGTAGCCCTAAACTGACTCCCTCAAACTAAGTTCAAACCTAACCTAACCTGAAGCCTAACTCAAACCACAGACCTAACCCTAACCCTAGGCGGACACCTTAAGCTCAACCCCAACCCTAACCGGACCATCACGCTAACTCCAAACGTAACATTGAACCGAAAACTAACAGTAGCCCTAAACTTACTCCCTCAAACTAAGTTCAATCCTAACCTAACCTGAAGCCTAAATGAAACCATAGACCTAACCCTAACCCTAGGCAGACACCTTATGCTTAACCCCCACCCTAACTTGACCCTGATGCTTACTCCAACCGTAACAGTTAAACGAAAACTAACAGTAGCCCTATACTGTCTCCCACAAACTAAGTTCAAACCTAACCTATCCTGAAGCCTAACTCAAACAATAGACCTAACCCTAACCCTAGGCGGACACCTTAATCTCAACCCCAACCCTAACCTGGCCCTGACGCTAACTCCAACAGTAACAGTTACCCGAAAACTAACAGTAGCCCTAAACTTACTCCCTCAAACTAACTTCAAACCTAACCTAACCTGAAGCCTAACTCAAACCACAGACCTAACCCTAACCCTAGGCGGACACCTGAAGCTCAATCACAACCCTAACCAGACCCTGACGCTATCTCCAACCGTAACACTGAACCGAAAACTAACAGTAGCCCTAAACTTACTCCCTCAAACTACGTTCAAACCTAACCTAACCTGAAGCCTCACTCAAACCACAGACCTAACCCTAACAGTAGGAGGACACCTTAAGCTCAACCCCAACCCTAACCTGACCCTCATGCTAACTCCAACCGTAACACTGTACCGAAAACTAACAGTAGCCCTAAACTTACTCCTTCAAACTAAGTTCAAACCTAACCTAACCTGAAGCCTAACTCAAACAATAGACCTAACCCTAACCCTAGGCGGACACCGTAAGCTTGACCCCAACCCTAACCTGACCCTGACGCTTACTCCAACCGTAACAGTTAAACGAAAACTAACAGTAGCCCTAAACTGTCTCCCTCAAACTAAGTTCAAACCTAACCTAACCTGAAACCTAACTCAAACAATAGACTTAACCCTAACCCTAGGCGGACACCTTAAGCTTAACCCCAACCCTATCCTGACCCTGAGGCTAAATCCAACCGAAACACTGAATCGAAAACTAACAGTGGCCCTAAACTTACTCCCTCAAACTAAGTTCAATCCTAACCTAACCTGAAGCCTAAATCAAACCATAGACCTAACCCTATCCCTAGGCGGACACCTGAAGCTCAACCACAACCCTGACCTGACCCTGACGCTATCTCCAACCGTAACACTGAACCGAAAACTAACAGTAGCCCTAAACTTACTCCCTCAAACTAAGTTCAAACCTAACCTAACCTGAAGCCTTTCTCAAACCACAGACCTAACCCTAACCCTAGGTGGACACCTTAAGCTCAACCCCAACCCTAACCAGACACTCACGCTAACTCCAAATGTAACACTGAACCAAAAACTAACAGTAGCCCTAAACTTACTCCCTCAAACTAAGTTCAAACCTAACCTAACCTGAAGCCTAAATCAAACCATGCACCTAACCCTAACCCTAGGCGGACACCTTAAGCTCAACCATAAACCTAACCTGACCCTGACACTTACTCCAACTGTAACAGTTAACCGAAAACTAACAGTAGCCCTAAATTGACTCCCTCAAACTAAGTTCAAACCTAACCTAACCTGAAGCCTAAATCAAATCAGAGACCTAACCCTAACCCAAGGCGGACAACTTATGCTTAACCCCCACCCTAACCTGACCCTGACGCTTACTCCAACTGTAACAGTTAACCGAAAACTAACAGTAGCCCTGAACTTAAACCCTCAAACTAACTTAAACCTAATCTAACCTGAAGCCTAACTCAAACCATAGACCTAACCCTAACCCTAGGCGGACACCTTAAGCTCAACCCCAACCCTAACCTGACCCTGACGCTATCTCCAACCGTAACACTGAACCGAAAACTAACAGTAGCCCTAAATTTATTCCCTCAAACTAAGTTCAAAACCTAACCTAACCTGAAGCCTAACTCAAACCACAGACCTGACCCTAACCCTAGGCGGACACCTTAAGCTTATCTCCAAACCTAACCTGACCCTCAAGCTAACTCCAACCGTAACACTGAACCGAAAACTAACAGTAGCCCTAAACTTACTCCCTCAAACTAACTTCAAACCTAAGCTAACCTGAAGCCTAAATAAAACCATACACCTAACCCTAACCCTAGGCGGACACCTTAAGCTCAACCCCAACCCTAACCTGAACTCCAGGCTAACTCCAACCATATCACTGAACCGAAAACTAAGAGTAGTCCTAAACGTACTCCCTCAAACCAAGTTCAATCCTAACCTAACCTGAAACCTAAATGAAACCATAGACCTAACCCTAACCCTAGGCGGACACCTTATGGTTAACCCCCACCATAACCTGACACTGACGCTTACTCCAACCGTAACAGTTAAACGAAAACTAACAGTAGCCCTAAACTTACTCCCTCAAACTAAGTTCAAACCTACCCTAACCTGGACCCTAACTCAAACCATAGACCTAACCCTAACCCTAGGCGGACACCTGAAGCTCAATCACAACCCTAACCTGACCCTGACGCTATCTCCAACCGTAACACTGAACCAAAAACTAACAGTAGCCCTAAACTTACTCCCTCAAACTAACTTCAAACCTAACCTAACCTGAAGCCTCACTCAAACCACAGACCTAACCCTAACCCTAGGAGGACACCTTAAGCTCAACCCCAACCCTAACCTGACCCTCACGCTAACTCCAACCGTAACACTGTACCGAAAACTAACAGTAGCCCTAAACTTACTCCCTCAAACTAAGTTCAAACCTAACCTAACCTGAAGCCTAACTCAAACAATAGACCTAACCCTAACCCTAGGCGGACACCTTAAGCTTGAGCCCAACCCTAACCTGACCCTGACGCTTACTCCAACCGTAACAGTTAACCGAAAACTAACAGTAGCCCTAAACTTACTCCCTCAAACTAAGTTCAAAACCTAACCTAACCTGAAGCCTAACTCAAACCACAGACCTAACCCTAACCCTAGGCGGACACCTTAAGCTCAACCCCAACCCTAACCGGACCGTCACGCTAACTCCAAACGTAACATTGAACCGAAAACTAACAGTAGCCCTAAACTTACTCCCTCAAACTAAGTTCAATCCTAACCTAACCTGAAGCCTAAATGAAACCGTAGACCTAACCCTAACCCTAGGCGGACACCTTATGCTTAACCCCCACCCTAACCTGACCCTGACGCTTACTCCAACCGTAACAGTTAAACGAAAACTAACAGTAGCCCTAAACTGTCTCCCTCAAACTAAGTTCAAACCTAACCTAACCTGAAGCCTAACTCAAACAATAGACTTAACCCTAACCCTAGGCGGACACCTTAAGCTTCACCCCAACCCTAACCTGACCCTGAGGCTAAATCCAACCGTAACACTGAACCGAAAACTAACAGTGGCCCTAAACTTACTCCCTCAAACTAAGTTCAATCCTAACCTAACCTGAAGCCTAAATGAAACTATAGACCTAACCCTAACCCTAGGCGGACACCTTATGCTTAACCCCCACCCTAACCTGACCCTGACGCTTACTCCAACCGTAACAGTTAAACGAAAACTAACAGTAGCCCTAAACTTACTGCCTCAAACTAAATTCCAACCTAACCTAACCTGAAGCCTAACTCAAACCATAGACCTAACCCTAACCCTAGGAGGACATCTGAAGTTCAACCCCAACCCTAACCTGACCCTGACGCTATCTCCAACCGTAACACTGAACCGAAAACTAACAGTAGCCCTAAACTTACTCCCTCAAACTAAGTTCAAACCTAACCTAACCTGAAGCCTAAATCAAACCATACACCTAAGCCTAACCCTAGGCGGACACCTTAAGCTCAACCCCAAACCTAACCTGACCCTCACACTAACTCCAACCGTAACAGTTAACCGAAAACTAATAGTAGCCCTAAACTGACTCCCTCAAACTAAGTTCAAACCTAACCTAACCTGAAGCCTAACTCAAACCACAGACCTAACCCTAACCCTAGGCGGACACCTTAAGCTCAACCCCAACCCTAACCGGACCATCACGCTAACTCCAAACGTAACATTGAACCGAAAACTAACAGTAGCCCTAAACTTACTCCCTCAAACTAAGTTCAATCCTAACCTAACCTGAAGCCTAAATGAAACCATAGACCTAACCCTAACCCTAGGCAGACACCTTATGCTTAACCCCCACCCCAACTTGACCCTGATGCTTACTCCAACCGTAACAGTTAAACGAAAACTAACAGTAGCCCTATACTGTCTCCCACAAACTAAGTTCAAACCTAACCTATCCTGAAGCCTAACTCAAACAATAGACCTAACCCTAACCCTAGGCGGACACCTTAATCTCATCCCAACCCTAACCTGGCCCTGACGCTAACTCCAACAGTAACAGTTACCCGAAAACTAACAGTAGCCCTAAACTTACTCCCTCAAACTAACTTCAAACCTATCCTAACTTGAAGCATAACTCAAACCACAGACCTAACCCTAACCCTAGGCGGACATCTTAAGCTCAACCCCAACCCTAACCTGACCCTGACGCTAACTCCAACAGTAACAGTTACCCGAAAAATAACAGTAGCCCTAAACTTACTCCCTCAAACTAAGTTCAAACCTAACCTAACCTGAAGCCTAACTCAAACCACAGACCTAACCCTAACCCTAGGCGGACACCTGAAGCTCAACCCCAACCCTAACCTGACCCTCACGCTAACTCCAACCGTAACACTGTACCGAAAACTAACAGAAGCCCTAAACTTACTCCCTCAAACTAAGTTCAAACCTAACCTAACCTGAAGCCTAACTCAAACAATAGACCTAACCCTAACCCTAGGCGGACACCTTAAGCTTGACCCCAACCCTAACCTGACCTCCAGGCTAACTCCAACCATATCAATGAACCGAAAACTAAGAGTAGTCCTAAACTTACTCCCTCAAACTAAGTTCAATCCTAACCTAACCTGAAGCCTAAATGAAACCATAGACCTAACCCTAACCCTAGGCGGACACCTTATGCTTAACCCCCACCCTAACCTGACCCTGACGCTTACTCCAACCGTAACAGTTAAACGAAAACTAACAGTAGCCCTAAACTTACTCCCTCAAACTAAGTTCAAACCTAACCTAACCTGAAGCCTAAATCAAACCATACACCTAAACCTAACCCTAGGCGGACACCTTAAGCTCAACCCCAAACCTAACCTGACCCTGACGCTTACTCCAACCGTAACAGTTAACCGAAAACTAACAGTAGCCCTAAACTGACTCCCTCAAACTAAGTTCAAACCTAACCTAACCTGAAGCCTAAATCAAATCATAGACCTAACCCTAACCTTAGGCGGACACCTTATGCTTAACCCCCACCCTAACCTGACCCTGACGCTTACTCCAACTGTAACAGTTAACCGAAAACTAACAGTAGCCCTAAACTTACTCCCTCAAACTAACTTCAAACCTAACCTAACCTGAAGCCTAAATCAAACCATACACCTAACCCTAACCCTAGGCCGACACCTTAAGCTCAACCCCAACCCGAACTTGGCCCTGACGCTAACTCAACAGTAACAGTTACCCGAAAACTAACAGTAGCCCTAAACTTACTCCCTCAAACTAACTTCAAACCTAACCTTACTTGAAGCCTAACTCAAACCGTAGACCTAACCCTAACCCTAGGCGGACACCTTAAGCTCAACCCCAACCCTAACCTGACCCTGACGCTATCTCCAACCGTAACACTGAACCGAAAACTAACAGTAGCCCTAAACTTACTCCCTCAAACTAAGTTCAAACCTAACCTAACCTGAAGCCTAACTCAAACCACAGACCTAACCCTAAACCTAGGCGGACACCTTAAGCTCAACCCCAACCCTAACCGGACCCTCACGCTAACTCCAAACGTAACATTGAACCGAAAACTAAAAGTAGCCCTAAACTTACTCCCTCAAACTAAGTTCAATCCTAACCTAACCTGAAGCCTAAATGAAACCATAGACCTAACCCTAACCCTAGGCGGACACCTTATGCTTAACCCCCACCCTAACCTGACCCTGACGCTTACTCCAACCGTAACAGTTAAACAAAAACTAACAGTAGCCCTAAACTTACTCCCTCAAACTAAGTTCAAACCTAACCTAACCTGAAGCCGAAATCAAACCATACACCTAACCCTAACCCTAGGCGGACACCTTAAGCTCAACCCCAAACCTAACCTGACCCTGACGCTTACTCCAACCGTAACAGTTAACCGAAAACTAACAGTAGCCCTAAACTGACTCCCTCAAACTAAGTTCAAACCTAACCTAACCTGAAGCCTAAATCAAATCATAGACCTAAACATAACCCTAGGCGGACACCTTATGCTTAACCCCCACCCTAACCTGACCCTGACGCGTACTCCAACTGTAACAGTTAACCGAAAACTAACAGTAGACCTAAACTTACTCCCTCAAACTAACTTCAAACCTAACCTAACCTGAAGCCTAAATCAAACCATACACCTAACCCTAACCCTAGGGCGGACACCTTAAGCTCAACCCCAACCCTAACCTGGCCTGACACTAACTCCAACAGTAACAGTTACCCGAAAACTAACAGTAGCCCTAAACTTACTCCCTCAAACTAACTTCAAACCTAACCTAACTTGAAGCCTAACTCAAACCATAGACCTAACCCTAACCCTAAGCGGACACCTGAAACTCAACCACAACCCTAACCAGACCCTGACGCTAACTCCAACCGTAACACTGAACCGAAAACTAACAGTAGCCCTAAACTTACTCCCTCAAACTAAGTTCAAACCTAACCTAACCTGGAGCCTAACTCAAACCACAGACCTAACCCTAACCCTAGGAGGACACCTTAAGCTCAACCACATCCCTAACCTGACCCTCACGCTAACTCCAACCGTAACACTGAACCGAAAAACTAACAGTAGCCCTAAACTTACTCCCTCAAACTAAGTTCAAACCTAACCTAACCTGAAGCCTAATCAAACAATAGACCTAACCCTAACCCTAGGCGGACACCTTAAGCTTGACCCCAACCCTAACCTGACCTCCAGGCTAACTCCAACCATATCAATGAACCGAAAACTAAGAGTAGTCCTAAACTTACTCCCTCAAACTAAGTTCAATCCTAACCTAACCTGAAGCCTAAATGAAACCATAGACCTAACCCTAACCCTAGGCGGACACCTTATGCTTAACCCCCACCCTAACCTGACCCTGACGCTTACTCCAACCGTAACAGTTAAACGAAAACTAACAGTAGCCCTAAACTTACTCCCTCAAACTAAGTTCAAACATAACCTAACCTGAAGCCTAAATCAAACCATACACCTAACCCTAACCCTAGGCGGACACCTTAAGCTCAACCCCAAACCTAACCTGACCCTGACGCTTACTCCTACCGTAACAGTTAACCGAAAACTAACAGTAGCCCTAAACTGACTCCTTCAAACTAAGTTCAAACCTAACCTAACCTGAAGCCTAAATCAAATCATAGACATAACCCTAACCCTAGGCGGACACCTTATGCTTAACCCCCACCCTAACCTGACCCTGACGCTTACTCCAACTGTAACAGTTAACCGAAAACTAACAATAGCCCTAAACTTACTCCCTCAAACTAACTTCAAACCTAACCTAACCTGAAGCCTAAATCAAACCATACACCTAACCCTAACCCTAGGCGGACACCTTAAGCTCAACCCCAACACTAACCTGGCCCTGACGCTAACTCCAACACTAACAGTTACCCGAAAACTAGCAATAGCCCTAAACATACTCCCTCAAACTAACTTCAAACCTAACCTAACTTGAAGCCTAACTCAAACCATAGACCTAACCCTAACTCTAGGCGGACACCTGAAACTCAACCACAATCCTAACCAGACCCTGACGCTATCTCCAACCGTAACACTGAACCGAAAACTAACAGTAGCCCTAAACTTACTCCCTCAAACTAAGTTCAAACCTAACCTAACCTGAAGCCTAACTCAAACCATAGACCTAACCCTAACCCAAGGCCGACACCTGAAGCTCAACCCCAACCCTCACCTGACCCTGATGTTATCTCCAACCGTAACACTGAACCGAAAACTAACAGTAGCCCTAAACTTACTCCCTCATACTAAGTTCAAACCTAACCTAACCTGAACCCTAACTCAAACCACAGACCTAACCCTAACCCTAGGCGGACACCTTAAGCTCAAGCCCAACCCTAAACTGGCCCTGACGCTAACTCCAACCGTAACAGTTACCCGAAAACTAACAGTAGCCCTAAACTTACTCCCTCAAACTAAGTTCCAACCTAACCTAACCTGAAGCCTAAATCAAACCATACACCTAACCCTAACCCTAGACGGACACCTGAAGTTCAAACCCAACCCTAACCTGACCCTCACGCTAACTCCAACCGAAACACTGAACCGAAAACTAACAGTAACCCTAAACTTAATCCCTCAAACTAAGTTCAAACCTAACCTAACCTGAAGCCTAACTCAAACCATAGACCTAACCCTAACCCTAGGCGGACACCTGAAGCTCAACCCCAACCCTAACCTGACCCTGACGCTATCTCCAACCGTAACACTGAAAAGATAACTAACAGTAGCCCTAAACTTACTCCCTCAAACTAAGTTCAATCCTAACCTAACCTGAAGCCTAACTCAAACCACAGACCTAACCCTAACCCTAGGTGGACACCTTTAGCTCAACCCCAACCCTAACCGGACCCTCACGGTAACTCCAAACGTAACATTGAACCGAAAACTAACAGTAGCCCTAAACATACTCCCTCAAACTAAGTTCAATCCTAACCTAACCTGAAGCCTAAATGAAACCATAGACCTAACCCTAACCCTAGGCAGACACCTTATGCTTAACCCCCACCCTAACTTGACCCTGATGCTTACTCCAACCGTAACAGTTAAACGAAAACTAACAGTAGCCCTATACTGTCTCCCACAAACTAAGTTCAAACCTAACCTATCATGAAGCCTAACTCAAACAATAGACCTAACCCTAACCCTAGGCGGACACCTTAATCTCAACCCCAACCCTAACCTGGCCCTGACGCTAACTCCAACAGTAACAGTTACCCGAAAACTAACAGTAGCCCTAAACTTACTCCCTCAAACTAACTTCAAACCTATCCTAACTTGAAGCATAACTCAATCCACAGACCTAACCCTAACCCTAGGCGAACATCTTAAGCTCAACCCCAACCCTAACCTGACCCTGACGCTAACTCCAACAGTAACAGTTACCCGAAAAATAACAGTAGCCCTAAACTTACTCCCTCAAACTAAGTTCAAACCTAACCTAACCTGAAGCCTAACTCAAACCACAGACCTAACCCTAACCCTAGGCGGACACCTGAAGCTCAACCCAACCCTAACCTGACCCTCACGCTAACTCCAACCGTAACACTGTACCGAAAACTAACAGTAGCCCTAAACTTACTCCCTCAAACTAAGTTCAAACCTAACCTAACCTGAAGCCTAACTCAAACAATAGACCTAACCCTAACCCTAGGCGGCCACCTTAAGCTTGACCCCAACCCTAACCTGACCTCCAGGCTAACTCCAAACATATCAATGAACCTAAAACTAAGAGTAGTCCTAAACTTACTCCCTCAAACTAAGTTCAATCCTAACCTAACCTGAAGCCTAAATGAAACCATAGACCTAACCCTAACCCTAGGCGGACACCTTATGCTTAACCCCCACCCTAACCTGACCCTGACGCTTACTCCAACCGTAACAGTTAAACGAAAACTAACAGTAGCCCTAAACTTACACCCTCAAACTAAGTTCAAACCTAACCTAACCTGAAGCCTAAATCAAACCATACACCTAAACCTAACCCTAGGCGGACACCTTAAGCTCAACCCCAAACCTAACCTGACCCTGACGCTTACTCCAACCGTAACAGTTAACCGAAAACTAACAGTAGCCCTAAACTGACTCCCTCAAACTAAGTTCAAACCTAACCTAACCTGAAGCCTAACTCAAACCACAGACCTAACCCTAACCCTAGGAGGACACCTTAAGCTCAACCTCAACCCTAACCTGACCCTCACGCTAACTCCAACCGTAACACTGAACCGAAAACTAACAGTAGCCCTAAACTTACTCCCTCAAACTAAGTTCAAACCTAACCTAACGTGAAGCCTAATCAAACAATAGCCCTAACCCTAACCCTAGGCGGACACCTTAAGCTTGACCCCAACCCTAACCTGACCTCCAGGCTAACTCCAACCATATCAATGAACCGAAAACTAAGAGTAGTCCTAAACTTACTCCCTCAAACTAAGTTCAATCCTAACCTAACCTGAAGCCTAAATGAAACCATAGACCTAACCCTAACCCTAGGCGGACACCTTATGCTTAACCCCCACCCTAACCTGACCCTGACGCTTACTCCAACCGTAACACTGAACCGAAAACTAACAGTAGCCCTAAACTTACTCCCTAAAACTAAGTTCAAACCTAACCTAACCTGAAGCCTAAATCAAACCATACACCTAAACCTAACCCTAGGCGGACACCTTAAGCTCAACCCCCAAACCTAACCTGACCCTGACGCTTACTCCAACCGTAACAGTTAACCGAAAACTAACAGTAGCCCTAAACTGACTCCCTCAAACTAAGTTCAAACCTAACCTAACCTGAAGCCTAAATCAAATCATAGACCTAACCCTAACCTTAGGCGGACACCTTATGCTTAACCCCCACCCTAACCTGAACCTGACGATTACTCCAACTGTAGCAGTTAACCGAAAACTAACAGTAGCCCTAAACTTACTCCCTCAAACTAACTTCAAACCTAACCTAACCTGAAGCCTAAATCAAACCATACACCTAACCCTAACCCTAGGCGGACACCTTAAGCTCAACCCCAACCCGAACCTGGCCCTGACGCTAACCCCAACAGTAACAGTTACCCGAAAACTAACAGTAGCCCTAAACTTACTCCCTCAAACTAACTTCAAACCTAACCTTACTTGAAGCCTAACTCAAACCATAGACCTAACCCTAACCCTAGGCTGACACCTGAAGGTCAACCCCAACCCTAACTTGACCCTGACGCTTACTCCAACCGTAACAGTTAAACGAAAACTAACAGTAGCCCTGAACTGTCTCCCACAAACTAAGTTAAAACCTAACCTAACCTGAAGCCTAACTCAAACAATAGACCTAACCCTAACCCTAGGCGGACACCTTAAGCTCAACCCCAACCCTAAACTGGCCCTGACGCTAACCCCAACAGTAACAGTTACCCGAAAACTAACAGTAGCCCTAAACTTACTCCCTCAAACTAACTTCAAACCTAACCTAACTTGAAGCCTAACTCAAACCATAGACCTAACCCTAACCCTAGGCAGACACCTGAAACTCAACCACAACCCTAACCAGACCCTGACGCTATATCCAACCGTAACACTGAACCGAAAACTAACAGTAGCCCTAAACTTACTCCCTCAAACTGAGTTCAAACCTACCCTAACCTGGACCCTAACTCAAACCATAGACCTAACCCTAACCCTAGGCGGACACCTGAAGCTCAATCACAACCCTAACCTGACCCAGACGCTATCGCCAACCGTAACACTGAACCGAAAACTAACAGTAGCCCTAAACTTACTCCCTCAAACTAAGTTCAAACCTAACCTAACCTGAAGCCTCACTCAAACCGCAGACCTAACCCTAACCCTAGGAGGACACCTTAAGCTCAACCCCAACCCTAACCTGACCCTCACGCTAACTCCAACCGTAACACTGTACCGAAAACTAACAGTAGCCCTAAACTTACTCCCTCAAACTAAGTTCAAACCTAACCTAACCTGAAGCCTAACTCAAACAATAGACCTAACCCTAACCCTAGGCGGACACCTTAAGCTTGACCCCAACCCTAACCTGACCCTGACGCTTACCTCCAACCGTAACAGTTAACCGAAAACTAACAGTAGCCCTAAACTTACTCCCTCAAACTAAGTTCAAACCTAACCTAACCTGAAGCCTAACTCAAACCACAGACCTAACCCTAACCCTAGGCAGACACCTTAAGCTCAACCCCAACCCTAACCGGACCGTCACGCTAACTCCAAACGTAACATTGAACCGAAAACTAACAGTAGCCCTAAACTTACTCCCTCAAACTAAGTTCAATCCTAACCTAACCTGAAGCCTAAATGAAACCATAGACCTAACCCTAACCCTAGGCGGACACCTTATGCTTAACCCCCACCCTAACCTGACCCTGACGCTTACTCCAACCGTAACAGTTAAACGAAAACTAACAGTAGCCCTAAACTGTCTCCCTCAAACTAAGTTCAAACCTAACCTAACCTGAAGCCTAACTCAAACAATAGACTTAACCCTAACCCTAGGCGGACACCTTAAGCTTAACCCCAACCCTAACCGGACCCTCACGCTAACTCCAAACGTAACATTGAACCGAAAACTAACAGTAGCCCTAAACTTACTCCCTCAAACTATGTTCAATCCTAACCTAACCTGAAGCCTAAATGAAACCATAGACCTAACCCTAACCCTAGGCAGACACCTTATGCTTAACCCCCACCCTAACTTGACCCTGATGCTTACTCCAACCGTAACAGTTAAACGAAAACTAACAGTAGCCCTATACTGTCTCCCACAAACTAAGTTCAAACCTAACCTATCCTGAAGCCTAACTCAAACAATAGACCTAACCCTAACCCTAGGCGGACACCTTAAGCTCAACCCCAACCCTAACCTGACCCTGACGCTAACTCCAACAGTAACAGTTACCCGAAAAATAACAGTAGCCCTAAACTTACTCCCTCAAACTAAGTTCAAAACATAACCTAACCTGAAGCCTAACTCAAACCACAGACCTAACCCTAACCATAGGCGGACACCTGAAGCTCAATCACAACCCTAACCTGACCCTGACGCTATCTCCAACTGTAACACTGAACCGAAAACTAACAGTAGCCCTAAACTTACTCCCTCAAACTAAGTTCAAACCTAACCTAACCTGAAGCCTCACTCAAACCACAGACCTAACCCTAACCCTAGGAGGACACCTTAAGCTCAACCCCAACCCTAACCTGACCCTCACGCTAACTCCAACCGTAACACTGTACCGAAAACTAACAGTAGCCCTAAACTTACTCCCTCAAACTAAGTTCAAACCTAACCTAACCTGAAGCCTAACTCAAACAATAGACCTAACCCTAACCCTAGGCGGACACCTTAAGCTTGACCCCAACCCTAACCTGACCCTGACGCTTACTCCAACCGTAACAGTTAAACGAAAACTAACAGTAGCCCTAAACTGTCTCCGTCAAACTAAGTTCAAACCTAACCTAACCTGAAGCCTAACTCAAACAATAGACTTAACCCTAACCCTAGGCGGACACCTTAAGCTTAACCCCAACCCTAACCTGACCCTGAGGCTAAATCCAACCATAACACTGAATCGAAAACTAACAGTGGCCCTAAACTTACTCCCTCAAACTAAGTTCAATCCTAACCTAACCTGAAGCCTAAATGAAACCATAGACCTAACCCTAACCCTAGGTGGACACCTTGTGCTTAACCCCCACCCTAACCTGACCCTGACGCTTACTCCAACCGTAACAGTTAAACAAAAACTAACAGTAGCCCTAAACTTACTCCCTCAAACTAAGTTCAAACCTAACCTAACCTGAAGCCTAAATCAAACCATACACCTAACCCTAACCCTAGGCGGACACCTTAAGCTCAACCCCAAACCTAACCTGACCCTGACGCTTACTCCAACCGTAACAGTTAACCGAAAACTAACAGTAGCCCTAAACTGACTCCCTCAAACTAAGTTCAAACCTAACCTAACCTGAAGCCTAAATCAAATCATAGACCTAACCCTAACCCTAGGCGGACACCTTATGCTTAACCCCCACCCTAACCTGACCCTGACGCGTACTCCAACTGTAACAGTTAACCGAAAACTAACAGTAGCCCTAAACTTACTCCCTCCAACTAACTTCAAACCTAACCTAACCTGGAGCCTAAATCAAACCATACACCTAACCCTAACCCTAGGCGGACACCTTAAGCTCAACCCCAACCCTAACCTGGCCCTGACACTAACTCCAACAGTAACAGTTACCCGAAAACTAACAGTAGCCCTAAACTTACTCCCTCAAACTAACTTCAAACCTAACCTAACTTGAAGCCTAACTCAAACCATAGACCTAACCCTAACCCTAGGCGGACACCTGAAACTCAACCACAACCCTAACCAGACCCTGACGCTATCTCCAACCGTAACACTGAACCGAAAACTAACAGTAGCCCTAAACTTACTCCCTCAAACTAAGTTCAAAACCTAACCTAACCTGGATCCTAACTCAAACCACAGACCTAACCCTAACCCTAGGAGGACACCTTAAGCTCAACCCCAACCCTAACCTGACCCTCACGCTAACTCCAACCGTAACACTGAACCGAAAACTAACAGTAGCCCTAAACTTACTCCCTCAAACTAAGTTCAAACCTAACCTAACCTGAAGCCTAATCAAACAATAGACCTAACCCTAACCCTAGGCGGACACCTTAAGCTTGACCCCAACCCTAACCTGACCTCCAGGCTAACTCCAACCATATCAATGAACCGAAAACTAAGAGTAGTCCTAAACTTACTCCCTCAAACTAAGTTCAATCCTAACCTAACCTGAAGCCTAAATGAAACCATTGACCTAACCCTAACCCTAGGCGGACACCTTATGCTTAACCCCCCACCCTAACCTGACCCTGACGCTTACTCCAACCGTAACAGTTAAACGAAAACTAACAGTAGCCCTAAACTTACTCCCTCAAACTAAGTTCAAACCTAACCTAACCTGAAGCCTAAATCAAACCATACACCTAAACCTAACCCTAGGCGGACACCTTAAGCTCAACCCCAAACCTAACCTGACCCTGACGCTTACTCCAACCGTAACAGTTAACCGAAAACTAACAGTAGCCCTAAACTGACTCCCTCAAACTAAGTTCAAACCTAACCTAACCTGAAGCCTAAATCAAATCATAGACCTAACCCTAACCTTAGGCGGACACCTTATGCTTAACCCTCACCCTAACCTGACCCTGACGCTTACTCCAACTGTAACAGTTAACCGAAAACTAACAGTAGCCCTAAACTTACTCCCTCAAACTAACTTCAAACCTAACCTAACCTGAAGCCTAAATCAAACCATACACCTAACCCTAACCCTAGGCGGACACCTTAAGCTCAACCCCAACCCGAACCTGGCCCTGACGCTAACTTCAACAGTAACAGTTACCCGAAAACTAACAGTAGCCCTAAACTTACTCCCTCAAACTAACTTCAAACCTAACCTTACTTGAAGCCTAACTCAAACCATAGACCTAACCCTAACCCTAGGCGGACACCTGAAACTCAACCACAACCCTAACCAGACCCTGACGCTATCTCCAACCGTAACAGTTAAACGAAAACTAACAGTAGCCCTAAACTTACTCCCTCAAACTAAGTTCAAACCTAACCTAACCTGAAGCCTAAATCAAACCATACACCTAAACCTAACCCTAGGCGGACACCTTAAGCTCAACCCCAAACCTAACCTGACCCTGACGCTTACTCCAACCGTAACAGTTAACCGAAAACTAACAGTAGCCCTAAACTTACTCCCTCAAACTAAGTTCAAATGTAACCTAACCTGAAGCCTAACTCAATCAATAGACCTAACCCTAACCCTAGGCGGACACCTTAAGCTTGACCCCAACCCTAACCTGACCCTGACGCTAACTCCAACCGTAACAGTTACCCGAAAATTAACAGTAGCCCTAAACTTACTCCTTCAAACTAAGTTCAAACCTAACCTAACCAGAAGCCAAAATCAAACCATACACCTAACCCTAACCCTAGGCGGACACCTTAAGCTCAACCCCAACCCTAACCTGACCCTCACGCTAACTCCAACCGTAACACTGAACTGAAAACTAACAGTAGCCCTAAACTTAATCCCTCAAACTAAGTTCAAACCTAACCTAACCTGAAGCCTAAATCAAACCATAGACCTAACCCTATCCCTAGGCGGACACCTGAAGCTCAACCACAACCCTGACCTGACCCTGACGCGATCTCCAACCGTAACACTGAACCGAAAACTAACAGTAGCCGTAAACTTACTCCCTCAAACTAAGTTCAAACCTAACCTAACCTGAACCCTATCTCAAACCACAGACCTAACCCTAACCCTAGGTGGACACCTTAAGCTCAACCCCCAACCCTAACCAGACACTCACGCTAACTCCAAATGTAACACTGAACCAAAAACTAACAGTAGCCCTAAACTTACTCCCTCAAACTAAGTTCAAACCTAACCTAACCTGAAGCCTAAATCAAACCATGCACCTAACCCTAACCCTAGGCGGACACCTTAAGCTCAACCCCAAACCTAACCTGACCCTGACGCTTACTCCAACCGTAACAGTTAACCGAAAACTAACAGTAGCCCTAAATTGACTCCCTCAAACTAAGTTCAAACCTAACCTAACCTGAAGCCTAAATCAAATCATAGACCTAACCCTAACCCTAGGCGGACAACTTATGCTTAACCCCACCCTAACCTGACCCTGACGCTTACTCCAACTGTAACAGTTAACCGAAAACTAACAGTAGCCCTGAACTTAAACCCTCAAACTAACTTAAACCTAATCTAACCTGAAGCCTAACTCAAACCATAGACCTAACCCTAACCCTAGGCGGACACCTTAAGCTCAACCCCAATCCTAACCTGACCCTGACGCTATCTCCAACCGTAACACTGAACCGAAAACTAACAGTAGCCCTAAACTTATTCCCTCAAACTAAGTTCAAACCTAACCTAACCTGAAGCCTAACTCAAACCACAGACCTGACCCTAACCCGAGGCGGACACCTTAAGCTTATCTCCAACCCTAACCTGACCCTCACGCTAACTCCAACCGTAACACTGAACCGAAAACTAACAGTAGCCCTAAACTTACTCCCTCAAACTAACTTCAAACCTAACCTAACCTGAAGCCTAAATTAAACCATACACCTAACCCTAACCCTAGGCCGACACCTTAAGCTCAACCCCAACCCTAACCTGACCTCCAGGCTAACTCCAACCATATCACTGAACCGAAAACTAAGAGTAGTCCTAACCTTACTCCCTCAAACCAAGTTCAATCCTAACCTAACCTGAAGCCTAAATGAAACCATAGACCTAACCCTAACCCTAGGCGGACACCTTATGGTTAACCCCCACCCTAACCTGACCCTGACGCTTAATCCAATCGTAACAGTTAAACGAAAACTAACAGTAGCCCTAAACTTACTCCCTCAAACTAAGTTCAAACCTAACCTAACCTGAAGCCTAAATCAAACCATACACCTAACCCTAACCCTAGGCGGACACCTTAAGCTCAACCCCAACCCTAACCTGGCCCTGACGCTAAATCCAACAGTAACAGTTACCCGAAAACTAACAGTAGCCCTAAACTTACTCCCTCAAACTAAGTTCAAACCTAACCTAACCTGAAGCCTAACTCAAACCATAGACCTAACCCTAACCCAAGGCGGACACCTGAAGCTCAACCCCAACCCTCACCTGACCCTGACGCTATCTCCAACCGTAACACTGAACCGAAAACTAACAGTAGCCCTAAACTTACTCCCTCAAACTAAGTTCAAACCTAACCTAACCTGAACCCTAACTCAAACCACAGACCTAACCCTAACCCTAGGCGGACACCTTAAGCTCAACCCCAACCCTAAACTGGCCCTGACGCTAACTCCAACCGTAACAGTTACCCGAAAACTAACAGTAGCCCTAAACTTACTGCCTCAAACTAAGTTCCAACCTAACCTAACCTGAAGCCTAAATCAAACCATACACCTAACCCTAACCCTAGGCGGACACCTGAAGTTCAAACCCAACCCTAACCTGACCCTCACGCTAACTCCAACCGAAACACTGAACCGAAAACTAACAGTAACCCTAAACTTAATCCCTCAAACTAAGTTCAAACCTAACCTAACCTGAAGCCTAACTCAAACCATAGACCTAACCCTAACGCTAGGCGGACACCTGAAGCTCAACCCCAACCCTAACCTGACCCTGACGCTATCTCCAACCGTAACACTGAACCGAAAACTAACAGTAGCCCTAAACTTACTCCCTCAAACTAACTTCAAACCTAACCTAACCTGAAGCCTAACTCAAACCACAGACCTAACCCTAACCCTAGGCGGACACCTTAAGCTCAACCCCAACACTAACCGGACCCTCACGCTAACTCCAAACGTAACATTGAACCGAAAACTAACAGTAGCCCTAAACTTACTCCCTCAAACTAAGTTCAATCCTAACCTAACCTGAAGCCTAAATGAAACCATAGACCTAACCCTAACCCTAGGCAGACACCTTATGCTTAACCCCCACCCTAACTTGACCCTGATGCTTACTCCAACCGTAACAGTTAAACGAAAACTAACAGTAGCCCTATACTGTCTCCCACAAACTAAGTTCAAACCTAACCTATCCTGAAGCCTAACTCAAACAATAGACCTAACCCTAACCCTAGGCGGACACCTTAATCTCAACCCCAACCCTAACCTGGCCCTGACGCTAACTCCAACAGTAACAGTTACCCGAAAACTAACAGTAGCCCTAAACTTACTCCCTCAAACTAACTTCAAACCTATCCTAACTTGAAGCATAACTCAAACCATAGACCTAACCCTAACCCTAGGCGGACACCTTAAGCTCAACCCCAACCCTAACCTGACCCTGACGCTAACTCCAACAGTAACAGTTACCCGAAAAATAACAGTAGCCCTAAACTTACTCCCTCAAACTAAGTTCAAACATAACCTAACCTGAAGCCTAACTCAAACCACACACCTAACCCTAACCATAGGCGGACACCTGAAGCTCAATCACAACCCTAACCTGACCCTGACGCTATCTCCAACTGTAACACTGAACCGAAAACTAACAGTAGCCCTAAACTTACTCCCTCAAACTAAGTTCAAACCTAACCTAACCTGAAGTCTCACTCAAACCACAGACCTAACCCTAACCCTAGGAGGACACCTTAAGCTTAACCCCAACGCTAACCTGACCCTGAGGCTAAATCCAACCATAACACTGAATCGAAAACTAACAGTGGCCCTAAACTTACTCCCTCAAACTAAGTTCAATCCTAACCTAACCTGAAGCCTAAATGAAACCATAGACCTAACCCTAACCCTAGGTGGACACCTTGTGCTTAACCCCCCACCCTAACCTGACCCTGACGCTTACTCCAACCGTAACAGTTAAACGAAAACTAACAGTAGCCCTAAACTTACTCCCTCAAACTAAGTTCAAACCTAACCTAACCTGAAGCCTAAATCAAACCATACACCTAACCCTAACCCTAGGCGGACACCTTAAGCTCAACCCCAAACCTAACCTGACCCTGACGCTTACTCCAACCGTAACAGTTAACCGAAAACTAACAGTAGCCCTAAACTGACTCCCTCAAACTAAGTTCAAACCTAACCTAACCTGAAGCCTAAATCAAATCATAGACCTAACCCTAACCCTAGGCGGACACCTTATGCTTAACCCCCCACCCTAACCTGACCCTGACGCGTACTCCAACTGTAACAGTTAACCGAAAACTAACAGTAGCCCTAAACTTACTCCCTCCAACTAACTTCAAACCTAACCTAACCTGAAGCCTAAATCAAACCATACACCTAACCCTAACCCTAGGCGGACACCTTAAGCTCAACCCCAACCCTAACCTGGCCCTGACACTAACTCCAACAGTAACAGTTACCCGAAAACTAACAGTAGCCCTAAACTTACTCCCTCAAACTAAGTTCAAACCTAACCTAACCTGGAGCCTAACTCAAACCACAGACCTAACCCTAACCCTAGGAGGACACCTTAAGCTCAACCCCAACCCTAACGTGACCCTCACGCTAACTCCAACCGTAACACTGAACCGAAAACTAACAGTAGCCCTAAACTTACTCCCTCAAACTAAGTTCAAACCTAACCTAACCTGAAGCCTAATCAAACAATAGACCTAACCCTAACCCTAGGCGGACACCTTAAGCTTGACCCCAACCCTAACCTGACCTCCAGGCTAACTCCAACCATATCAATGAACCGAAAACTAAGAGTAGTCCTAAACTTACTCCCTCAAACTAAGTTCAATCCTAACCTAACCTGAAGCCTAAATGAAACCATTGACCTAACCCTAACCCTAGGCGGACACCTTATGCTTAACCCCCACCCTAACCTGACCCTGACGCTTACTCCAACCGTAACAGTTAAACGAAAACTAACAGTAGCCCTAAACTTACTCCCTCAAACTAAGTTCAAACCTAACCTAACCTGAAGCCTAAATCAAACCATACACCTAAACCTAACCCTAGGCGGACACCTTAAGCTCAACCCCAAACCTAACCTGACCCTGACGCTTACTCCAACCGTAACAGTTAACCGAAAACTAACAGTAGCCCTAAACTGACTCCCTCAAACTAAGTTCAAACCTAACCTAACCTGAAGCCTAAATCAAATCATAGACCTAACCCTAACCTTAGGCGGACACCTTATGCTTAACCCCCACCCTAACCTGACCCTGACGCTTACTCCAACTGTAACAGTTAACCGAAAACTAACAGTAGCCCTAAACTTACTCCCTCAAACTAACTTCAAACCTAACCTAACCTGAAGCCTAAATCAAACCATACACCTAACCCTAACCCTAGGCGGACACCTTAAGCTCAACCCCAACCCGAACCTGGCCCTGACGCTAACTTCAACAGTAACAGTTACCCGAAAACTAACAGTAGCCCTAAACTTACTCCCCCAAACTAACTTCAAACCTAACCTTACTTGAAGCCTAACTCAAACCATAGACCTAACCCTAACCCTAGGCGGACACCTGAAACTCAACCACAACCCTAACCAGACCCTGACGCTATCTCCAACCGTAACAGTTAAACGAAAACTAACAGTAGCCCTAAACTTACTCCCTCAAACTAAGTTCAAACCTAACCTAACCTGAAGCCTAAATCAAACCATACACCTAAACCTAACCCTAGGCGGACACCTTAAGCTCAACCCCAAACCTAACCTGACCCTGACGCTTACTCCAACCGTAACAGTTAACCGAAAACTAACAGTAGCCCTAAACTTACTCCCTCAAACTAAGTTCAAATGTAACCTAACCTGAAGCCTAACTCAATCAATAGACCTAACCCTAACCCTAGGCGGACACCTTAAGCTTGACCCCAACCCTAACCTGACCCTGACGCTAACTCCAACCGTAACAGTTACCCGAAAATTAACAGTAGCCCTAAACTTACTCCTTCAAACTAAGTTCAAACCTAACCTAACCAGAAGCCAAAATCAAACCATACACCTAACCCTAACCCTAGGCGGACACCATAAGCTCAACCCCAACCCTAACCTGACCCTCACGCTAACTCCAACCGTAACACTGAACTGAAAACTAACAGTAGCCCTAAACTTACTCCCTCAAACTAAGTTCAAACCTAACCTAACCTGAAGCCTAAATCAAACCATAGACCTAACCCTATCCCTAGGCGGACACCTGAAGCTCAACCACAACCCTGACCTGACCCTGACGCTATCTCCAACCGTAACACTGAACCGAAAACTAACAGTAGCCGTAAACTTACTCCCTCAAACTAAGTTCAAACCTAACCTAACCTGAACCCTATCTCAAACCACAGACCTAACCCTAACCCTAGGTGGACACCTTAAGCTCAACCACAACCCTAACCAGACACTCACGCTAACTCCAAATGTAACACTGAACCAAAAACTAACAGTAGCCCTAAACTTACTCCCTCAAACTAAGTTCAAACCTAACCTAACCTGAAGCCTAAATCAAACCATGCACCCTAACCCTAACCCTAGGCGGACACCTTAAGCTCAACCCCAAACCTAACCTGACCCTGACGCTTACTCCAACCGTAACAGTTAACCGAAAACTAACAGTAGCCCTAAATTGACTCCCTCAAACTAAGTTCAAACCTAACCTAACCTGAAGCCTAACTCAAACCACAGACCTGACCCTAACCCGAGGCGGACACCTTAAGCTTATCTCCAACCCTAACCTGACCCTCACGCTAACTCCAACCGTAACACTGAACCGAAAACTAACAGTAGCCCTAAACTTACTCCCTCAAACTAACTTCAAACCTAACCTAACCTGAAGCCTAAATTAAACCATACACCTAACCCTAACCCTAGGCCGACACCTTAAGCTCAACCCCAACCCTAACCTGACCTCCAGGCTAACTCCAACCATATCACTGAACCGAAAACTAAGAGTAGTCCTAACCTTACTCCCTCAAACCAAGTTCAATCCTAACCTAACCTGAAGCCTAAATGAAACCATAGACCTAACCCTAACCCTAGGCGGACACCTTATGGTTAACCCCCACCCTAACCTGACCCTGACGCTTAATCCAATCGTAACAGTTAAACGAAAACTAACAGTAGCCCTAAACTTACTCCCTCAAACTAAGTTCAAACCTAACCTAACCTGAAGCCTAAATCAAACCATACACCTAACCCTAACCCTAGGCGGACACCTTAAGCTCAACCCCAACCCTAACCTG
This sequence comes from Tupaia tana, assembly GCA_026018925.1. Taxonomy (NCBI): domain Eukaryota; kingdom Metazoa; phylum Chordata; class Mammalia; order Scandentia; family Tupaiidae; genus Tupaia; species Tupaia tana. The sequence continues at coordinate 570,039 of JAKSZU010000071.1, forward strand.
GCCCTGACGCTAACTCCAACAGTAACAGTTACCCGAAAACTAACAGTAGCCCTAAACATACTCCCTCAAACTAACTTCAAACCTAACCTAACTTGAAGCCTAACTCAAACCATAGACCTAACCCTAACCCTAGGCGGACACCCTGAAACTCAACCACAACCCTAACCAGACCCTGACGCTATCTCCAACCGTAACACTGAACCGAAAACTAACAGTAGCCCTAAACTTACTCCCTCAAACTAAGTTCAAACCTAACCTAACCTGAAGCCTAACTCAAACCATAGACCTAACCCTAACCCAAGGCGGACACCTGAAGCTCAACCCCAACCCTCACCTGACCCTGACGCTATCTCCAACCGTAACACTGAACCGAAAACTAACAGTAGCCCTAAACTTACTCCCTCAAACTAAGTTCAAACCTAACCTAACCTGAACCCTAACTCAAACCACAGTCCTAACCCTAACCCTAGGCGGACACCTTAAGCTCAACCCCAACCCTAAACTGGCCCTGACACTAACTCCAACCGTAACAGTTACCCGAAAACTAACAGTAGCCCTAAACTTACTGCCTCAAACTAAGTTCCAACCTAACCTAACCTGAAGCCTAAATCAAACCATACACCTAACCCTAACCCTAGGCGGACACCTGAAGTTCAAACCCAACCCTAACCTGACCCTCACGCTAACTCCAACCGAAACACTGAACCGAAAACTAACAGTAACCCTAAACTTAATCCCTCAAACTAAGTTCAAACCTAACCTAACCTGAAGCCTAACTCAGACCATAGACCTAACCCTAACGCTAGGCGGACACCTGAAGCTCAACCCCAACCCTAACCTGACCCTGACGCTATCTCCAACCGTAACACTGAACCGAAAACTAACAGTAGCCCTAAACTTACTCCCTCAAACTAACTTCAAACCTAACCTAACCTGAAGCCTAACTCAAACCACAGACCTAACCCTAACCCTAGGCGGACACCTTAAGCTCAACCCCAACACTAACCGGACCCTCACGCTAACTCCAAACGTAACATTGAACCGAAAACTAACAGTAGCCCTAAACTTACTCCCTCAAACTAAGTTCAATCCTAACCTAACCTGAAGCCTAAATGAAACCATAGACCTAACCCTAACCCTAGGCAGACACCTTATGCTTAACCCCCACCCTAACTTGACCCTGATGCTTACTCCAACCGTAACAGTTAAACGAAAACTAACAGTAGCCCTATACTGTCTCCCACAAACTAAGTTCAAACCTAACCTATCCTGAAGCCTAACTCAAACAATAGACCTAACCCTAACCCTAGGCGGACACCTTAATCTCAACCCCAACCCTAACCTGGCCCTGACGCTAACTCCAACAGTAACAGTTACCCGAAAACTAACAGTAGCCCTAAACTTACTCCCTCAAACTAACTTCAAACCTATCCTAACTTGAAGCATAACTCAAACCATAGACCTAACCCTAACCCTAGGCGGACACCTTAAGCTCAACCCCAACCCTAACTTGACCCTGACGCTAACTCCAACAGTAACAGTTACCCGAAAAATAACAGTAGCCCTAAACTTACTCCCTCAAACTAAGTTCAAACATAACCTAACCTGAAGCCTAACTCAAACCACACACCTAACCCTAACCATAGGCGGACACCTGAAGCTCAATCACAACCCTAACCTGACCCTGACGCTATCTCCAACTGTAACACTGAACCGAAAACTAACAGTAGCCCTAAACTTACTCCCTCAAACTAAGTTCAAACCTAACCTAACCTGAAGCCTCACTCAAACCACAGACCTAACCCTAACCCTAGGAGGACACCTTAAGCTCAACCCCAACCCTAACCTGACCCTCACGCTAACTCCAACCGTAACACTGTACCGAAAACTAACAGTAGCCCTAAACTTACTCCCTCAAACTAAGTTCAAACCTTACCTAACCTGAGGCCTAACTCAAACAATAGACCTAACCCTAACCCTAGGCGGACACCTTAAGCTTGACCCCAACCCTAACCTGACCCTGACGCTTACTCCAACCGTAACAGTTAAACGAAAACTAACAGTAGCCCTAAACTGTCTCCGTCAAACTAAGTTCAAACCTAACCTAACCTGAAGCCTAACTCAAACAATAGACTTAACCCTAACCCTAGGCGGACACCTTAAGCTTAACCCCAACCCTAACCTGACCCTGAGGCTAAATCCAACCATAACACTGAATCGAAAACTAACAGTGGCCCTAAACTTACTCCCTCAAACTAAGTTCAATCCTAACCTAACCTGAAGCCTAAATGAAACCATAGACCTAACCCTAACCCTAGGTGGACACCTTGTGCTTAACCCCCACCCTAACCTGACCCTGACGCTTACTCCAACCGTAACAGTTAAACGAAAACTAACAGTAGCCCTAAACTTACTCCCTCAAACTAAGTTCAAACCTAACCTAACCTGAAGCCTAAATCAAACCATACACCTAACCCTAACCCTAGGCGGACACCTTAAGCTCAACCCCAAACCTAACCTGACCGTGACGCTTACTCCAACCATAACAGTTAACCGAAAACTAACAGTAGCCCTAAACTGACTCCCTCAAACTAAGTTCAAACCTAACCTAACCTGAAGCCTAAATCAAATCATAGACCTAACCCTAACCCTAGGCGGACACCTTATGCTTAACCCCCACCCTAACCTGACCCTGACGCGTACTCCAACTGTAACAGTTAACCGAAAACTAACAGTAGCCCTAAACTTACTCCCTCCAACTAACTTCAAACCTAACCTAACCTGAAGCCTAAATCAAACCATACACCTAACCCTAACCCTAGGCGGACACCTTAAGCTCAACCCCAACCCTAACCTGGCCCTGACACTAACTCCAACAGTAACAGTTACCCGAAAACTAACAGTAGCCCTAAACTTACTCCCTCAAACTAACTTCAAACCTAACCTAACTTGAAGCCTAACTCAAACCATCGACCTAACCCTAACCCTAGGCGGACACCTGAAACTCAACCACAACCCTAACCAGACCCTGACGCTATCTCCAACCGTAACAGTTAAACGAAAACTAACAGTAGCCCTAAACTTACTCCCTCAAACTAAGTTCAAACCTAACCTAACCTGAAGCCTAAATCAAACCATACACCTAAACCTAACCCTAGGCGGACACCTTAAGCTCAACCCCAAACCTAACCTGACCCTGACACTTACTCCAACCGTAACAGTTAACCGAAAACTAACAGTAGCCCTAAACTGACTCCCTCAAACTAAGTTCAAACCTAACCTAACCTGAAGCCTAAATCAAATCATAGACCTAACCCTAACCTTAGGCGGACACCTTATGCTTAACCCCCACCCTAACCTGACCCTGACGCTTACTCCAACTGTAACAGTTAACCGAAAACTAACAGTAGCCCTAAACTTACTCCCTCAAACTAACTTCAAAACTAACCTAACCTGAAGCCTAAATCAAACCATACACCTAACCCTAACCCTAGGCGGACACCTTAAGCTCAACCCCAACCCGAACCTGGCCCTGACGCTAACTTCAACAGTAACAGTTACCCGAAAACTAACAGTAGCCCTAAACTTACTCCCCCAAACTAACTTCAAACCTAACCTTACTTGAAGCCTAACTCAAACCATAGACCTAACCCTAACCCTAGGCGGACACCTGAAACTCAACCACAACCCTAACCAGACCCTGACGCTATCTCCAACCGTAACAGTTAAACGAAAACTAACAGTAGCCCTAAACTTACTCCCTCAAACTAAGTTCAAACCTAACCTAACCTGAAGCCTAAATCAAACCATACACCTAAACCTAACCCTAGGCGGACACCTTAAGCTCAACCCCAAACCTAACCTGACCCTGACGCTTACTCCAACCGTAACAGTTAACCGAAAACTAACAGTAGCCCTAAACTTACTCCCTCAAACTAAGTTCAAATGTAACCTAACCTGAAGCCTAACTCAATCAATAGACCTAACCCTAACCCTAGGCGGACACCTTAAGCTTGACCCCAACCCTAACCTGACCCTGACGCTAACTCCAACCGTAACAGTTACCCGAAAATTAACAGTAGCCCTAAACTTACTCCTTCAAACTAAGTTCAAACCTAACCTAACCAGAAGCCAAAATCAAACCATACACCTAACCCTAACCCTAGGCGGACACCTTAAGCTCAACCCCAACCCTAACCTGGCCGTGACGCTAACTCCAACAGTAACAGTTACCCGAAAACTAACAGTAGCCCTAAACATACTCCCTCAAACTAACTTCAAACCTAACCTAACTTGAAGCCTAACTCAAACCATAGACCTAACCCTAACCCTAGGCGGACACCTGAAACTCAACCACAACCCTAACCAGACCCTGACGCTATCTCCAACCGTAACACTGAACCGAAAACTAACAGTAGCCCTAAACTTACTCCCTCAAACTAAGTTCAAACCTAACCTAACCTGAAGCCTAACTCAAACCATAGACCTAACCCTAACCCAAGGCGGACACCTGAAGCTCAACCCCAACCCTCACCTGACCCTGACGCTATCTCCAACCGTAACACTGAACCGAAAACTAACAGTAGCCCTAAACTTACTCCCTCAAACTAAGTTCAAACCTAACCTAACCTGAACCCTAACTCAAACCACAGTCCTAACCCTAACCCTAGGCGGACACCTTAAGCTCAACCCCAACCCTAAACTGGCCCTGACGCTAACTCCAACCGTAACAGTTACCCGAAAACTAACAGTAGCCCTAAACTTACTGCCTCAAACTAAGTTCCAACCTAACCTAACCTGAAGCCTAAATCAAACCATACACCTAACCCTAACCCTAGGCGGACACCTGAAGTTCAAACCCAACCCTAACCTGACCCTCACGCTAACTCCAACCGAAACACTGAACCGAAAACTAACAGTAACCCTAAACTTAATCCCTCAAACTAAGTTCAAACCTAACCTAACCTGAAGCCTAACTCAGACCATAGACCTAACCCTAACGCTAGGCGGACACCTGAAGCTCAACCCCAACCCTAACCTGACCCTGACGCTATCTCCAACCGTAACACTGAACCGAAAACTAACAGTAGCCCTAAACTTACTCCCTCAAACTAACTTCAAACCTAACCTAACCTGAAGCCTAACTCAAACCACAGACCTAACCCTAACCCTAGGCGGACACCTTAAGCTCAACCCCAACACTAACCGGACCCTCACGCTAACTCCAAACGTAACATTGAACCGAAAACTAACAGTAGCCCTAAACTTACTCCCTCAAACTAAGTTCAAACCTAACCTAACTTGAAGCCTAACTCAAACCATAGACCTAACCCTAACCCTAGGCGGACACCTGAAACTCAACCACAACCCTAACCAGACCCTAACGCTATCTCCAACCGTAATACTGAACCGAAAACTAACAGTAACCCTAAACTTACTCCCTCAAACTAAGTTCATACCTATCCTAACCTGAAGCCTAACTCAAACCATAGACCTAACCCTAACCCAAGGCGGACACCTGAAGCTCAACCCCAACCCTAAGCTGACCCTGACGCTATCTCCAACCGTAAAACTGAACCGAAAACTAACGGTAGCCCTAAACTTACTCCCTCAAACTAAGTTCAAACCTAACCTAACCTGAACCCTAACTCAAACCACAGACCTAACCTTAACCCTAGGCGGACACCTTAAGCTCAACCCCAACCCTAACCTGGCCCTGACGCTAACTCCAACCGTAACAGTTACCCGAAAACTAACAGTAGCCCTAAACTTACTGCCTCAAACTAAGTTCCAACCTAACCTAACCTGATGCCTAAATCAAACCATACACCTAACCCTAACCCTAGGCAGACACCTGAAGTTCAAACCCAACCCTAACCTGACCCTCACGCTAACTCCAACCGTAACACTGAACCGAAAACTAACAGTAGCCCTAAACTTACTCCCTCAAACTAAGTTCAAACCTAACCTAACTTGAAGCCTCACTCAAACCACAGAACTAACCCTAACCCTAGGAAGACACCTTAAGCTCAACCCCAACCCTAACCTGACCCTCACGCTAACTCCAACCGTAACACTGTACCGAAAACTAACAGTAGCCCTAAACTTACTCCCTCAAACTAAGTTCAAACCTAACCTAACCTGAAGCCTAACTCAAACAATAGACCTAACCCTAACCCTAGGCGAACACCTTAAGCTTGACCCCAACCCTAACCTGACCCTGACGCTTACTCCAACCGTAACAGTTAACCGAAAACTAACAGTAGCCCTAAACTTACTCCCTCAAACTAAGTTCAAACCTAACCTAACCTGAAGCCTAACTCAAACCACAGACCTAACCCTAACCCTAGGCGGACACCTTAAGCTCAACCCCAACCCTAACCGGACCGTCACGCTAACTCCAAACGTTACATTGAACCGAAAACTAACAGTAGCCCTAAACTTACTCCCTCAAACTAAGTTCAATCCTAACCTAACCTGAATCCTAAATGAAACCATAGACCTAACCCTAACCCTAGGCGGACACCTTATGCTTAACCCCCACCCTAACCTGACCCTGACGCTTACACCAACCGTAACAGTTAAACGAAAACTAACAGTAGCCCTAAACTGTCTCCCTCAAACTAAGTTCAAACCTAACCTAACCTGAAGCCTAACTCAAACAGTAGACTTAACCCTAACCCTAGGCGGACACCTTAAGCTTAACCCCAACCCTAACCTGACCCTGAGGCTAAATCCAACCGTAACACTGAACCGAAAACTAACAGTGGCCCTAAACTTACTCCCTCAAACTAAGTTCAATCCTAACCTAACCTGAAGCCTAAATGAAACCATAGACCTAACCCTAACCCTAGGCGGACACCTTATGGTTAACCCCCACCCTAACCTGACCCTGACGCTTACTCCAACCGTAACAGTTAAACGAAAACTAACAGTAGACCTAAACTTACTGCGTCAAACTAAGTTCCAACCTAACCTAACCTGAAGCCTAAATCAAACCATACACCTAACCCTAACACTAGGCGGACACCTGAAGTTCAAACCCAACCCTAACCTGACCCTCACGCTAACTCCAACCGTAACACTGAACCGAAAACTAACAGTAGCCCTAAACTTAATCCCTCAAACTAAGTTCAAACCTAACCTAACCTGAAGCCTAACTCAAACCATAGACCTAACCCTAACCCTGGGCTGACACCTGAAGCTCAACCCCAACCCTAACCTGACCCTGACGCTATCTCCAACCGTAACACTGAACCGAAAACTAACAGTAGCCCTAAACTTACTCCCTCAAACTAAGTTCAAACCTAACCTAACCTGAAGCCTAACTCAAACCACAGACCTAACCCTAACCCTAGGCGGACACCTTAAGCTCAACCCCAACCCTAACCGGACCCTCAGGCTAACTCCAAACGTAACATTCAACCGAAAACTAACAGTAGCCCTAAACTTACTCCCTCAAACTAAGTTCAATCCTAACCTAACCTGAAGCCTAAATGAAACCATAGACCTAACCCTAACCCTAGGCGGACACCTTATGCTTAACCCCCACCCTAACTTGACCCTGACGCTTACTCGAACCGTAACAGTTAAACGAAAACTAACAGTAGCCCTAAATTGTCTCCCACAAACTAAGTTAAAACCTAACCTAACCTGAAGCCTAACTCAAACAATAGACCTAACCCTAACCCTAGGCGGACAATTTAAGCTCAACACCAACCCTAACCTGGTCCTGACGCTAACTCCAACAGTAACAGTTACCCGAAAACTAACAGTAGCCCTAAACTTATTCCCTCAAACTAACTTCAAACCTAACCTAACTTGAAGCCTAACTCAAACCATAGACCTAACCCTAACCCTAGGCGGACACCTGAAACTCAACCACAACCCTAACCAGACCCTGACGCTATCTCCAACCGTAACACTGAACCGAAAACTAACAGTAGCCCTAAATTTACTCCGTCAAACTAAGTTCAAACCTACCCTAACCTGGACCCTAACTCAAACCATAGACCTAACCCTAACCCTAGGCGGACACCTGAAGCACAATCACAACCCTAACCTGACCCTGACGCTATCTCCAACCGTAACACTGAACCGAAAACTAACAGTAGCCCTAAACTTACTCCCTCAAACTAAGTTAAAACCTAACCTAACCTGAAGCCTCACTCAAACCACAGACCTAACCCTAACCCTAGGAGGACACCTTAAGCTCAACCCCAACCCTAACCTGACCCTCACGCTAACTCCAACCGTAACACTGTACCGAAAACTAACAGTAGCCCTAAACTTACTCCCTCAAACTAAGTTCAAACCTAACCTAACCTGAAGCCTAACTCAAACAATAGACCTAACCCTAACCCTAGGCCGACACCTTAAGCTTGACCCCAACCCTAACCTGACCCTGACGCTTACTCCAACCGTAACAGTTAACCGAAAACTAACAGTAGCGCTAAATTTACTCCCTCAAACTAAATTCAAACCTAACCTAACCTGAAGCCTAACTCAAACCACAGACCTAACCCTAACCCTAGGCGGACACCTTAAGCTCAACCTCAACCCTAACCGGACCGTCACGCTAACTCCAAAAGTTACATTGAACCGAAAACTAACAGTAGCCCTAAACTTACTCCCTCAAACTAAGTTCAATCCTAACCTAACCTGAAGCCTAAATGAAACCATAGACCTAACCCTAACCCTAGGCGGACACCTTATGCTTAACCCCCACCCTAACCTGACCCTGACGCTTACTCCAACCGTAACAGTTAAACGAAAACTAACAGTAGCCCTAAACTGTCTCCCTCAAACTAATTTCAAACCTAACCTAACCTGAAGCCTAACTCAAACAATAGACTTAACCCTAACCCTAGGCGGACACCTTAAGCTTAACCCCAACCCTAACCTGACCCTGAGGCTAAATCCAACCGTAACAATGAACCGAAAACTAACAGTGGCCCTAAACTTACTCCCTCAAACTAAGTTCAATCTTAACCTAACCTGAAGCCTAAATGAAACCATAGACCTAACCCTAACCCTAGGCGGACACCTTATGCTTAACCCCCACCCTAACCTGACCCTGACGCTTACTCCAACCGTAACAGTTAAACGAAAACTAACAGTAGCCCTAAACTTACTCCCTCAAACTAAGTTCAAACCTAACCTAACCTGAAGCCTAAATCAAACCATACACCTAACCCTAACCCTAGGCGGACACCTTAAGCTCAACCCCAAACCTAACCTGACCCTGACGCTTACTCCAACCGTAACAGTTAACCGAAAACTAACAGTAGCCCTAAACTGACTCCCTCAAACTAAGTTCAAACCTAACCTAACCTGAAGCCTAAATCAAATCATAGACCTAACCCTAACCCTAGGTGGACACCTTATGCTTAACCCCCACCCTAACCTGACCCTGACGCTTACTCCAACTGTAACAGTTAACCGAAAACTAACAATAGCCCTAAACTTACTCCCTCAAACTAACTTCAAACCTAACCTAACCTGAAGCCTAAATCAAACCATACACCTAACCCTAACCCTAGGCGGACACCTTAAGCTCAACCCCAACCCTAACCTGGCCCTGACGCTAACTCCAACAGTAACAGTTACTCGAAAACTAACAGGAGCCCTAAACATACTCCGTCAAACTAACTTCAAACCTAACCTAACTTGAAGCCTAACTCAAACCATAGACCTAACCCTAACCCTAGGCGGACACCTGAAACTCAACCACAACCCTAACCAGACCCTGACGCTATCTCCAACCGTAACACTGAACCGAAAACTAACAGTAGCCCTAAACTGACTCCCTCAAACTAAGTTCAAACCTAACCTAACCTGAAGCCTATCTCAAACCATAGACCTAACCCTAACCCAAGGGGGACACCTGAAGTTCAAACCCAACCCTAACCTGACCCTCACCCTTACTCCAAACGAAACACTGAACCGAAAACTAACAGTAACCGTAAACTTAATCCCTCAAACTAAGTTCAAACCTAACCTAACCTGAAGCCTAACTCAAACCATAGACCTAACCCTAACCCTAGGCGGACACCTGAAGCTCAACCCCAACCCTAACCTGACCCTGACGCTATCTCCAACCGTAACACTGAACCGAAAACTAACAGTAGCCCTAAACTTACTCCCTCAAACTAAGTTCAATCCTAACCTAACCTGAAGCCTAAATGAAACCATAGACCTAACCCTAACCCTAGGCAGACACCTTATGCTTAACCCCCACCCTAACTTGACCCTGATGCTTACTCCAACCGTAACAGTTAAACGAAAACTAACAGTAGCCCTATACTGTCTCCCACAAACTAAGTTCAAATCTAACCTATCCTGAAGCCTAACTCAAACAATAGACCTAACCCTAACCCTAGGCGGACACCTTAATCTCAACCCCAACCCTAACCTGGCCCTGACACTAACTCCAACAGTAACAGTTACCCGAAAACTAACAGTAGCCCTAAACTTACTCCCTCAAACTAACTTCAAACCTATCCTAACTTGAAGCATAACTCAAACCCAGACCTAACCCTAACCCTAGGCGGACACCTTAAGCTCAACCCCAACCCTAACCTGACCCTGACGCTAACTCCAACAGTAACAGTTACCCGAAAAATAACAGTAGCCCTAAACTTACTCCCTCAAACTAAGTTCAAACCTAACCTAACCTGAAGCCTAACTCAAACCACAGACCTAACCCTAACCCTAGGCGGACACCTGAAGCTCAACCCCAACCCTAACCTGACCCTGACGCTAACTCCAACAGTAACAATTACCCGAAAACTAACAGTAGCCCTAAACTTACTCCCTCAAACTAAGTTCAAACCTAACCTAACCTGAAGCCTCACTCAAACCACAGACCTAACCCTAACCCTAGGAGGACACCTTAAGCTCAACCCCAACCCTAACCTGACCCTGACGCTTACTCCAACCGTAACACTGTACCGAAAACTAACAGTAGCCCTAAACTTACTCCCTCAAACTAAGTTCAAACCTAACCTAACCTGAAGCCTAACTCAAACAATAGACCTAACCCTAACCCTAGGCGGACACCTTAAGCTTGAACCCAACCCTAACCTGACCCTGACGCTTACTCCAACCGTAACAGTTAAACGAAAACTAACAGTAGCCCTAAACTGTCTCCCTCAAACTAAGTTCAAACCTAACCTAACCTGAAGCCTAACTCAAACAATAGACTTAACCCTAACCCTAGGCGGACACCTTAAGCTTAACCCCAACCCTAACCTGACCCTGAGGCTAAATCCAACCGTAGCACTGAACCGAAAACTAACAGTGGCCCTAAACTTACTCCCTCAAACTAAGTTCAATCCTAACCTAACCTGAAGCCTAAATGAAACCATAGACCTAACCCTAACCCTAGGCGGACACCTTATGCTTAACCCCCACCCTAACCTGACCCTGACGCTTACTCCAACCGTAACAGTTAAACGAAAACTAACAGTAGCCCTAAACTGACTCCCTCAAACTAAGTTCAAACCTAACCTAACCTGAAGCCTAAATCAAATCATAGACCTAACCCTAACCCTAGGCGGACACCTTAAGCTCAACCCCAAACCTAACCTGACCCTGACGCTTACTCCAACTGTAACAGTTAACCGAAAACTAACAATAGCCCTAAACTTACTCCCTCAAACTAACTTCAAACCTAACCTAACCTGAAGCCTAAATCAAACCATACACCTAACCCTAACCCTAGGCGGACACCTAAAGCTCAACCCCAACCCTAAGCTGGCCCTGACGCTAACTCCAACAGTAACAGTTACCCGAAAACTAACAGTAGCCCTAAACATACTCCCTCAAACTAACTTCAAACCTAACCTAACTTGAAGCCTAACTCAAACCATAGACCTAACCCTAACCCTAGGCGGACACCTGAAACTCAACCACAACCCTAACCAGACCCAGACGCTATCTCCAACCGTAACACTGAACCGAAAACTAACAGTAGCCCTAAACTGACTCCCTCAAACTAAGTTCAAACCTAACCTAACCTGAAGCCTATCTCAAACCATAGACCTAACCCTAACCCAAGGGGGACACCTGAAGTTCAAACCCAACCCTAACCTGACCCTCACCCTTACTCCAAACGAAACACTGAACCGAAAACTAACAGTAACCGTAAACTTAATCCCTCAAACTAAGTTCAAACCTAACCTAACCTGAAGCCTAACTCAAACCATAGACCTAACCCTAACCCTAGGCGGACACCTGAAGCTCAACCCCAACCCTAACCTGACCCTGACGCTATCTCCAACCGTAACACTGAACCGAAAAATAATAGTAGCCCTAAACTTACTCCCTCAAACTAAGTTCAATCCTAACCTAACCTGAAGCCTAAATGAAACCATAGACCTAACCCTAACCCTAGGCAGACACCTTATGCTTAACCCCCACCCTAACTTGACCCTGATGCTTACTCCAACCGTAACAGTTAAACGAAAACTAACAGTAGCCCTATACTGTCTCCCACAAACTAAGTTCAAATCTAACCTATCCTGAAGCCTAACTCAAACAATAGACCTAACCCTAACCCTAGGCGGACACCTTAATCTCAACCCCAACCCTAACCTGGCCCTGACGCTAACTCCAACAGTAACAGTTACCCGAAAACTAACAGTAGCCCTAAACTTACTCCCTCAAACTAACTTCAAACCTATCCTAACTTGAAGCATAACTCAAACCACAGACCTAACCCTAACCCTAGGCGGACACCTTAAGCTCAACCCCAACCCTAACCTGACCCTGACGCTAACTCCAACAGTAACAGTTACCCGAAAAATAACAGTAGCCCTAAACTTACTCCCTCAAACTAAGTTCAAACCTAACCTAACCTGAAGCCTAACTCAAACCACAGACCTAACCCTAACCCTAGGCGGACACCTGAAGCTCAACCCCAACCCTAACCTGACCCTGACGCTAACTCCAACAGTAACAATTACCCGAAAACTAACAGTAGCCCTAAACTTACTCCCTCAAACTAAGTTCAAACCTAACCTAACCTGAAGCCTCACTCAAACCACAGACCTAACCCTAACCCTAGGAGGACACCTTAAGCTCAACCCCAACCCTAACCTGACCCTGACGCTTACTCCAACCGTAACACTGTACCGAAAACTAACAGTAGCCCTAAACTTACTCCCTCAAACTAAGTTCAAACCTAACCTAACCTGAAGCCTAACTCAAACAATAGACCTAACCCTAACCCTAGGCGGACACCTTAAGCTTGAACCCAACCCTAACCTGACCCTGACGCTTACTCCAACCGTAACAGTTAAACGAAAACTAACAGTAGCCCTAAACTGTCTCCCTCAAACTAAGTTCAAACCTAACCTAACCTGAAGCCTAACTCAAACAATAGACTTAACCCTAACCCTAGGCGGACACCTTAAGCTTAACCCCAACCCTAACCTGACCCTGAGGCTAAATCCAACCGTAGCACTGAACCGAAAACTAACAGTGGCCCTAAACTTACTCCCTCAAACTAAGTTCAATCCTAACCTAACCTGAAGCCTAAATGAAACCATAGACCTAACCCTAACCCTAGGCGGACACCTTATGCTTAACCCCCACCCTAACCTGACCCTGACGCTTACTCCAACCGTAACAGTTAACCGAAAACTAACAGTAGCCCTAAACTGACTCCCTCAAACTAAGTTCAAACCTAACCTAACCTGAAGCCTAAATCAAATCATAGACCTAACCCTAACCCTAGGCGGACACCTTAAGCTCAACCCCAAACCTAACCTGACCCTGACGCTTACTCCAACTGTAACAGTTAACCGAAAACTAACAATAGCCCTAAACTTACTCCCTCAAACTAACTTCAAACCTAACCTAACCTGAAGCCTAAATCAAACCATACACCTAACCCTAACCCTAGGCGGACACCTTAAGCTCAACCCCAACCCTAAGCTGGCCCTGACGCTAACTCCAACAGTAACAGTTACCCGAAAACTAACAGTAGCCCTAAACATACTCCCTCAAACTAACTTCAAACCTAACCTAACTTGAAGCCTAACTCAAACCATAGACCTAACCCTAACCCTAGGCGGACACCTGAAACTCAACCACAACCCTAACCAGACCCTGACGCTATCTCCTACCGTAACACTGAACCGAAAACTAACAGTAGCCCTAAACTTACTCCCTCAAACTAAGTTCAAACCTAACCTAACCTGAAGCCTAACTCAAACCATAGACCTAACCCTAACACAAGGCGGACACCTGAAGCTCAACCCCAACCCTAACCTGACCCTGACGCTATCTCCAACCGTAACACTGAACCGAAAACTAAAAGTAGCCCTAAACTTACTCCCTCAAACTAAGTTCAAACCTAACCTAACCTGAACCCTAACTCAAACCACAGACCTAACCCTAACCCTAGGCGGACACCTTAAGCTCAACCCCAACCCTAAACTGGCCCTGACGCTAACTCCAACCGTAACAGTTACCCGAAAACTAACAGTAGCCCTAAACTTACTGCCTCAAACTAAGTTCCAACCTAACCTAACCTGAAGCCTAAATCAAACCATACACCTAACCCTAACCCTAGGCGGACACCTGAAGTTCAAACCCAACCCTAACCTGGCCCTCACGCTAACTCCAACCGAAACACTGAACCGAAAACTAACAGTAACCCTAAATTTAATCCCTCAAACTAAGTTCAAACCTAACCTAACCTGAAGCCTAACTCAAACCATAGACCTAACCCTAACACTAGGCGTACACCTGAAGATCAACCCCAACCCTAACCTGACCCTGACGCTATCTCCAACCGTAACACTGAACCGAAAACTAACAGTAGCCCTAAACTTACTCCCTCAAACTAAGTTCAAACCTAACCTAACCTGAAGCCTCACTCAAACCACAGACCTAACCCTAACCCTAGGAGGACACCTTAAGCTCAACCCCAACCCTAACCTGACCCTCACGCTAACTCCAACCGTAACACTGTACCGAAAACTAACAGTAGCCCTAAACTTACTCCCTCAAACTAAGTTCAAACCTAACCTAACCTGAAGCCTAACTCAAACAATAGACCTAACCCTAACCCTAGGCGGACACCTTAAGCTTGACCCCAACGGTAACCTGACCCTGACGCTTACTCCAACCGTAACAGTTAACCGAAAACTAACAGTAGCCCTAAACGTACTCCCTCAAACTAAGTTCAAACCTAACCTAACCTGAAGCCTAACTCAAACCACAGACCTAACCCTAACCCTAGGCAGACACCTTAAGCTCAACCCCAACCCTAACCGGACCGTCACGCTAACTCCAAACGTAACATTGAACCGAAAACTAACAGTAGACCTAAACTTACTCCCTCAAACTAAGTTCAATCCTAACCTAACCTGAAGCCTAAATGAAACCATAGACCTAACCCTAACCCTAGGCGGACACCTTATGCTTAACCCCCACCCTAACCTGACCCTGATGCTTACTCCATCCGTAACAGTTAACCAAAAACTAACAGTAGCCCTAAACTGACTCCCTCAAACTAAGTTCAAACCTAACATAACCTGAAGCCTAAATCAAATCATAGACCTAACCCTAACCCTAGGCGGACACCTTATGCTTAATCCCCACCCTAACCTGACCCTGACGCTTACTCCAACTGTAACAGTTAACCGAAAACTAACAATAGCCCTAAACTTACTCCCTCAAACTAACTTCAAACCTAACCTAACCTGAAGCCTAAATCAAACCATACACCTAACCCTAACCCTAGGCGGACACCTTAAGCTCAACCCCAACCCTAACCTGGACCTGACGCTAACTCCAACAGTAAGAGTTACCCGAAAACTAACAGTAGCCCTAAACTTACTCCCTCAAACTAACTTCAAACCTAACCTAACTTGAAGCCTAACTCAAACCATAGACCTAATCCTAACCCTAGGCGGACACCTGAACCTCAACCAGAACCCTAACCAGACCCTGACGCTATCTCCAACCGTAACAGTGAACCGAAAACTAACAGTAGCCCTAAACTTACTCCCTCAAACTAAGTTCAAACCTAACCTAACCTGAAGCCTAACTCAAACCATAGACCTAACCCTAACCCAAGGCGGACACCTGAAGCTCAACCCCAACCCTAACCTGACCCTGACGCTATCTACAACCGTAACACTGAACCGAAAACTAACAGTAGCCCTAAACTTACTCCCTCAAACTAAGTTCAATCCTAACCTAACCTGAAGCCTAAATGAAACCATAGACCTAACCCTAACCCTAGGCAGACACCTTATGCTTAACCCCCACCCTAACTTGACCTTGATTCTTACTCCAACCGTAACAGTTAAACGAAAACTAACAGTAGCCCTATTCTGTCTCCCACAAACTAAGTTCAAACCTAACCTATCCTGAAGCCTAACTCAAACAATAGACCTAACCGTAACCCTAGGCGGACACCTTAATCTCAACCCCAACCCTAACCTGGCCCTGACGCTAACTCCAACAGTAACAGTTACCCGAAAACTAACAGTAGCCCTAAATTTACTCCCTCAAACTAACTTCAAACCTATCCTAACTTGAAGCCTAACTCAAACCACAGACCTAACCCTAACCCTAGGCGGACACCTTAAGCTCAACCCCAACCCTAACCTGACCCTGACGCTAACTCCAACAGTAACAGTTACCCGAAAAATAAAAGTAGCCCTAAACTTGCTCCCTCAAACTAAGTTCAAACCTAAACCTAACCTGAAGCCTAACTCAAACCACAGACCTAACCCTAACCCTAGGTGGACATCTGAAGCTCAAACACAACCCTAACCTGACCCTGACGCTATCTCCAACCGTAACACTGAACCGACAACTAACAGTAGCCCTAAACTTACTCCCTCAAACTAAGTTCAAACCTAACCTAACCTGAAGCCTAAATCAAACCATACACCTAACCCTAACCCTAGGCGGACACCTTAAGCTCAACCCCAACCCTAAGCTGGCCCTGACGCTAACTCCAACAGTAACAGTTACCCGAAAACTAACAGTAGCCCTAAACATACTCCCTCAAACTAACTTCAAACCTAACCTAACTTGAAGCCTAACTCAAACCATAGACCTAACCCTAACCCTAGGCAGACACCTGAAACTCAACCACAACCCTAACCTGGCCCTGACGCTAACTCCAACAGTAACAGTTACCCGAAAACTAACAGTAGCCCTAAACTTACTCCCTCAAACTAACTTCAAACCTATCCTAACTTGAAGCATAACTCAAACCACAGACCTAACCCTAACCCTAGGCGGACACCTTAAGCTCAACCCCAACCCTAACCTGACCCTGACGCTAACTCCAACAGTAACAGTTACCCGAAAAATAACAGTAGCCCTAAACTTACTCCCTCAAACTAAGTTCAAACCTAACCTAACCTGAAGCCTAACTCAAACCACAGACCTAACCCTAACCCTAGGCGCACACCTGAAGCTCAATCCCAACCCTAACCTGACCCTGACGCTATCTCCAACCGTAACACTGAACCGAAAACTAACAGTAGCCCTAAAATTACTCCCTCAAACTAAGTTCACACCTAACCTAACCTGAAGCCTCACTCAAACCACAGACCTAACCCAAACCCTAGGAGGACACCTTAAGCTCAACCCCAACCCTAACCTGACCCTGACGCTTACTCCAACCGTAACACTGTACCGAAAACTAACAGTAGCCCTAAACGTACTCCCTCAAACTAAGTTCAAACCTAACCTAACCTGAAGCCTAACTCAAACAATAGACCTAACCCTAACCCTAGGCGGACACCTTAAGCTTGAACCCAACCCTAACCTGACCCTGACGCTTACTCCAACCGTAACAGTTAAACGAAAACTAACATTAGCCCTAAACTGTCTCCCTCAAACTAAGTTCAAACCTAACCTAACCTGAAGCCTAACTCAAACAATAGACTTAACCCTAACCCTAGGCGGACACCTTAAGCTTAACCCCAACCCTAACCTGACCCTGAGGCTAAATCCAACCGTAATGCTGAATCGAAAACTAACAGTGGCCCTAAACTTACTCCCTCAAACTAAGTTCAATCCTAACCTAACCTGAAGCCTAAATGAAACCATAGACCTAACCCTAACCCTAGGCGGACACCTTATGCTTAACCCCCACCCTAACCTGACCCTGACGCTTACTCCAACCGTAACAGTTAAACAAAAACTAACAGTAGCCCTAAACTTACTCCCTTAAACTAAGTTCAAACCTAACCTAACCTGAAGCCTAAATCAAACCATACACCTAACCCTAACCCTAGGCGGACACCTTAAGCTCAACCCCAAACCTAACCTGACCCTGACGCTTACTCCAACCGTAACAGTTAGCCAAAAACTAACAGTAGCCCTAAACTGACTCCCTCAAACTAAGTTCAAACCTAACCTAACCTGAAGCCTAAATCAAATCATAGACCTAACCCTAACCCTAGGCGGACACCTTATGCTTAACCCCCACCCTAACCTGACCCTGACGCTTACTCCAACTGTAACAGTTAACCGAAAACTAACAATAGCCCTAAACTTACTCCCTCAAACTAACTTCAAACCTAACCTAACTTGAAGCCTAACTCAAAACATAGACCTAACCCTAACCCTAGGCGGACACCTGAAACTCAACCACAACCCTAACCAGACCCTGACGCTATCTCCTACCGTAACACTGAACCGAAAACTAACAGTAGCCCTAAACTTACTCCCTCAAACTAAGTTCAAACCTAACCTAACCTGAAGCCTAACTCAAACCATAGACCTAACCCTAACACAAGGCGGACACCTGAAGCTCAACCCCAACCCTAACCTGACCCTGACGCTATCTCCAACCGTAACACTGAACCGAAAACTAAAAGTAGCCCTAAACTTACTCCCTCAAACTAAGTTCAAACCTAACCTAACCTGAACCCTAACTCAAATCACAGACCTAACCCTAACCCTAGGCGGACACCTTAAGCTCAACCCCAACCCTAACTTGACCCTGATTCTTACTCCAACCATAACAGTTAAATGAAAACTAATAGTAGCCCTATTCTGTCTCCCACAAACTAAGTTCAAACCTAACCTATCCTGAAGCCTAACTCAAACAATAGAACTAACCCTAACCCTAGGCGGAAACCTTAATCTCAATCCCAACCCTAACCTGGCCCTGACGCTAACTCCAACAGTAACAGTTACCCGAAAACTAACAGTAGCCCTAAACTTACTCCCTCAAACTAACTTCAAACCTATCCTAACTTGAAGCATAACTCAAACCACAGACCTAACCCTAACCCTAGGCGGACACCTTAAGCTCAACCCCAACCCTAACCTGACCCTGACGCTAACTCCAACAGTAACAGTTACCCGAAAAATAACAGTAGCCCTAAACTTACTCCCTCAAACTAAGTTCAAACCTAACCTAACCTGAAGCCTAACTCAAACCACAGACCTAACCCTAACCCTAGGCGGACACCTGAAGCTCAATCACAACCCTAACCTGACCCTGACGCTATCTCCAACCGTAACACTGAACCGAAAACTAACAGTAGCCCTAAACTTACTCCCTCAAACTAAGTTCAAACCTAACCTAACCTGAAGCCTCACTCAAACCACAGACCTAACCCTAACCCTAGGAGGACACCTTAAGCTCAACCCCAACCCTAACCTGACCCTCACGCTAACTCCAACCGTAACACTGTACCGAAAACTAACAGTAGCCCTAAACTTACTCCCTCAAACTAAGTTCAAACCTAACCTAACCTGAAGCCTAACTCAAACAATAGACCTAACCCTAACCCTAGGCGGACACCTTAAGCTTGACCCCAACCCTAACCTGACCCTGACGCGTACTCCAACCGTAACAGTTAACCGAAAACTAACAGTAGCCCTAAACTTACTCCCTCAAACTAAGTTCAAACCTAACCTAACCTGAAGCCTACCTCAAACCACAGACCTAACCCTAACCCTAGGCAGACACCTTAAGCTCAACCCCAACCCTAACCGGACCGTCACGCTAACTCCAAACGTAACATTGAACCGAAAACTAACAGTAGACCTAAACTTACTCCCTCAAACTAATTTCAATCCTAACCTAACCTAAAGCCTAAATGAAACCATAGACCTAACCCTAACCCTAGGCGGACACCTTATGCTTAACCCCCACCCTAACCTGACCCTGATGCTTACTCCAACCGTAACAGTTAAACGAAAACTAACAGTAACCCTATACTGTCTCCCACAAACTAAGTTCAAACCTAACCTATCCTGAAGCCTAACTCAAACAATAGACCTAACCCTAACCCTAGGCGGACACCTTAAGCTCAACCCCAACCCTAACCTGGCCCTGACGCTAACTCCAACAGTAACAGTTACCCGAAAACTAACAGTAGCCCTAAACTTACTCCCTCAAACTAACTTCAAACCTATCCTAACTTGAAGCATAACTCAAACCACAGACCTAACCCTAACCCTAGGCGGACACCTTAAGCTCAACCCCAACCCTAACCTGACCCTGACGCTAACTCCAACAGTAACAGTTACCCGAAAAATAACAGTAGCCCTAAACTTACTCCCTCAAACTAATTTCAAACCTAAACTAACCTGAAGCCTAACTCAAACCACAGACCTAACCCTAACTCTAGGCGGACACCTGAAGCTCAATCACAACCCTAACCTGACCCTCACGCTAACTCCAACCGTAACACTGTACCGAAAACTAACAGTAGCCCTAAACTTACTCCCTCAAACTAAGTTCAAACCTAACCTAACCTGAAGCCTAACTCAAACAATAGACCTAACCCTAACCCTAGGCGGACACCTTAAGCTTGACCCCAATCCTAACCTGACCCTGACGCTTACTCCAACCGTAACAGTTAAACGAAAACTAACAGTAGCCCTAAACTGTCTCCCTCAAACTAAGTTCAAACCTAACCTAACCGGAAGCCTAACTCAAATAATAGACTTAACCCTAACCCTAGGCGGACACCTTAAGCTTAACCCCAACCCTAACCTGACCCTGAGGCTAAATCCAACCGTAACACTGAATCGAAAACTAACAGTGGCCCTAAACTTACTCCCTCAAACTAACTACAAACCTAACCCAATTTGAAGCCTAACTCAAACCATAGACCTAACCCTAACCCTAGGCGGACACCTGAAACTCAACCACAACCCTAACCAGATCCTGACGCTATCTCCAACCGTAACACTGAACCGAAAACTAACAGTAGCCCTAAACTGACTCCCTCAAACTAAGTTCAAACCTAACCTAACCTGAAGCCTAAATCAAATCATAGACCTAACCCTAACCCTAGGCGGACAACTTATGCTTATCCCCCACCCTAACCTGACCCTGACGCTTACTCCAACCGTAACAGTTAAACGAAAACTAACAGTAGCCCTAAACTGTCTCCCTCAAACTAAGTTCAAACCTAACCTAACCTGAAGCCTAACTCAAACAATAGACTTAACCCTAACCCTAGGCGGACACCTTAAGCTTAACCCCAACCCTAACCTGACCCTGAGGCTAAATCCAACCGTAACACTGAACCGAAAACTAACAGTGGCCCTAAACTTACTCCCTCAAACTAAGTTCAATCCTAACCTAACCTGAAGCCTAAATGAAACCATAGACCTAACCCTAACCCTAGGCGGACACCTTATGCTTAACCCCCACCCTAACCTGACCCTGACGCTTACTCCAACTGTAACAGTTAACCGAAAACTAACAATAGCCCTAAACTTACTCCCTCAAACTAACTTCAAACCTAACCTAACCTGAAGCCTAAATCAAACCATACACCTAACCCTAACCCTAGGCGGACACCTTAAGCTCAACCCCAACCCTAACCTGGCCCTGACGCTAACTCCAACAGTAACAGTTACCCGAAAACTAACAGTAGCCCTAAACTTACTCCCTCAAACTAACTTCAAACCTAACCTAACTTGAACCCTAACTCAAACCATAGACCTAATCCTAACCCTAGGCGGACACCTGAAACTCAACCACAACCCTAACCAGACCCTGACGCTATCTCCAACCGTAACACTGAACCGAAAACTAACAGTAGCCCTAAACTTACTCCCTCAAACTAAGTTCAAACCTAACCTAACCTGAAGCCTAACTCAAAACATAGACCTAACCCTAACCCAAGGCGGACACCTTAAGCTCAACCCCAACCCTAACCTGACCCTGACGCTATCTCCAACCGTAACACTGAACCGAAAACTAACAGTAGCCCTAAACTTACTCCCTCAAACTAAGTTCAAACCTAACCTAACCTGAACCCTAACTCAAACCACAGACCTAACCCTAACCCTAGGCGGACACCTTAAGCTCAACCCCAACCCTAAACTGGCCCTGACGCTAACTCCAACCGTAACAGTTACCCGAAAACTAACAGTAGCCCTAAACTTACTGCCTCAAACTAAGTTCCAACCTAACCTAACCTGAAGCCTAAATCAAACCATACACCTAACCCTAACCCTAGGCGGACACCTGAAGTTCAAACCCAACCCTAACCTGACCCTCACGCTAACTCCAACCGAAACACTGAACCGAAAACTAACAGTAACCCTAAACTTAATCCGTCAAACTAAGTTCAAACCTAACCTATCCTGAAGCCTAACTCAAACCATAGACCTAACCCTAACCCTAGGCGGACACCTGAAGCTCAACCCCAGCCCTAACCTGACCCTGACGCTATCTCCTACCGTAACACTGAACCGATAACTAACAGTAGCCCTATACTGTCCCCCACAAACTAAGTTCAAACCTAACCTATCCTGAAGCCTAACTCAAACAATAGACTTAACCCTAACCCTAGGCGGACACCTTAATCTCAACCCCAAACCTAACCTGGCCCTGACGCTAACTCCAACAGTAACAGTTACCCGAAAACTAACAGTAGCCCTAAACTTACTCCCTCAAACTAACTTCAAACCTATCCTAACTTGAAGCATAACTCAAACCACAGACCTAACCCTAACCCTAGGCGGACACCTTAAGCTCAACCCCAACCCTAACCTGACCCTGACGCTAACTCCAACAGTAACAGTTACCCGAAAACTAACAGTAGCCCTAAACTTACTCCCTCAAACTAACTTCAAACCTATCCTAACTTGAAGCATAACTCAAACCACAGACCTAACCCTAACCCTAGGCGGACACCTTAAGCTCAACCCCAACCCTAACCTGACCCTGACGCTAACTCCAACAGTAACAGTTACCCGAAAAATAACAGTAGCCCTAAACTTACTCCCTCAAACTAAGTTCAAACCTAACCTAACCTGAAGCCTAACTCAAACCACAGACCTAACCCTAACCCTAGGCGGACACCTGAAGCTCAACCCCAACCCTAACCTGACCCTGACGCTATCTCCAACCGTAACACTGAACCGAAAACTAACAGTAGCCCTAAACTTACTCCCTCAAACTAAGTTCAAACCTAACCTAACCTGAAGCCTCACTCAAAACACAGACCTAACCCTAACCCTAGGAGGACACCTTAAGCTCAACCCCAACCCTAACCTGACCCTCACGCTAACTCCAACCGTAACCGTTACCCGAAAACTAACAGTAGCCCTAAACTTACTCCCTCAAACTAACTTCCAACCTAACCTAACCTGAAGCCTAAATCAAACCATACACCTAACCCTAACCCTAGGCGGACACCTTAAGCTCAACCCCAACCCTAACCTGGCCCTGACGCTAACTCCAACAGTAACATTTACCCGAAAACTAACAGTAGCCCTAAACTTACTCCCTCAAACTAACTTCAAACCTAACCTAACTTGAAGCCTAACTCAAACCATAGACCTAACCCTAACCCTAGGCGGACACCTGAAACTCAACCACAACCCTAACCAGACCCTGACGCTATCTCCAACCGTAACACTGAACCGAAAACTAACAGTAGCCCTAAACTTACTCCCTCAAACTAAGTTCAAACCTAACCTAACCTGAAGCCTAAATCAAATCATAGACCTAACCCTAACCCTAGGCGGACAACTTATGCTTAACCCCCACCCTAACCTGACCCTGACGCTTACTCCAACTGTAACAGTTAACCGAAAACTAACAGTAGCCCTGAACTTACACCCTCAAACTAACTTCAAACCTAATCTAACCTGAAGCCTAACTCAAACCATAGACCTAACCCTAACCCTAGGCGGACACCTTAAGCTCAACCCCAACCCTAACATGACCCTGACGCTATCTCCAAACGTAACACTGAACCGAAAACTAACAGTAGCCCTAAACTTATTCCCTCAAACTAAGTTCAAACCTAACCTAACGTGAAGCCTAACTCAAACCACAGACCTAACCCTAACCCTAGGCGGACACCTTAAGCTTATCCCCAACCCTAACCTGACCCTCACGCTAACTCCAACCATAACACTGAACCGAAAACTAAGAGTAGTCCTAAACTTACTCCCTCAAACTAACTTCAAACCTAACCTAACCTGAAGCCTAAATTAAACCATACACTTAACCCTAACCCTAGGCGGACACCTTAAGCTCAACCCCAACCCTAACCTGACCTCCAGGCTAACTCCAACCATATCACTGAACCGAAAACTAAGAGTAGTCCTAAACTTACTCCCTCAAACTAAGTTCAATCCTAACCTAACCTGAAGCCTAAATGAAACCATAGACCTAACCCTAACCCTAGGCGGCCACCTTATGGTTAACCCCCACCATAACCTGACGCTGACGCTTACTCCAACCGTAACAGTTAAACGAAAACTAACAGTAGCCCTAAACTTACTCCCTCAAACTAACTTCAAACCTAACCTAACCTGAAGCCTAAATAAAACCATACACCTAACCCTAACCCTAGGCGGACACCTTAAGCTCAACCCCAACCCTAACCTGGCTCTGACGCTAACTCCAACAGTAACAGTTACCCGAAAACTAACAGTAGCCCTAAACTTACTCCCTCAAACTAACTTCAAACCTAACCTAACTTGAAGCCTAACTCAAACCATAGACCTAACCCTAACCCTAGTCTGACACCTGAAACTCAACCACAACCCTAACCAGACCCTGACGCTATCTCCAACCGTAATACTGAACCGAAAACTAACAGTAGCCCTAAACTTACTCCCTCAAACTAAGTTCAAACCTAACCTAACCTGAAGCCTAACTCAAACCATAGACCTAACCCTAACCCGAGGCGGACACCTGAAGCTCAACCCCAACCCTAAACTGGCCCTGACGCTAACTCCAACCGTAACAGTTACCCGAAAACTAACAGTAGCCCTAAACTTACTGCCTCAAACTAAGTTCCAACCTAACCTAACCTGAAGCCTAAATCAAACCATACACCTAACCCTAACCCTAGGCGGACACCGGAAGTTCAAACCCAACCCTAACCTGACCCTCACGCTAACTCCAACCGTAACACTGAACCGAAAACTAACAGTAGCCCTAAACTTAATCCCTCAAACTAATTTCAAACCTAACCTAACCTGAAGCCTAACTCAAACCATAAACCTAACCCTAACCCTAGGCTGACACCTGAAGCTCAACCCCAACCCTAACCTGACCCTGACGCTATCTCCAAACGTAACACTGAACGGAAAACTAACAGTAGCCCTAAACTTACTCCCTCAAACTAAGTTCAAACCTAACCTAACCTGAAGCCTAACTCAAACCACAGACCTAACCCTAACCCTAGGCGGACACCTTAAGCTCAACCCCAACCCTAACCGGACCCTCACGCTAACTCCAAACGTAACATTGAACCGAAAACTAACAGTAGCCCTAAACTTACTTCCTCAAACTAAGTTCAATCCTAACCTAACCTGAAGCCTAAATGAAACCATAGACCTAACCCTAACCCTAGGCGGACACCTTATGCTTAACCCCCACCCTAACTTGACCCTGACGCTTACTCCAACCGTAACAGTTAAACGAAAACTAACAGTAGCCCTAAACTATCTCCCACAAACTAAGTTAAAACCTAACCTAACCTGAAGCCTAACTCAAACAATAGACCTAACCCTAACCCTAGGCGGACACCTTATGCTCAACCCCAACCCTAACCTGGCCCTGACGCTAACTCCAACAGTAACAGTTACCCGAAAACTAACAGTAGCCCTACACTTACTCCCTCAAACTAACTTCAAACCTAACCTAACTTGCAGCCTAACTCAAACCATAGACCTAACCCTAACCCTAGGCGGACACCTGAAACTCAACCACAACCCTAACCAGACCCTGACGCTATCTCCAACCGTAACACTGAACCGAAAACTAACAGTAGCCCTAAACTTACTCCCTCAAACTAAGTTCAAACCTACCCTAACCTGGACCCTAACTCAAACCATAGACCTAACCCTAACCCTAGGCGGACACCTGAAGCTCAATCACAACCCTAACCTGACCCTGACGCTATCTCCAACCGTAACACTGAACCGAAAACTAACAGTAGCCCTAAACTTACTCCCTCAAACTAAGTTCAAACCTAACCTAACCTGAAGCCTCACTCAAACCACAGACCTAACCCTAACCCTAGGAGGACACCTTAAGCTCAACCCCAACCCTAACCTGACCGTCACGCTAACTCCAACCGTAACACTGTAACGAAAACTAACAGCAGCCCTAAACTTACTCCCTCAAACTAAGTTCAAACCTAACCTAACCTGAAGCCTAACTCAAACAATAGACCTAACCCTAACCCTAGGCGGACACCTTAAGCTTGACCCCAACACTAACCTGACCCTGAAGCTTACTCCAACCGTAACAGTTAACTGAAAACTAACAGTAGCCCTAAACTTACTCCCTCAAAGTAAGTTCAAACCTAACCTAACCTGAAGCCTAACTCAAACCACAGACCTAACCCTAACCCTAGGCAGACACCTTAAGCTCAACCCCAACCCTAACCGGACCCTCAGGCTAACTCCAAACGTAACATTGAACCGAAAAATAACAGTAGCCCTAAACTTACTCCCTCAAACTAAGTTCAATCCTAACCTAACCTGAAGCCTAAATGAAACCATAGACCTAACCCTAAACCTAGGCGGACACCTTATGCTTAACCCCCACCCTAACCTGACCCTGACGCTTACTCCAACCGTAACAGTTACCCGAAAACTAACAGTAGCCCTAAACTTACTGCCTCAAACTAAGTTCCAACCTAACCTAACCTGAAGCCTAAATCAAACCATACACCTAACCCTAACCCTAGGCGGACACCTGAAGTTCAAACCCAACCCTAACCTGACCCTCACGCTAACTCCAACCGAAACACTGAACCGAAAACTAACAGTAACCCTAAACTTAATCCGTCAAACTAAGTTCAAACCTAACCTATCCTGAAGCCTAACTCAAACCATAGACCTAACCCTAACCCTAGGCGGACACCTGAAGCTCAACCCCAACCCTAACCTGACCCTGACGCTATCTCCTACCGTAACACTGAACCGATAACTAACAGTAGCCCTATACTGTCCCCCACAAACTAAGTTCAAACCTAACCTATCCTGAAGCCTAACTCAAACAATAGACTTAACCCTAACCCTAGGCGGACACCTTAATCTCAACCCCAAACCTAACCTGGCCCTGACGCTAACTCCAACAGTAACAGTTACCCGAAAACTAACAGTAGCCCTAAACTTACTCCCTCAAACTAACTTCAAACCTATCCTAACTTGAAGCATAACTCAAACCACAGACCTAACCCTAACCCTAGGCGGACACCTTAAGCTCAACCCCAACCCTAACCTGACCCTGACGCTAACTCCAACAGTAACAGTTACCCGAAAACTAACAGTAGCCCTAAACTTACTCCCTCAAACTAACTTCAAACCTATCCTAACTTGAAGCATAACTCAAACCACAGACCTAACCCTAACCCTAGGCGGACACCTTAAGCTCAACCCCAACCCTAACCTGACCCTGACGCTAACTCCAACAGTAACAGTTACCCGAAAAATAACAGTAGCCCTAAACTTACTCCCTCAAACTAAGTTCAAACCTAACCTATCCTGAAGCCTAACTCAAACCACAGACCTAACCCTAACCCTAGGCGGACACCTGAAGCTCAACCCCAACCCTAACCTGACCCTGACGCTATCTCCAACCGTAACACTGAACCGAAAACTAACAGTAGCCCTAAACTTACTCCCTCAAACTAAGTTCAAACCTAACCTAACCTGAAGCCTCACTCAAAACACAGACCTAACCCTAACCCTAGGAGGACACCTTAAGCTCAACCCCAACCCTAACCTGACCCTCACGCTAACTCCAACCGTAACCGTTACCCGAAAACTAACAGTAGCCCTAAACTTACTCCCTCAAACTAAGTTCCAACCTAACCTAACCTGAAGCCTAAATCAAACCATACACCTAACCCTAACCCTAGGCGGACACCTTAAGCTCAACCCCAACCCTAACCTGGCCCTGACGCTAACTCCAACAGTAACATTTACCCGAAAACTAACAGTAGCCCTAAACTTACTCCCTCAAACTAACTTCAAACCTAACCTAACTTGAAGCCTAACTCAAACCATAGACCTAACCCTAACCCTAGGCGGACACCTGAAACTCAACCACAACCCTAACCAGACCCTGACGCTATCTCCAACCGTAACACTGAACCGAAAACTAACAGTAGCCCTAAACTTACTCCCTCAAACTAAGTTCAAACCTAACCTAACCTGAAGCCTAAATCAAATCATAGACCTAACCCTAACCCTAGGCGGACAACTTATGCTTAACCCCCACCCTAACCTGACCCTGACGCTTACTCCAACTGTAACAGTTAACCGAAAACTAACAGTAGCCCTGAACTTACACCCTCAAACTAACTTCAAACCTAATCTAACCTGAAGCCTAACTCAAACCATAGACCTAACCCTAACCCTAGGCGGACACCTTAAGCTCAACCCCAACCCTAACATGACCCTGACGCTATCTCCAACCGTAACACTGAACCGAAAACTAACAGTAGCCCTAAACTTATTCCCTCAAACTAAGTTCAAACCTAACCTAACCTGAAGCCTAACTCAAACCACAGACCTAACCCTAACCCTAGGCGGACACCTTAAGCTTATCCCCAACCCTAACCTGACCCTCACGCTAACTCCAACCATAACACTGAACCGAAAACTAAGAGTAGTCCTAAACTTACTCCCTCAAACTAACTTCAAACCTAACCTAACCTGAAGCCTAAATTAAACCATACACTTAACCCTAACCCTAGGCGGACACCTTAAGCTCAACCCCAACCCTAACCTGACCTCCAGGCTAACTCCAACCATATCACTGAACCGAAAACTAAGAGTAGTCCTAAACTTACTCCCTCAAACTAAGTTCAATCCTAACCTAACCTGAAGCCTAAATGAAACCATAGACCTAACCCTAACCCTAGGCGGCCACCTTATGGTTAACCCCCACCATAACCTGACGCTGACGCTTACTCCAACCGTAACAGTTAAACGAAAACTAACAGTAGCCCTAAACTTACTCCCTCAAACTAACTTCAAACCTAACCTAACCTGAAGCCTAAATAAAACCATACACCTAACCCTAACCCTAGGCGGACACCTTAAGCTCAACCCCAACCCTAACCTGGCTCTGACGCTAACTCCAACAGTAACAGTTACCCGAAAACTAACAGTAGCCCTAAACTTACTCCCTCAAACTAACTTCAAACCTAACCTAACTTGAAGCCTAACTCAAACCATAGACCTAACCCTAACCCTAGTCTGACACCTGAAACTCAACCACAACCCTAACCAGACCCTGACGCTATCTCCAACCGTAATACTGAACCGAAAACTAACAGTAGCCCTAAACTTACTCCCTCAAACTAAGTTCAAACCTAACCTAACCTGAAGCCTAACTCAAACCATAGACCTAACCCTAACCCGAGGCGGACACCTGAAGCTCAACCCCAACCCTAAACTGGCCCTGACGCTAACTCCAACCGTAACAGTTACCCGAAAACTAACAGTAGCCCTAAAC